>CM060353.1:47010184-47610184 GCA_030545235.1 Helianthus tuberosus
TTCTCATCGGATTGCTAATTTACGTCAAAGACTCATATAGAGTCATTTGACCGAAGAATTGCATCTTTCGCTTCTTATACTGATTCCAATTATTTATTTGATCATAAAACTCGTTTCAAAACTACCTTTAAAGGTCGTTTGTCCAATTCTGCTTATAAGGGCGTTTTAGTCCGTTTAGCCAATCAATTACGATGAAGGACAGTTGGAAGCATGTTTGACCCATAACCCCCTTTTTAAACCTATGATTTTGTTTGAAAAGTCATTAAGCTTCCCAAACACAATGTTCATTATTTAAAACATTCGGTTACTTATCAAGTAACCAAATGTTTATTTTGACTTCTATTTAACACTCATTGAACCGCATATTCTGAATGAGTGTTACTCTTTCTCACATACCTGGCGCGGATCAATATTTTGACCCGTTTTAATACCTTGCTTTTATAACCGCTAATCCATAGCGTTGCTAATACCCATTTGACATTTACCCCTGAAATAATATAACTCGACAATGATCATTAGTCATTATTGTCAAAAGGTGATTTCTTCACCTTTTGACCCATTTGGTCTAAATGACCGATTATGTTGGCGAGATGATATTTATTACCATCTCATCTATATGACTCGCTTCGGTTTCAACCGTGTGGTCATTTCACGTATTAATCGTTTTCTTAACGCTTTTTAGCCTATCATGGCTTACGCATTACAGTGTCTTTCAAAACAAATAGTTATGGTCAACGCATGACCAATTTACCGTTTCAATTCCTTTTTAAACCATCAACATGGTTTCTTGTCATGCTCGACTACCTTGTTCCGTACGTTTACACGTCGGAACATCATACCTAAATTATGTATTTATCTTATTCGTAACTAATACGATAAGAGAATATTCTAACATATAAGACTAGTGTAAGCTATACTTACCTTGCATCCGAATTATGCTTTTCCGCCATTCTTGCTTCGTTTGACCCGCTTCCTTTCCAAGCCTCCACCTAGCTTGTCAAGCGTCAAACTATCATCATAATTCGTAAGACGGTTATATTAGTCATCATTAATTATGACTATTCCATCTTACATATTTTCTATCACAAATACCATTCGATCTTATTAATGGTCGGTTTGACTATTTAAAAGTCAAATCACCAATTAACACATATGATTGCACTATCAAGTTCACAAGACTCAATTAGGCGCATTATCAACACTTAGTTCTCAATTAGGCATTGTAACAAACACCTAATGGGCATGATTCTACACATTTGCTAACTAGTTCATAATTAGTCATTTTTACCAAGATTAACATCAAGATTCAACCATTATCATGTATGATCAAATACACAAACTTGCAATTTGTTCAAGTATCTTGCATCTACTATCACTTATGATGATTTCTAACACAACTATATTATCATCTTTTCTACATAATCAAAACCCACTTGACACATGAGTGTATGATTATGAATTCACAACAATGAACATCAATTCAACAATTACATGGCTAGGGTTTACTACTAGACATAGTTTCATCCCTAATTTCATCCAAACAACATACATGCAAGCTTAGATTCGAATTCTCTAGGTTTACTCAGAATTTCAACTAGAGATTTTCCAAGAAATTTACATACCTCGTGACTCCTTTTTCAATGGAGATCACTAATTCATACTCGGATTTTGATTTGGACTTGATTTACCCCTTCAATTTGATGAAATTGTGTTGATTAGGGTTTGAGCTCTCTAAGAGCTTCTCCTGGCCATTCTCACGCACGCACACACTCTTGTGTGTGTGTTTTTGTGTTTTATTTTTAAGTTTATAATTCCCATTTCAAGTTACCTGGCTTTAGTCCCTCGTGTTTGGTTAGTTATTAATTAGATCACAACCTGATTATTTTCAATAATATTCCCACTTATTAACTAGGTTTAATATTCCTAGTTAACTTAGCGGGTTCAGGAATATTTATGACTAAGTTTATTTTAGGTCCTGTTAACTCGGGCCTTCTAAGCTTCTATTTCTTAAAAGCTTTTATTCACTTTTTATTTATTATTAGGATTAATTATTTAAATCCTAATATTTACCGGGTAAATTTTACCACTAACGGTATTTTACCCGTCTTTACTATTAACGTGGTTTGATTACCAAAGCCGTTTTCGGGGTGTTGATTGGAGAATAGTGTTCCACCATTCTAGCGCTGAATTCTTAAATAAATTAGAAGCAAACAATATTTTATCTTCTTCAACACACTTGCTTATTCTTAAGACTGCCTCAGTTTTCTCTATCTAGCTTAGAGCTGCAATGGCCCCTTCGTTGCCCGAGAATTCCATTGGTTTACAAGACCATAATTCCTTATAAGAACAACCATAGTGCATGGTTCTTCTTCTTTTGGGAATGGGCACTTGAAGTACAGGTCCGTTGTTCACGTTGTGTTCTGGTTCGATTGGTCGCTTACTGCTATGCTTACTTTTATTATCAGAATCCTTAACAGTTTGAAGAATAAACGGCATTGCATCTATAATTCCTTGTGCTACTATGTGTTGGATAGCACTATTATCCACTTGATTGTTATTGATGCTTGGATTCTCATTAACCACGTTAATGTTACTCTGGTTATCATTATTCAGATTTCCTTGATTTCCTTCATCAGTCATCTGAATTTTAAACATTTATCCCATATTAATATCACAAGATAATAGGTAATATAGTTAATCACATGATACGCAATCTAGCCAAAAACGTCGATCATTGCGACTTGTACTCTATTTTCATATACTATGCGTCTATTACACACTAGTACTGAAATAAAGATTATAATACCAACAGAAAGAAAATTACACTAATAATACTATGCATCCGTACACACATATTTTATTTTATTTTTATTTTATTGTATTATTATCACTTCCTCCATCATCTCACGGATATGGATTTATCCAAAAATCCATATTGCGCTCATCGTATTTCCATACGAGACGCTCTCCCACCTGACGCATTCTCTCACTGCTTTCTACAATTTCCTCCCCGAAAGTCCTAAGTTCTTGCACGTTTTATGCACTCATTGGGGGTGCAGGTTCTAGGACTGGGTTCGGAATCTGGGGTGCGGGTTCCTGATATGGGGGTGAAAGTGCCTGAAATCGGTAAGGATCTTCTAAGATCTCCCTAATATATTCATCATGGTAATAGGGATCTAAAGGGTCCATACCTGGGTAGGCTCCTATGTTTTGTATGGGGGTGTCTTCATGGATAGGGTAACGTTGTACAAAGTCCCTATTATCGTCCCACTAGGGGTCGTAATTTGGGTCTAGGGGGTTTGGTGCAGGTATCCTAGGGATTTCTTCTGGGTTAAAGTCATGCATCTCCACTTGGTTGTCAGGATTTTCTATCTCCATGGGTTGTTCTGGGTTTTGTGGTTGTGGGGCTACTAGTTGTTCCAGACTCGGGTCAGCAGCAGTTGTAGCTAGGATATGGAAATTGGCTGGGCTTCTATTAAGCATATCCTACGTATGGGCATCAGTCTTTCGCTTAGCAGCTGCTAAAACTCTTTGCTGTTACAACTTTCGCATTCTTTTCCTACGTGCAAAGGGTTCCTTACTGAACCATCCTCGTTTCTTATGAGGGAATGGCTCTTCTGACTGTGCTTTAAAAGCAAACACTCCTTTTTCTTGATCAGCAGAATACCCAGAAAGGGCAGGCTATGATGAGGTACCTTCACTCCTAGGGGAATCAGACAACTGACGACTCATGTCTGAGGGTCCTTGATCACTCATACTGTAAACTAACAGATAGTCAAATAACACATAACAAATAAATACAGTTATGCATATATTTCCATTATTTCCTAACACAAAATTTAGAATTTTAAGTGTCAGCAGAACACTTCTTTGGCTCGGACCAGTGGCTAGGCTCTGATACCACCTTCTGTCGCAACCCCCGATCCCTTATCTATCCCGGGAACGGACGGACGCGAACTCAGTAGTGGTGCTATCAGTTATTTAATCTTGCAGCGGAATTTACATCAGGACCGTAGTTAGGAAATGTTTATCAGAGTAAACCCACCTCATTTAATATTAATAATCACATGGGTAAAACCCAAGTTTCTTAGTACAATACAATTTGATAGGGATAAACCCTATTTTATTGAATTTAAAACATCGTTTATTAGGTAACTTTTATAGCCACATTTTCCCAAGCCTTCAGTGCTCTCCAGCTGGCTTTTTACTAATTGGCTGTCACATTGGGTTACCTGAAACGCGTTTTAAAACATTTGTCAGTGGGAAATACTGGTGAGTGAATCCTAGTTTAATCAAGTTTAAATAAAAGTCACAGTGAACAGTATTGAGAGTGATCACATTGTTTATGTCTACACAATTACTCCATTAGTACTGTCAATCCACTGACTTGTGAGTCATATTACCCATTGGCTAACTCATTGTCCAATGGTAACGTATTGTCATCCCGACTTACTACTCACAGTGTAGTAAATTTTGTATACAAAACCCCAACATACCGGCAGTAATCGAAGAACTACAAAGACTCAATCACCGCTTAATCACATTGTAAAACAATTAAGGTTTTGTAAAACATTCCAAAAAGATTAACAAAAAGAGGATAAACTCACATTGCTATCTTAGACTTTGCGTAAGGGTTTCCTGGATATAATCTATAATTTATACAAATGTACATTGGTTAGTATCATAACCCTTTGAAAATATTAATGATACCCTCCCCGAGACGGCATTCCAACAACTACGTCGGGCAGAACCACGACAGTTGTTACGGAACCCTAAATCAATCGGGCAGCGTAACTATTATGAAACTGGGGTTATAATACTTACAACGGAGCAGAACCTCGCTAATTAGGGGTATAATACTCGACTATAATGCTTATAACTTCAGAAATTCGTTTAGAAAGAAAGATGTGAGCGACGGAAAATGAAACCAGATGGCCTGTTTATATAGTTGCAAAACCTGACCCTCACGCGGCCTGCGTAAAGGTAAGCTAAGGCTTACGCGGCCCGCGTCAACATATGATCAACGCGTAGCTTAGCTGATTCGATGTGTAGGTCCGCCACGATGTCGACACGTGTCGGCTGAGGATGTCTCCGCGTTTGATGATTTCTAGCGGCCCGCGTAAGAGTTAAGATGAGCTTACGCGGCCCGCCTGAACTAAAGAAATCAGTGAAGTCTGGTCTACATCTTCATACCGCCCGCGTAAAGTTGGGGTGGGATCCTACGCGGCCCGCCTCAACTTAAACATCATATTTTATATTTTATTTTTAATGTTATAACGTATCTCTGGCTCGGTTTTCACATACGGGGTGTATTTAGAGACATATAAGGGTATTTTAAAATATACTAGAGTGTCGGAAATATTTATGAGGGTGTTGGTTTTACCGAGGGTTGTTACACCTCATGTCTATATACATTAAATAAATGAAAATCATATTACCAAGTCAGAGCATCGAATGACTAGATGTCTTGGCCAACTGAGTATGTGTGTGCCCAACTGCATCTCCGACCTCCATAATGAACTCCTCTTTGAGTGGAAATTGTAGTAACGCTTCACTATGTAAACATATTTCCAACACAACTTGAAGGAACCCTTCTTCATTTGTATCCATCAGTATAGTTCCTTTGGCGACTATATTTGATGCGTTGTCAACTGCAAGAAAACACGACATATCCTACAAATATATATAGGATGTTACTTCTTGTAGAAAAGACTTGAAATGAATTCCTATAAAATATATTTAAATTATTTTTAAAAAGAAACACTTTGGCCCAAGACTTACAAGTGGTTCTTCATCTGGATTGTCTTCAAAATCTTCATTGTCCCATTGGCAACTTCCGGCTTCTGACACATTATTGACACCTCTTTTCAATTTCTCTAATCCATCTTCAACTTTGTTGAGCTGTTTATCATACTTCTTCTTCTCAGTGTCCATGTAATGTTTAACAATATTGGGAAGCAGTTAAAGAGGCATTTCGGTCTCGGATCTCTAAATGGAAATCGCAAGTTTTGTCTATAGGGGGGGGGGGGGGTCACGCTAATTAAATCGGTGTTGGAGAGTTTGCCGACGTATTATTTTTCTATTTATAAGGCGCCGGTAAAGGTTATAAACGAATTGGAAGCGATGATTAAAAAGTTTCTTTGGGGTGGGAATTTAGAAACACGGAAGTTACATTGGGTTGCTTAGGAGAAAGTCACGTGTACGAAGAAGAATGGAGGTTTGGGTTTGAAGAGATTAGATATAAGTAATAGTACGCCTTTACTTAAATGGGTATGGAGATATAGAATGGAGCCTTGCACATTGTGGAGGAAAATAATTAACTCAATTCATTGCACTAAGAAGAAAAGGGGTGTGATGCCGCTTAATAATCGCGCTTAACAGGTACATGGAAAAATCTTTTGAAACATGGCTTTAAGACCAAGGTTGAAGGCAAAAGTTTGAATGATTTGTTGGTTGGAAAGTTTGGAGACGGGAGAGGTACACGGTTTTGGATCGATGTTTGGTTGGGTGATGAGCCTTTCAAAGATAGATGCCCTAATTTGTTCAAAATGGAGAAAACCAAGTTGGTCATGGTAACGGATAGATGTGGCACACAGTCGAACGATGCGGATACTTCGAGTTTTTGGAATCAAGTGAATGTGTCTTCAGTTGCTAATGTAAGGGCCGAGAGGGAGTCGTGTCTCAATGTTATGGGCGATGTGTCTTTTTCAGATGCACGTGATGCTTGGAAATATTTATTGGATGATTCGGGTGTGTTTTCGGTTAAGTCAGCTAAACATTGGCTTCAAAAGGAGGTGTTTTGGATTGGTGTAAATGGGTTCCGTCCAAGGTCAACATTTTTGTTTGGCGAGCGGAGATGGATAGAGTTGCTACAACATCGGCCTTAGAAAGAAGAAACCTTCAGGTTCCAAAGAAAAGTTGCATCTTTTGTGATCATAACCTGGTAACGGCAGAATATTTATTTTCGTGATGTATCTTTGCATCCAACATTTGGGTGGCGATCTCTTCTTGGTATGGTATTCCAAATATCTTCGCTTTTTCGGTTAGGGATATTGCGAACATGCATCATTCGGTGGGGATGAAAGGAGTTAACAAGATAGCGTTTCAAGGGATCATGTTCACCTCGTTGTGGAGCATTTGGAGAGCTAGAAATGATCACATTTTTTCGGATAAAAAACTCATGATTTCAGACGTGGTCGCGGAAGTAAAGATTCTTAGCTTCCTATCGTTTAGATGTAGATATAAACATGGATGTATAGATTGGAATTCTTAGTGTAAATTTGATGTGATGTAATTGTTTGGTTGTTGCGCTCTTTCTCTTCCTTGGAGACAGAGCTGGCGGTTGGTGGTAATAAAAGTTAACTTTAAAAAAAAATCTTCTTTTTGTGATTTTTTTATTTTCATACGACATTTAATAGTTATTATTATTTTTGGAATTCTGTATGATTTATCGGTAACTACGCGATGACAATTAGGAAAAAAATATTGGATTTTGTGGGTAACGAGTTGACGCTAACCCGCGCGTTGCAGCGGGACGTTGATTATGAATATTTTAGTATCAATATATGAGATGCTAAATTTTTTTTGTTCATGATAAATGTTCTTTCTTTTTCTAGCAAGACCTGAAGTGTAGAAGGAGCATGTTGTGCAAGGGGAGTGACAACAACTATTTCATGCAAGAGAAAAAAACATTAAAATGTTAATTCTTTTTAGCTTTGTGTAATTATCTAGTTAAGCCTGCCATCAAAATTAACATAACAACCATAACAAATATCAAAAGTAGAACCATTAATATGAATAAACATGATACATTTATCCCATAAACAGGTAAAGTCCCGTATACTAATTTTCTTTTAAATTATTACAGTTATGACACTCTTCTATATATATTTTTTTATTATTATATTTGTCCTTGTTTATTTATATTATTATTAAATACTAATTAAACTAATCACCACTGCTGTGAAAAGTTTGAAGCCATGGTTTACAAAATTATTCAACTTATCTCATGTTTTATGTGAATTTTATTCTAAAATCATGCAGAACCACTCCAGACTCCTTACCAAAAGCCTCTCTTCATCTTTCTTTCTTTTGCCAGCTACTTCCTTTTTAGCCGTTTATATTTTATTATACTCAAATCAATCACCATGAATACAAATCAAACTATATAACACGTCGTACAAACGTAGAAAGAGAAACATCGTGAGAAGTCGGTTGTGACCACCGGTCACTGATTAACAGCGATGGTGACTTCAATTCTGTGACAACTCAAGACAATTGATGGTTCCTGAAGCGTGGCGAACTTAAGAATTGATGGGTCCTGAAGCATGAAGATATATCGAAATGGGGCCGATGTTGGTGATGTTTTGTGGTGGCCGTCACAACGATGTAGGGCGGTTACCATTGGAATTTGTGTTATAAGACCACAACGGCCCTTTTATGGTGACGGTCAATGGAAACCACATATGGAGTAGTTAAGACATATGGCGCCATATCAAGGATGAAGGGGATTGAATGATGATCGGAAACGTATAATATCTGAGGTGAGGGAGAATCGGCAAGAGAGGAAAGGAAGTAATTGGTGGTGGAACGATTCGTGAACCGACATAAACTACACCGGTCTTCAAATGAATCTTCAAAATCAGACCGAAGACGAATCTATGCTCCCAATTCTGATCTATACCATATCGGTCTCAGTTTCTGATGAAAGTTTCACGAATTGCAGACAAACAAAAGGAATGAGCGATCTTCTTCAATTATATATTATTTTTACGATTTCAATAGTAATTTACTTAAAGGATGTAACTATTTGGGGTTGCCGTGATGAGGGGAGGAATTATTATTATTATTATTATATGTATCAAACTAAAATCACCCCGTTTTAATTTAGAAAGGAGCCAGTAACTATATTTCCCGTCTTTTCTAACCGACGCGATGTGTAAACAAAGGGGTATTTTTAAAAGTAGATCAAATGTATTTCACTTTTTTTAAGGAGTGTGATATATTCAAAATTAGTTTGAAGGGTTGTGACTTTTTAAAGAGGTGTAATCCAAACCCTTTTCTAATGAACACAAGACTTTTAAACAAAACAGACGTAACCTTTCCATCAATAACATTTTCTAATGGACGCGACTTTTAAACAAAAAAGGTGTAACATTTCCATCAATAACCTTTTCTAATGGACGCGACTTTTAAACAAAAGAGACGTAACCTAAGTTACTTTTTGTAGGGTTATTAATGATTCACATATATTTTGTCACTGAAACAAAAATCATTCACATATATTTGGTCATTGAAAATCATCATTTGGCCAAAGTACACTAACAACGTCATTCAAAAATAAATTGTTGATGTTCTTGGTAGTGCCTTAATATAATTAATATTACATACCTTTATTTGTAAATCTTCTTAATCTATTTAAAAAAAAAAAATATTTATTTGTTATATGCGCATTTAATATCACCGTTGTCGTGTATATTGCTATTTAATAACAAAATCTACTTCCTAATATGTTACGTTCTCATCTAATATAAATTTACAATGCTTGAGCCATTTGAAAGAACCATAGCCTTCAATAATCCTTTGATTTCAACAAATCAAGAAATTAATTATAAGCATGTCATCTGTCAAGTTTTATGTTGCAGTTATGCTCATACTCGCAATTGCCGGTATAATCTACACATTAGTTGATACTTATAGCACCGTTAATGTTCTAAAATCTGACCTTATCATTGTTTATATGTATTACTTACTTATTGTTTATTGCTAATATAGGGAGCAGCATGATGATTGCGGAAGCGTGTGAAGAAACATGGTACTCGTATCCGTGTGAGTATAACCAATGCCACAATGAATGCATTGCTAAAAGAGGTGAACGGGCAGCGGGTCGGTGCCTAATGGCGGATACTTGTAGATGCATTTATCAATGTTAAGAGTAATGGATTATCATTAAAAGATTGTTTGTTTATTATCTTCTTTAGTAATCAATGTTAAGAGTAATGGATTATCATTAAACGATTGTTTATTATCTTCTTTAGTAAAAGAGTTTTGTGTTTGAAGAAGATGTTATGCGCTTAGTAAGAGAATGTTAATGTTTGCGGAAAAAATGATTTAAAAGAAAATGATTGATAAACAAAATATAGTTAATTGTTGAGTCAAAGCAAAGGTCTAAAAAATCATTTTATAAATAACTAGTCAACTAAAGTTTGTTTTCGAATGGATTTTTCATGCATATTCCACTGTGACATAAAATTAAATACAAGATCACCGAGCTTTATACATTTATATCCTCGTATTTTTATTTAGTTTTAATAGTAACACATAGTTTATTATTGTTTCTAGCAGTATATTTAATTAGAAAAACACATTTTAAGGTAATATAAATATATTTTATCACTTAATTATAGTCATCGTTAGATAGTTTATCAATACCTTATGTCATAGAATACTACAAACATTATAATATTCCATTACATTGCTTTTATTTTATAGTGAGTCTAGTGGTAATATCCGCGCGTTACGGCATGTGCGTCTGTTTTGTCGCCTCATAGTTGTTGTTTGGGTTTGTGTTTGTTGATACATATTTATGGACGCGACTCGACTCGTCTTGATTCGAGATTGTGGACGCGACTTTGCTCGGCTTATTTTGTGACGACTTTCCTCCGTTGTTTACAAGAATTCAAGCCGACACAAGAGACAAGACAAGGACTGGACTCAACATCACAGTCCTTGGGCTAAGACAAGTTGACGAAACAAGACTTGGGCTTATCTGCTTTGGGCCGAAGCCCATCATTGGCGAAACAGCCCAGAAGTCGACGAAACAGGTGTGTTTCGTCGACCATGATGCTGATTCGTCGCCTGTTTTCTGTTTCGTCGAGTATGTATGTGTCTGTAGTATAAATAGAGTTCTGTTGTTCTGTTTCGGCAGACACTTGAACAGAAGAACAAGAGAGAACCCACAGAGCACACACACACACGAGAGAGAGAGTTTACAAAGCACATTTGTAAACGTTGGATTGTAACTGAACCCTTTCATTCGTATTAATACAGTGGTGTTAAACGGTGATATTTGCGTGTCGTGATATTACGTGTTCTATCTCGGTTTGCTATTCCGGTTGGATTCCGCACAACCGGAGTGGTTCGTATACAAGGATTAGGCGACTAGATCCTCCCCTAGCCGGACCTACAAGTGGTATCAGAGCCTTGGCTCTTATCCTTGTTAAAACCGAGGTGTTCTTGCGTTTTTCGGGTTTTAAAGTTCATAATTTTCTGAAAAACTTGTTAAAATCGGCTGAAATCTTGGTGTTTTGCTGGAAGTTGTTATAAAAACCACTTTATCTTTCATTCTCACATATTAAAAGTTGGTTTTTAGTGAAGTTTTTAGCAAAATTCGGGTTTCGGAAACTTTTCGGGTCACCGGAAAATTCATATTTTTCACCGGAATATTCATAGTGTTCTTCACATCATTCAAAGTGTTCTTGGTGTTTGAACTTTTTTGATCTTAAAAGATAACTTATCAACTTGTTTGTGTTTGAAATTTGTGAAACTGATTAAAATATTATAAATAACTATCAAATTGGTAAGGTTGGACGTGTAGTGGTTGTTGTTGAAAATTGTGATTTTATTAAAATATTTGCATGCCATACCAGTTGGTAAGTTAGACATGATGATAGGTTGAAAAGTTGTGTAAAGTGTCTGACATAGTTTGAATAATTTGACCAACCCACTTAACCATTTTTTCAATGAAACAAACACAGACGAAACAGAATTTCATTTCGTCATTTTAAATTATAAACCTGTTTCGTCATAATTGGATCTGGGCCTGTTTCGTCGTGTATGTTTCATTAACATCATTTGGGCCTGTTTTATTTGTTTCGTTGATTTCTATCCAAATTGAGTATCTTGTTTCGTCAAATTGTAGAGCCCAAGTTTACTAAACTGTTTCGTCGTAAAAATAAAAGATTAAAAAAAAAAAAAAAAAAAAAAAAAAAACTTGTGTTTCGTCATCCAATCATCACACAACCTGTTTCGTCAAGTTTAAGATTTAAAATCTGTTTCGTAAAAGTTACAAAACAATTTCAGTTTCGTCAACAAAGCCAAAGTCTGTTTCGTGGGACTGTGTTTCGTCGAGACACTTGTCTATTTTTAAACAGAAGGTCTCAATTTGTGATTTAACTGTTTGACTCAAGTGTGATTTTCAGGTATTATTCTTCTTGATCAAAAATGAATCCGGCCTGGGGTACTCCGTCAAATACAGAAAACAAGTATAGAAGCAGTGAGGATTTATTTACAGCGTTTGTGTCTAGCACTAGCCTGTATGGCATTCCTCCTCCAAAAACAGACATGTATGGAAATCCGCTTGAACCAGTTCCTCAACCAGCACCACAACAGCAAAGCCAACGACCTATCAGAGCAACTGATATGTTCGGAAATCCGTTACCTGTTCGATCTACCGAAGCAACTGATATGTACGGAAATCCATTACCTGTTCGATCTACCGTACCAAGAGACATGTATGGAAATCTGCTTGAACCAGTTCCTCAACCAGTGCCTCAACAGCAAACCCAAAGGCCTCCTGTGACAACAGATTTATATGGCAATTCGATACAAGTTCCTGTTAAGCCAGCTCAGCATGGGAACAAGAACCCTTTCAGTAATCAAGGCAACCAGCAGAATCAGAACAGGAACAATGAGCGTACGTTGATACCTGTCAACAACCAAAGCCAAGCAGGACCATCAAATGCTAACCAGGCACTTGTGGTTCAAATAGGCGAAGGTGGTGATTGGTCAATCCGGTTGAGTGGTGATGCTCCAGATGGAACAGCTTGTTTTGCTGAAATTGTCAAGGATTTAAATCACGCCAGTGGTGGAGAATCTTCCGCCAATGGTGGTGAATCTTCTGAGGATGAAGAGTCATCTGGTTACAACAGAAGTTCAGATGAGGAAACCTCAACTTCAGGCAATGATCATTTGGATGACACGTCAAGTGTGCCAGTTGAAGCAGAGGTTGATGAGGTATTGGGAGACACTGCAGCAGAAAATCATAGGAGATCTATATTGGTGGATCAAGCTGCTTATTCTTCGTCTTCTCTCCATTCAGCCTTTATGGCTAATGTCGACAGTTCATCAAGTCAGGTATGTGTAGATGAACCCACTGCTGTTAATTGTGATAATTGTGCTAGATTAAGTGTTAAATGTGATGATTTAGAGGCAAACATGTCTGAGTTGCAAGGCAAACATGATGCTTTACAAGCTAGTTTGTTTGACTTGCAAGACAAACATGTTTCATTGAATGATAAGTGGTGTGAGTTGCAAAGCAAACACGAGGCTTTGCAAGACAAGTATGATGTGACATTCATTCACAACCAGAAGTTGACCGTGGATCTTTCTAAATGCACTGAAGCCAACATGTTTTATGAAAACCATGAAAAGGACTTTAAGTCGATGATTGAAACATTAAAGAAAGATAAAACTGAGCTGACAAAAATGGTTTCCAGAAAACAAACTGACATAAATTTGTATATCACACGTCTTGAGATAATGCAAAAAGAGATGGCTTGTGTTAAAACCGAAAGTGAGGCGATCCGACTCAAGCTAGACAGTTATTTGAGCTCTAGCTATGTGTTAGATCACATCATAGATGTTCAGAAAGAGAAACGGGATGTCACATGCATAGGTTACAAAAATTGTCCACCACCTGTGAGACACAATTACGATGCACTGCCCGATGAGGAGTATAGAACTCATTTTGAACCATCTGTTCCTCTAGATGTTAAGGAATTTGCTACAGAATTTGCAGCAGGACTCGGATACAAGAAAGAAATATCATCAGATTCAGATGTATCAGCAGATACAAGTGTGTCTCCTGCTGAACCGAATCAGGATCCTCCAGTTGTTGTTGAGGATACTAATTCTTCTGATGATGAATCTGATGATACTGATTCAGCAAAGTCCGATGCGGTGATCAAAGAAGAGGACATACCTCTTGAGAATCATATTCTATGTGATCCTCCCGCAAAGCCCGCTAAGACTGCTGCAACCGTGTCCACGTCTGCAAAAGAGTCGGAGAGTGTGGATTTGCTGTACACTCTCGTTGGTGATGATAAAATTTACTCAGACAAAGATTTTCCTATTAAGAATGTAAATCAATCTCTAATCAGTAAAATCTTTGAAAATTCTACAAGTAAGTTTTTGGGAAAGACAGGACCACATGTTACAGTCACACAGTGTCCTCCTATCCCAAAGGCTGAAGTTAGAAAACAATTTGGAAATAAGAAATTACCAACGGTGCAAACCCAGCAAAATCATACCAAATTGAAAGGAAAGGCACCGACTCCAACTCAAAAGAAGCCGAATCAGAAGAAGAAGAAGAATGTGAACTTTGTGAAATCTAAGGGAACGGACAAAATTGAAAAGTTTGCAAATCAATCTAACTTAGATTTTGTCCAGAAAGTAACAGTAATGAAAAGGAACGAACCGAATAGTTCAAAACCTAGTACCTCGAGATCACAAAGTTCATCATCGGCAAGACGATCACATGATACTTCGGGGTTTGTTGAACGAAGATCATGTTTTGAATGTGGTACAATTGGACACATAATTCGAAACTGTCCGTATCTTCATAAGTTAAAAGCCAAAGTTGATGCCCCCCATGGTAACAATTACCATAAAAGATCTGTTTCACCAAAACAGGACCCTCGTCTTGTTAAACAACAAGAAGTGAAACAGAGAAAGAAACAACGGAAAAATGTTGAAAAGGTTTTAAAACCGGAGGTTGTCCAAACACAGTCTGTTAAGTTAGAAATTAAAAATGAAAAACAAAAACAGATTTGGAAACCAAAACCAGTAACTGTTTCAGGGGGAGCTACATCAATTCCGAATCATCGGGAAATGGATGTCACAATCCTCGATGATGACGGACGACCCAAGTCTGTGAAGGCTTGGGTCCCCCTCTCCAACTAATCTCTGAATGAGTGTGCAGGATGTTCCAGGAGGAACTATTGATAGTCTTAGGATTGTTGATAGTGGAGCGTCCATGCACAAGATCGGCGACACCACACTCCGAAACATCATTATATCTAGGAGTTGTTGCCTTTGATGGAGAGAAATGAGAAAAGAGAGGAGAAAAGAAGACAAAAATGTCTGATTAAAGAATGTTGTTGAATGAAGTTGAAAATTCGACCTGATGAAATATGTTCCAAAATTTGGTTGTTATGGTTTTTGATCGGGTCAACATGGAAGATTCAAATGAAAAGTACACGCCTGCAGCACGTCTGAAGCTTTTCGAAGATTCATGGATTTTTCTTCCACAAGATGTTCAAAGTCCACAAGATGAACGTGCAGTGTACATTTCTTCGCGGTGTGATTGAAGAAAATCTGTTTGTTGAACAAACCAAACCGGGTGTGCGGATGCCTTGGCATGGATTGAACAACCGCACACTACTTCTGAAAGAGAAAGACAAAGACCTTCGCTGGTGCAATTTGGAAAACCAGCCGGACCCAGAGGTCTGTGATCTTGTTGCTGTGAAGAGACTTCTCAGTAGCTACAAAGAATCGACTTTGAAATCCACACCTGGTGGATATCCAGTTTGGGAGAGCACTCAGATTCATTGCAATGCACGAAGCAGTTGCAGGATACGGTTTTGAATTATTAATCTCTCCTATACTTGTCGATATTTTAGCTGCTTTATGAATTTTTATCCTCTCATACAACACTCTTTGATCAGACACGTTGATCTCGAATATCACCTCACACGTGATTGTTTCACTATGAAACTCCTCAATGTTGTCAAGGTCCACACCGACGACCAACGTGCCGACCTTTTTACCAAAGCATTTGACAAATCAAGATTTGACTATTTATTATTGGTAAACGGCATTAAGGTCAAGCAAGAGTAAAACCAACATCGGAAAATCATTTTTGTAAATACCTTTGTGTTTTAAATCTGTCTTAGTTTGTTGATTTTAGGGGGAGTAAATCCAAAAATTTGAAAATCCAAAAACATTGAAAAATTTCAAAAACACAAAAACAATAGAAAAGCAAAAATGAGTTTCCTGGCGAGCAAAAGAGAAAATGATAGTACATCAGTGGTCTGTCTAAACCTCTTTAAACCTTAAATGAAAATGATAAGCAGCTCTATATAAGATGTATCGGTAGGCTCACAATCATTTTAAAGTGTGCAGGGTGATATAAACTTAAATCGACTGAAGACTGGGTGGGAACCATTCATTGGCATATGGTCTTGGTACCGAAATTTCGTTTGAGAGATTGCCGAGGTTCTGAGATATTCGGTCTTTATGCTGCTTATCATCTGGGTATCATGGTTGTATCTTTTACCGAAAAATAACGGGGACGCAAGTCTAGATCTTCCATGATACCATACATACGTGTACATATTGCATTCGACCTCAATAAGTGATCAACAATCACATGTCCCACAAAATAAGTGATAATATATCACAAATTCTTTCCGGGTGTCAAGTTCGTCTCTCTGCTGTACGAAAGTACTGACCTGTTCACGGACTTGCTCCTGTGCCCTCATGCATCGAAAATCAAGTTCCTCATCAATAAGTGATTCTATCACATAGGGCTTGTTTTCAAATCAAAATAAGTGAGAATCTCACATCATATACGGTCAAACAGATGATAATCGGTATACTCACCGGTAAGATGAACACTCGTGCATACCTTGATACGGGAATGTGTCGTGATGTGGATGAACACCGGTCGGTAAGTATAAATCATACCTTAACGTATCCCCTCGCCATGATTACATCTGATAAGTTGAGCTTAAGTGGACAACAATACCGATAATTGTTATAGGATGCTTATCTTAATGTTAACTAATAGAACAAAGAGAGCGTTTTGGCATGACCGTACACTGATATGATTCTCTTACCCTCGAAACTCACAAAAAGATTGTCTGTAAATATTTATTTAATGCTTTCAGTTTCTGCATCTCTGTATATATTTATTTACTGCTTTCAGTCTTTAAATTTGAAATATTCAAAAATACCAAAAAGATTTTAGGTGTGTTTTAACATAAACTTGATAAAAGCCAAAAAGATTTTATTTCTATTTTATTTTCGATCGTACGATGTTGGAGCTCGAGTCTTCGTTACCTGAAACCTGAACGAAAACCGAAACGACTAAATCTTCATAAACGGTCGAAATTTGCAAGTTTTGAAAGTTAAAAACCTAAAATTGATAAATTTATTAAACTTTCAAACTGTCGGACGGTGTTTATTTAAACAATGGTCACATGTGTGTCGCTTTCTTATGATATTCCAGGCAGTTGTTCTCATTACGCGTTTAGATTTCTTGCATGTGCAGATTCTAAAGGCAAGGAGAACATGGTCGATGACAAGCTTCGGAATGAAGACACGACGTGAAGGCACTCAAATGATGAAGATGATCGAGTTGCCGCTGACCATCATCAATACCACAAGGATCTCACTTCATAAAGAACAAGTATTTCACGAGCATAACTCAAGGGGGAGCTTATGTTAAGGGGAAGTTTGTCAACACACTTCCTACATGTAAATGGGAGTTTGTCGATACACTCTTTGCCTTCAAGACGTGAAGACTTTGAAGATCCTCCGACATAGAAGATATGAGAAGATAATCTCGCGAGTAGCGTCCAAGGGGGAGTTTGTTGATACATATTTATGGACGCGACTCGACTCGTCTTGATTCGAGATTGTGGACGCGACTTTGCTCGGCTTATTTTGTGACGACTTTCCTCCGTTGTTTACAAGAATTCAAGCCGACACAAGAGACAAGACAAGGACTGGACTCAACATCACAGTCCTTGGGCTAAGACAAGTTGACGAAACAAGACTTGGGCTTATCTGCTTTGGGCCGAAGCCCATCATTGGCGAAACAGCCCAGAAGTCGACGAAACAGGTGTGTTTCGTCGACCATGATGCTGATTCGTCGCCTGTTTTCTGTTTCGTCGAGTATGTATGTGTCTGTAGTATAAATAGAGTTCTGTTGTTCTGTTTCGGCATACACTTGAACAGAAGAACAAGAGAGAACCCACAGAGCACACACACACACGAGAGAGAGAGTTTACAAAGCACATTTGTAAACGTTGGATTGTAACTGAACCCTTTCATTCGTATTAATACAGTGGTGTTAAACGGTGATATTTGCGTGTCGTGATATTACGTGTTCTATCTCGGTTTGCTATTCCGGTTGGATTCCGCACAACCGGAGTGGTTCGTATACAAGGATTAGGCGACTAGATCCTCCCCTAGCCGGACCTACAGTGTTGCGTGTATGTCGTTTGCGGCTTATTATTGATAGAATAAAAGAAGTAAAAAATTAGGCTATTAATTGGTAATAGTTACCTTCCTGCCACCTCTCATCACTGCTATGTCATGGAGGCCAAAAAAATTTATGATGAGAGTGTTATCATACTTCTTTACATGATCATAATAGCTCGGAAGCATCTTGAGTAAAACCTATAAAATATTGTAAGAGACAAGATCAACACACTTTTATTTTTAACTAAATCAATTAATCAACACACTTTTTATAAACTGAATTAGGCTACTAATAATTCATAAAGATCAATGCTTCTCTCCCAATAGATAGCGATACAACAAATTTTAGCCCTGAACATTTACAACTACAAGGTTCAAACATTCATCTCAGACCTTCTTAATGTCTTGATTACAAATCTGTCAACATATGAGCATCATATATTCTGCAGCATCTAACTTGAACAGCTCCCTCAAACCCCCTCCATTGTGCAACTACAGTCGTGCATCAAATCAAAAATCATATTTATCTGTCCGCAAATCTACCCTTTAATTGTCTTTTTCTATCTAACATAGCATTTGCAAATAGCAGTAACCAACTTGGGGTTAATGTGCGGCGAATGTTCTTTAATATAATAAATAAGGTCACTTCTAATAAAAACGTCACCATTATATGAATTTAAGTCTTTTGGTCGATGAAGTATAACGTGCACGCTTTTTTTTCTAGGTCGCACACAAGCGTACAAAACAAAAGAAAAAGACTACGACGGTTACAGTGTGCGTTCATCATCAATATTCGCATAATCATCAAATTCAATTCCAACAAGAGTGATATCTGTCTAATCTCATAAATCATTGTGTGTAACCCGCAAATAGGTTTATCTGATAGTTCTCATACGATTCAAAGAGTAATCCAGGTTTCATCATATTATTTGCAATTTCAATTCAGTTTCTAGGTTTGTTAATTCCTTGATTCACTGTTATAGACTAGATATACAACAGATACCTCCTGGAGACCATAGGAGAGTAGTCTTTCCAATAAAAGTCAACATGATAGTGTGAATTGTGAGCCTTTTGATGTGTGCACCATGTAACTCATGCAAGCCAAGCCACGTTTTTAGGATTAGTTTTTATTTTACTTATTATGTGCATGTTTCAATTAAAGGAGTAGAGGGGATGCCCATACTCCACGTTCTGTTCAGTTGATTCCCATGTTTGGCTTTAGTGGCTTAGTGGGTTAGCAGTTGTAGGTAAGCCTATATAATAGGCCATAGGGTCTCATTTTGTTTTATGCATATGAATTGAATCAGTTTCCATTTCTGTTTTCTCTCAAAGTTCCTAATCTCTTTCTGGCCATTTGATCCGAAAGTCTAAGTCTGAAACATAACATTTGGTATCAGAGCACCGATCCGATGGAAACCCGCAAGCGTACCAACTCCGAATTCCAAGCCGAAACCGACCAGAAGTTTGCAGCTCATGATGATATGTTTGAACGGATTATGACAGAAATGCAAAGCCTCAATGTCTCTATCCAAGCTATGCGCAATCAAACTCCTAATGGGTTGCCGGGATCGAGCTCTGGCAGCGGCGGTGGGCTGGTCACCAACAACAACCCGAAACCCTACCTGAAACTGTTGTTTCCCCGCTTTCGAGGAGATGACCCAGCCGGATGGCTTTATCAGACGGAGCAATACTTTGAGTTCCAACACGTTGAAGATGGCGATAAGGTACATCTAGCCTCTTTCCACCTTGACGGTATCGCCCTCCAATGGCACCGTTGGCTCACAAAATCCAGCTGGCCAAGTCCTCCGAAAGCTTATTCAAACCCGAGCAAACCAGCCTCGGCCTAACTCTCCTGTTTTCCGCAAAATGATTCCTAAAAAAGCACATGACCTGCCTTTTAACCTTGTTAGTCTTAGATACCCATCTCCCTTCTACCACCAAACCCGGGATGCCATTAAGTTTCCTCCTGTTGTTAATGAGCCTATGGAAAAAGGCCGAATTCTTGTCCCCCTCTAACGCCCAACGACATCTACCTTTTTGTCTCAGATCCGACGCTGCGAGCCTATCCCGCTACTTTATATTTTTCAAACATTCCTCTTTAATCCATATTTCCACTTCACTTAAATCCCTCACCTCGGCCAGATTATCTAAAACATCGATTTCTTCCTTATCTCTGATCTGATCTTCCCTATTTTTTCTATTTTCAGATTTCACCCGCCTCTTAATACTCGATCTAATGTGCTTGAATTTCAACATTAAATTCACATCAGCATGGAGACCACTATATATGTAAGAAGCAGCCGCAGACTGAACCACACTATCGAAACCCTCCCTACCCAGCCACGAATTAAAGAACTTAAAGGGCTTAGGGCCGGAGTTAAAACGACTCGTAACCAGAATTAATAGGCAATGATCAGAATGTAACCGAGGTAAAGCTCTCAAACACGCGTTAGGTCAAGCGTTGAAAAAACTATCACATACCATAACCCGGTCAATCTTGCTAAGTTTATTAGAATTAGGAGCGAGATAAGTGAAGCACCGACCCCTCATGCTATATTCAACCAAACCCGCCTCAGCCACGAATTCATTCAAATCATTTGCACCACCTCTGTTGAAACTGGAATTCCTCATCTCTTCCTGATTTCTGACCGCGTTGAAATCTCCTAAAAGCACCCATTGACCCGACCCCGCCCCTATGAACTCCTTGATGTAGACCACAACCCTTTTTTCTCCGACACACTATGGGGAGCATAAATATTCACAATGTTGATCTCCTGGTTACTGCTAATCAGGTTCCCCTTCACCCAAAGAAAATTCCTGTTTTAACCACATACCGAAAAAGACTCGGGTCCCACACACTAATTAAACCCCCTGACCTGCCTGTAGCCTCTACAAACTCCATTTTAAAATTTTTTCCACCCCAAAAATTCTCAACCAACTGCATACCGATCTGTTCCGTCTGAGTTTCTTGAATAGCAACAAAAGAAATCTTGTGCTCGAACCTTATAGATTTAACCCAATTGGCCGCCTTGGACACCCCACCCACCCCTCTAACATTAAGGGACAAAAAATTCATGACTTACCCGCTTGAATGCCTTCACCAATGATCATTTCCTCGACCAGATCCTTATGGAGAGACAGATCCACTCCCAGTTCTTTGCCTAATCGGTAGACAATTAGGAAACAAAATATTGGATTTTGTGGGTAATCATTCACCGAAAATCATCTTCTAGTCATTCAAAAATAAATTGTTAATGTTCTTGGTAGTGCCTTTAATAATTAATGTTACATACATTTTATTTTATTTAATTACTAGTCAGTCACCAATGTTAAGATTGCGTTTGTTTATAAAGTACACGTTAAAAAAAAAACTTTTATTTGTAAATCTTCTTAATCTATTTAAAATTTTTATTTATTTGTTTATATGAAAACGTTGCGCATTTAATATCACCGTTGTCGTGTATATTGCTATTTAATAACAAAATCTACTTCCTAATATCATCTAATTCCTTGGAGTATAAATTTACAATGCTTGAGCCATTTGAAAGAACCATAGCTAGCCTTCAATAATCTTTTTATTTCAACATATCAAGAAATTATAAGCATGTCATCTATCAAGTTTTATGTTGCACTTTTGCTAATACTCACAATTGCAGGTAATCTACACATTAGTTGATACTTATAAATCCGTTGATGTTTTAAAATATGACTTTATCACTGTTAATGATTTATATGTATTACTTACTGTTTATTGCTCCTTATATGTCTATCTAATATATATAGGGAGCACCATGATGATTGCGGAAGCGTGTGAAGAAACTTGGTACTCGTATCCGTGTGAGTATAACCAATGCCACAATGAATGCATTGCTAAAAGAGGAGAACGGGCAGCGGGTCGATGCCTAATGGCGGATACTTGTAGATGCATTTATCAATGTTAAGAGTAATGGATTATCATTAAAAGATTGTTTATTATCTTCTTTAGTAAAAGATCAGTTTTGTGTTTGAAGAATAATTATGCGCTTACTAAGAGAATATTAATGTTTGGGGAAAAAAATGATTTAAAAGAAAATGTTTGATAAACAAAACATAGTTAATTATTGAGTCAAAGGTCTAGAAAAACATTTTATAAAATTAAATACTAGTTCACGAGCTTTGCTCCTTTTATTCACTTCATAAATATCCTCGTATTTTTATTTAGTTTTCATAGTAACACATAGGTATTATTGTTTCTAGCAGTAAATTTAATTAAAAAATACCTTTTAAGGTAATATAAATATGTTTTATCAGTTAATTATAGTCATCGTTGAATAGTGTATCAATACCTTATGTCATTGAATACTACAAACATTATAATATTCCATTACATTGCTTTTATTTTATAACGAGCCTAGTGATAATGCCCGCGCATTGCGGTAGGTCCGTCTGTTTTGTCGCCTCGTAGTTGTTGCTTGGGTTTGTGGTGCGTGTATGTCGTTTGCGGCTTATTATTGGTAGAATAAAAGAAGTAAAAAAATAGGCTATTAATTGGTAATAGTTACCTTCCTGCCACCTCTCACTGCTATCTCATTGTGGCCAAAAGATTTTAGGATGAGAGTGTTATCATACTTCTTTACATGATCATAATAGCTCGCAGGGCCGGCTCTGGGCCCGGCAAACCCGTGCCGACGCCCGAGGCCCAAAATTTTAAAGGGCCCGAAAATTCTTTATAAGCTTCGATATATTTATTAACTTATATATTTAGTATATTCATGTGTTTATTATACAAAAAAGTATTGGTGGTGTAGTGGCAATAACCATTTCAAAATAATCTAAAGGTCTCAAGTTCAAGTCTTTGCTCCATCACTAAGTTTTTATTCTTGTAATTCATTTACCCTTAACCATAATTTTGGGCCCAATTCTTTTCGTCGCCCGAGGCCCGAATTTTTTCGAAAGTTTTCGGGGACGGCTCATTAGCTCGGAAGCATCTTGAGTAAAACCTACAAAATATTTTAAGAGACAAGATCAACACACTTCCATTTTTAACTAAATCAAGTAATCAACACACTTTTTATAAATTGAATTAGGCTACTAATAATGAGGTTCGATTTGTTCATAAAGATAAATTCTTCTCTCCCGACAACTAATTTTAGACCCAGACATTTACAAGGTTCAAACATTCAGCTCAGACCTTCTTAATGTCTTGATTACAAATCTGTCAACATATGGACATCATATATTCTGCAGCATCTAACTTGAACAGCTCCCTCAAACCCCCTCCATTTTGCAACTATCAAATCATAAAACCTATTTATCTGTCCACAAATCTACTTGATAGGAATCGGCTCGGTAACGGCTATAAAATTAAAACTTTAAATAAAAACGGATAGATCTAACGGTCTCTTGTGATACAGAAACACCACACAAGAAAACGATTAGGGCAAACTAAACGAGAATCAAGATACAGATACACCACTTGATTCTAATATAGGCTCCAAGAACAGCATTCAAACGTGCCGGGTTTGAACTAGCATGGAAATGAATTTAACTCAACAAACTGGAGAGATAAAAACACTAAATTTCTTTTCATACATAAACTCTCTAACTTGCATTTCATCCAATCTTCCGTTTTAATACATGCAATTACAAGAGAAAAGGAAATAAAAACTGCCCATAACTCCACTACTCTAATCACTAACATAACTGTAAAGACTCAATAAAGAAAAGACATGAAAATAAACTAAAAATGGAAATGGTTAAATAAAAATGAAAATAAACTAGAAATAAATTGGAGCATCACGTGGAGCAAGGACTAGGCATGCTACTAAATTGGATTAAAATGAACACACCCAATTGACCAAAGTGCCCTTGTATGGTTCTTGTTGAAAGCCTAAAACATCGATAACTTTGTTGTGAACGGTTAGTGACCCGATATACATCACTACTCTTTAATTTTCTTTTTCTATCTAACATAGCATTTGCAAATAGCAGTAACCAACTTGGGGTTAATGTGCCGCAATTTTCTTTAATATAATAAATAAGGTCACTGCTAATAAAAAAGGTCACCGTTATATGACTTTAAGTCTTTTGGCCGATGAAGTATAACATGCACGCTTATTTTTTCTTGATCGCACACAAGCGTACAAAACAAAAGAAAAAGACTACAACGGTTACAGTGTGCGTTCATCATCAATATTCTCATAATCATCAAATTCAATTCCATCAAGAGTGATCTCTGTCTAATCTGATAAATCATTGTGTGTGTAGGTTTATCTGATAGTTCACATACGATTCAGAGAGTAATCCAGGTTTCATCATATTATTTGCAATTTCAATTCGGTTTTTAGGTTTGTTAATTCCTTGATTCACTGTTATAGACTAGATATACAACAGATACCTCCTGAAGACCATAGGAGAGTAGTCTTTCCAATAAAAGTCAACATGATAGTGTGAATTGTGAGTGGGAAGTACATTCTTATTCTATCTGGTTCATCGAAATCTGAAGATCTCACTTCACGCAAAGGAATTGGTGTAATCTGTGCACCTGATAACTTCAAATGACACAACACATGAGCTGCAGTGTAGATGAGAAACAAGAATCATATCCTGGAATAATATTTGTACATGCTATTAAGAAACGGAGGAGAATTGAGATCAAAGCTCATAAGCTTACATAACATAATGACTCTTCAAAACTACCATTGAGATCTAAAACAATGAACCATAGAGATGCTAATTCGACAAGGGGCTTAAGGTGCCCCCCCCCCCCCCCCTAAAGCTAATTACATATTGGCATAAAATATTTGTATTCACAAGTTTTTGCTAGTTTAGTTAGAATTGTCTGTGTGCACCTTGGAGAAGTATCCTGGTGTCTCGCTATATAAAACATGAATATATCATTTTTGAAAAATGTTGTATATAAAGTACACCAGTAAAGGAAATGGTCCGAAACAAGATCTAGTATCAATGCCCGTGTCAAGAGCTTCTGGAAATCTTTATTTAAAAAATGAGGCCTGCTATGGAGACAACTGTCCGGCTCTCTCATCTCATTTCCTATTAATTACTTGGGAGATGATTATAATTTAATAAGCTAGTTAACTTAAAAATAAACACACATGGTGTGCTTTTAGTTATTTGTTAATGTATATATATATAGGGTATGGATCATGAGAAAACTAGTTTAAATGAGAAAACAAAAAAACTAACTAAAAAAGTCAAAAAAACATACCAAATTTTTTTTATAAAAAATCGCTATATTTTATGCATGGAAAAAAATTTAAAATTTTTTGTTGTTGTATTGCACATGTGCACTATTACGAATATAATGCACATGTGTAGTACATATATAATGCACATGTGTAGTGCAACAAAAAAAATTTTTGAAATTTTTTTTTATATATATAAAATAGCGATTTGTTTTATAAAAAAATGTAAAAAAATGGGTATGTTTTTTAGCTTTTTTATTTTTAGGTTTTTTAGTTAGTTTTCTAGTTTTCTCATTTAGATGTAGTTTTCTCATGATCATCTCTCTATGCATATATATATAGGGTAACGCTCATGCGAGAATCACCTTTATTGCGAGAACCTCGAGAATCAATGTGACAGAAAAATGTGGTATCAGAGCCACTGAGTTAAGCTAATTAAGTATTTAGAAATACTTAATTTTTTTCCTGATTACCATTATGTGATTATGTGTTTTATTTACTGATTATTTGGTAGTTACAGTATGGGTAAGCAAAAGCTTTCAAACATCTATCTTAAATTAGATAGGTCATCCAACGAGAAGGGAAGTTCATCCCAAACCAAATCCTCAAATCACTCAGTAATTCCTGAAGAAGGAATATTTGTGCGAAAGGCACAATATGAGGAACCACTTTCTCCCAATAAAAGAAATTTGATTTTTAAGAAAAGTCAGGAGAAAATAAAGAAATTTCGAGAAAAGAAGGTTAAACAGGAAACCCATGAATTAACCAGTAAATCACCTTGGGAAGACAAGTTAGATGAAAAATGGGCGGATCTCTATATGCTAGCCACAGTAGCAGTAAATGCAAATCTTTAAATATTTTGATTTAAGTTTTAGCAACCTTATCACCTACAAGCCAGAAATATTATCCAGTAAAATAAATAAGTAAACCCTGGTGTGTTTTAATTATCTTTGTGTTAAATCAGTCACACGATATGAAATAATATTTAAAGGTTATTTATGAAATTTGTTATAAAATTTTAACTTAGTAAAATTTTGTATTTTGCATATGTACCAAACAGCATGAGTGACTTGTCTGAAGCCCTTCAGAATTTAAATCTCCATCCGGTAAAAATAGAGGTTTCCAGATATTTCAATAGGTATATACCAGATATAGAAGAACCTATAGAATTTGATGCTCCACCTCTGGAGAAACCCAAGCCTAAGAAGAGGAGAAGATTGGTAGGATGGAGGCGTGTGCGTAGAAGAAAACCTGCCACTAAGAAGATTCCTAAAATAAACAATCCCTTAGAAAAAGGAAAAGGAATTGAAACCAGGAAAGTTCTAGACAGCAAGAATTGGGGATTGAAGACGAGAAAGATTCTAGGCAGATGGAAATACAGTTTGGGGAATATTCTAGGCAGATGGAAATGGAGTATGGAGAAGGTTCTAGACAAACCAAGAGGGAAATTGGGGAAAACTCTAAACAAACCCAGGAAATGACATTGCAGGAGGAGCTAGATTTTATATTGGCAAGCTGTGATACTATTAAGCCTGTCAATGAAAATGTTTTTACTCATCCTATTGAAACCCAATTTCCAATTAATTTGGAACCAGAAATCCCAGAACCTATAATCCACACCCAGCCTCTAGGAATGGATGAATGGTGGACTAATGATTGGCAATTCCAAAACCTTCTCAACAGTCCTTATTCCTTTCTCCCTCAGTTCGATCCAGAACCTTTACCAAATCCACCGATGAGTAATGAGAATATGGCTGAACTCCGCCATTTTGGCGAAGAGTTGATGGATGCTGGGAATAGAATCCGAGAGATTGGGGGACAAATCTCATGGAAATACGATGAGAGGGAACATCGTTACTAGAATAGCAAATGACGAGAGATAGTGGGTGGTGAAACTGTGGTTGTATAATAAATAACAAAATATAACTATGTAAAATAACTACAAATAAAACTTGTAAGTTATTGGTGTGTAGTGATGCATATTATAAAATATATAAAATGGAATCGAGAAATCGATAGTTTTGACTATATGTGTATTGTGAAATTTGTATGATTATTTTGTGTATAATTGTTATTTATCGGATACTAATAAATTATATATATTAATTATCAGATGGAAAACGCTAATAATGAACCAGTAAATGAGGTTAACCAATCTGAGCAACACCCAGAGGATCAATTTCTAGATAGGCAAGATATAGAAAATATCGTTGCTCAGGGAATAGCCAATGCTATTCCAGCAATAGTTGCTGCTGTTAGAAATCCAAACGAACCTCAACAAATCATTCCTAGTAAACGTATTTCTGAAGATAACTTCAGTAATAGCGTAAACGGAGGCTATAATCATACTAATCAAGATAATGAACCCTGGCAAGCTCCGCTCCCTAAGAAAATGAAAGCTACAACGCCTGGTTGCACTTTCAAAGAATTTCTTGCCTGTAAACCCGCTGAATTTGCAGGCAATGAAGGGGCAACTGCATCACTGCGTTGGTTAGAGAAAACCGAGGCAGTGATTGAAATAAGTAAATGTAACAAGGACGATAAGGTCATGTATGCGTCCAATCTTTTCAAAGAAGGGGCACTAGAATGGTGGAACACTGTGTTACAAGCAAAAGGAAGAATGATGGCCTATGCCATGAACTGGGAAGAATTTAAGAGTCTTGTGGAAAGAAAATTCTGTCCCGAATTTGAAAAAGATCAAATGGCAAATAAATTTCTAAATCATAGAATGATGGGTGTAGATTGTCGCGGTTATACTTCGACATTCTTTGAATATGCTAGAGTGGTACCAACATTGGCTTCACCAGAACCGGTACTCATTTCTCGCTATATTTGGGGACTGATTAGTGAAATCCGTAATATCGTTAAAGCTACGAGACCTTGTACTATTGACGATGCGATAGAATTAGCTAATACCTTAACCGACGAACTGGTACGCACGAGAGATGAAAACAGGAAGAAGGAATTGGCTCAGAAAATTACCCAAGGATTTCGTACGAGTAATAATAGCAACTTCAAGAGAAGAGGAACAGGGCAATCCTCAAATCCACCTTTCTGCAGGAATTGCAAAAGGAAACATTATGGAAGATGTAATGTAACCTGCAACTTTTGCAAAACCTTAGGACATCATGAAGAAAACTACAGAAAGAAAACCATAACCTGCTTCAACTGTGGAGAAAATGGGCATTTTAAAACAGAATGTCCTAAATTGGCCAAACCAGCAGAAAACAAAACTAAGGCGACCGACGGAGCTACTAAGAAGAATGTCAGAGCATTCTAGCTAACCACTCAAGAAGCAGAACTCATTCCAGATATGATAGCTGGTACGTTCTTAGTACACAACATTTATGCAAAAATATTATTTGACTCTGGTGCAAACCAAAGTTTTATCAATACTTTATTTTGCCAAGCTCTTAATTTATTACCATTAACCAACGTTAGGCAGATTTTTACAGTCGAAACTGCAGATGGGAATTCAGGTAAAATAGATCAGGTTTTGAAAAAGGTAGAAATAGAACTTTCAGGTCACAAATTCTTTGCAAACCTGTTACCTATGAAATTAGCCGAATTCGATGTTGTGTTAGGAATGGATTGGTTAGTAACCAACCATGCTCGAATCCTTTGTGATAAAAACTCTATAGAAATTCAGGCACCTACTGGAGAAATAATCATGATTACAGGAGATAAACCACGTAAACCCATGAAGTTTATATCAGTAATGAAAGTTGCTAGTTATGAACGAAAGCAAGGAATAGTATACATGATTTCAGTAATCATTAGTACTAAGGGTAAAGAACTTAAGGAAATTCCTGTAGTCTCAGAATACCCAGATGTATTCCCAGAAGAGCTACCAGGATTACCACCAGATAGGGAAGTAGAGTTTATGATTCATCTACTTCCAGGAACAACACCGATAGCCAAGGCACCTTATCGGTTAGCTCCTACCGAAATGTTAGAACTGAAAAAGCAATTAGATGAATTACTAAGTAAAGGATTCATACAACCTAGCTCATCCCCTTGGGGAGCGCCAGTGTTGTTCGTAAAGAAGAAGGATGGTTCGATGAGAATGTGTATTGATTATAGAGAATTGAATAAGGTTACAATTAAGAATCGATACCCATTACCTAGAATTGATGATCTTTTTTATCAACTTCAAGGAGCTAGATATTTTTCTAAGATCGACTTACGCTCCGGATATCATCAGTTGAAGGTACAAGAAGAAGACATACCTAAAACTGCTTTCAGGACTAGGTATGGTCATTACGAGTTTACAGTCATGCCCTTTGGGTTAACAAATGCTCCTGCAGCATTTATGGACATGATGAATAGAATCTGTAAACCGTATTTGGATAAATTTGTAATTGCTTTCATCGACGATATACTTATTTATTCCAAAAGTTAGACAGAACATTGTGAGCACTTGCATGCACTCTTAACTTTGTTAAGAAAAGAAAAGCTTTATGCCAAATACTAGAAGTGTGAATTTTGGCTAAAGGAAGTGCAATTTCTAGGTCACATGGTGAATCACGAAGGTATTCACGTAGATCCTGCTAAGATAGAGGCAATTACCAAATGGAGGGTTTCGCAAACCGCAATGGAAATTAGAAGTTTTATAGGTTTAGCTGGATATTATAGACGGTTTATTAAGGATTTTTCCAAGATAGCTGTACCATTAACTAAGCTAACCTGTAAAGCAGTTAAGTTTAAATGGGGACCTAAACAAGAAGAAGCCTTTAGAATCTTGAAGCAAAAGTTAACAAATGCTCCAATCCTAGCTTTACCAGAAGGGAATGAAGATTTTGAAGTATATTGTGATGCTTCAAAACTAGGATTAGGATATGTGCTTATGCAACACAAAAAGGTAATTGCGTATGCTTCAAGGCAATTGAAAAAGCACGAAGAAAATTATACAACTCATGACTTAGAATTAGGAGCCGTAATGTTTGCCCTTAAAATTTGGAGACATTATCTGTACGGAAGTAAATTTACTGTCTATACAGATCACAAAAGTTTAAGATATATATTTGGGCAAAAAGAGTTAAACATGAGACAAAGGAGATGGATGGAAATCTTAAGTGACTACGACTGTGATATTCAGTATCACAAAGGAAAGGCTAATGTAGTTGCAGATGCCTTAAGTCGTAAGTATCATGAGAAACAACGAAGGGTTCGTGCTTTCAGGTTAAATCTACAATTAGATTTAATGGAACAATTAAAGCATTTTCAAGAAACAGCCATCAAGGATGATGCTAAAGGAATGAAGGGACGAATAAAAGAATTAGAACAAGGAGCTGATGGAATTTGAAGATTTCATAAAAGAAGAATTTGGGTACCTAAGCAGGTTGAATTAAGAAATAAGATCTTAGAAGAAGCTCATAAACCTAGGTATACCATACACCCTGGAAACAATAAGATGTACCAAGATTTAAGAAATAATTTCTGGTGGATAGGCATGAAGAAGGATATAGCTAGATATGTTTCTAAGTGTCTTACTTGTTCACAAGTTAAGGCAGAACACCAGAAAGCTTTAGGTCTACTACAACAACTAGAAATGCCACTATGGAAATGGGAACTCATAACAATGGATTTTGTTAAGTTGCCCAAAACCAGAAAAGGTAATGATGCGATTCGGGTAATTGTGGATCGATTAACCAAATCAGCTCATTTTCTACCCATGAAAGAAACTTTTAGCATGGAAAGATTGGCAAAGTTGTATGTAGATGAAGTAGTATCCCTACATGGAGTTCCACTCTCCATTGTATCAGATAGGGATAGTCGTTTCACTTCTCACTTTTGGACAAGTTTCCAAGAAGCTATGGGAACTAAACTAAACTTGAGCACTGCATATCATCCACAAACAGATGGGCAAAGTGAAAGGACGATACAAACTCTAGAAGACATGCTTCGAGCATGTGTGATAGATTTTGGTGGAAACTGGGATGATCACCTACCCTTAATCGAATTCTCCTATAACAATAGTTATCATTCAAGTATCGAATCTGCCCCATTTGAAGCACTATACGGACGTAAGTGCAGAACTCCAGTATGTTGGGCAGAAATAGGAGAAAGTCAATTATCAGGACCAGAGATAGTACAAGAGACTACCGACAAGATCACTCAAATCAAGGAAAGATTGAAAACGGCTCGAGATCGTCAGAAGAGTTATGCAGACAATAGAAGGAAGCCGTTGGAGTTTCAAGTAGGAGACAAAGTACTATTGAAAGTTTCACCTTGGAAAGGAGTAGTCCGATTCGGTAAGAAAGGAAAACTAAGTCCAAGATACGTAGGACCATTTCCGGTGATTCAACGTATAGGACCAGTTGCTTATCGTTTACAACTACCAAAAGAATTAGCTGGAGTACATGATGTATTTCATGTATCCAATCTCAAGAAATGTTTGTCTGATGAATCCTTGGTAGTACCTCTTCAAGATATAGAGGTAAATGAAATGCTGAAATTCATAGAGAAACCTCTTCAAATAGAAGACAGAAAGGTGAAATTTCTCAAACACAAACGTTTAGTACTTGTCAAGGTCAAGTGGGATTCAAAGAGAGGAGCTGAATAAACTTGGGAGCAGGAATCGGAAATGAAGAGAAAGTATCCCTACTTATTCCAGTAAATCTCGAGGACGAGATTTTTATTAAGGTGGGGAGGATGTAATAACTTTCATCAAAAGTCAAATTTATTACTTTAATTGACCAATAGGAAACCCTAATTAAGAACCAAGTGATTCTGCATAAACCCTAAAATGTTCAGAAATCGGAATCAGGATCAGGGCCCCTAAAACTCAAGGGGGGTAAACCCTAGTTGGTAATATCTAAACAGTTTAACGTGTAAATCGAATTTGCATGCGAGACCAACTCAGCTAAGCTACTGGGACACACACCTACCCTACCCTAAAAAGTCACCCCTCGCGCCACCCGACAGGCACAAGGGGACCTGTCGCGACACGCGACAGGGACCATTTTTCATATATAAATAGTAGATAGTGGGACTTAGTTCCAGGCACTTGTTCGACGTAAAAATTCATAATATACGCTGAGATATAGCAGAAACAATCCAAAAACACACACGAATCACGAAGTGCTGCCGCAATACAGGGTATTAACTCGATCGCTGCTACGATTCAATGTCCGATCGATTAAACTATCCAATGGATGTTTAAGTGCTGCCCACCTTAGGGTTATTGCTTTGTCATTAGTCGTTAATTCGATGGATGTTTAAGTATCGCACTTTGTCATTCGATGTGAGGGTTTAATCTCGTGAGGGTTTAAGTATCGCACTTTGTGTGCATTGTTATTTAAATTAGGTTAAAAGGCTAATCAATAGGCTAGGCTCTGCTCAAATAAATCTGCAAAGTGAGTCATTCTCTTTTTATCAAATTTGATTTCAAAAGCATGTTTATTTTCAAGGTTACAATTACAGGGATTAAGTCTTTGTAATCACCAAATTATAGCCGGTATGTGGGGTTTTGTATACATTACTTGATAATCTTCACCATTGGGGCAGCCAAGGGGTGATATGACCATAGTCACAGACACCATTGGACAATAAGAGGGCCAATGGGTCGAGTGACAAAATACCGTGGGTAGTTGGTTTGATATCAGGAAACATTGTAATCGCTTTTAATACTGTAAATTATAACAAATGTGTCGTTTTAGTAAAAAGAATGATTCACCAGTATTTCCCGCTGACAAAATTTTTTTCAAACATGTTTCAGGTGATCTGTTGTGATCAAGGAAAAGTGTCATGAAGCACTACAAGCTTAAGGAAGTGGCTCAATATAAAAATAAAGAAACATGTTTTGTAAAAAAATAAAGATTTCTCTTTGAAATCATATTATTGTAAATTACCGGGATATTATCCCGAGTTGTGAAATAAAATAATCGGGAATATATTAGCTTTAAAAAGATCCTGATGATAATCTTCCGCTGTCAACTTAATTAAATAAATACCACATGATTTTCTGTCTCGCAGCTCCTGAAACGGGTAAAACCGGGTCGGGGGCCGTGACACTATAGTCCTATACAACTAAAGAACAGAGCAAAATGCTTAATGGGCTGAAAATAGAATACCAATTTTGCAAAATTGACTATTCAACAAAAAAAACTTTATTAGCTTATTTAACATTTGTAATGTTATACTATGCAAACCCAGGTGTTCTTCTTTTAGTATTTGGGGATGAAAGTATTCGAGCTAGTACACTATAAAACTTTCATTGTGTAGAACTAGAATTAACAAAGCTAACTGAATATGAGAAAACAAAGCTAACTGAATATGATTTGGAAGATAATGTTTCACAATTATGGGAAAACAAAAATTCACAAAGCTAACTGAATATGATTTGAAAGACCCAATTCATTTTCAGCAGCAAATTGCTTCCAACCACTAAAAGACCCAAGGCACTATGTAAGCCTATTAATTCGACAATCAAGATAGATTTCTTCGGTCTCTGTACCAAATTACCCCTTGCCACCACTGCCACCTCCAGCCACCACCCTCAACCACCTGCCGCCATTACCCCCTGCTTCTTGTTTGTTAACATCTTCTTCACAGCTTATCAAAACCATGGAGAAGTGGAAAACCAACAATAAGCAAATAATAATGCAAGCCACAAGAATGGTGCACACATTGTGAACATTTTCATGTCCAAACCTTAACAAAACTGATATAAATCACCAAAACAAAATCATAATACCACCTTTATTCCAAATCAACCATAATCACACATCGCATAAGCGCACCTACCTGGGCTAGAACAACCCTCAAAACACCCTCCACAATATCGAGGATCGTTTCTAACATCTACACATTTCCCATCACAACAAACAAACTCATAACCACGATCTGTTAAGACACCGGAGTACAGGTAAGCAATTAAACCAGATCCCTCCGTCACAACAGCTCCATTTCCGTCTCCGGTCATCCACTCCGGCGACCATTGAACCTCCTCTGTCTCCTTCTGGATGGTTGTGGTGGTGGTTGTGTGGCGGCGGAAGTTGCGGTGGTTGTGGTGGTGAATGGCGGTGGCAGTGGTGGTGATTATTGTGGTGGATGAGAGAGAGACAGGAGAGAGATGGTACCTGGGCAAGAAAAGGGTTTCAGGGATATTGAAGAAGAAGAACTATGTATATATATATATATATATATATAATAACAATAACAATAAAAATAATAATATAATAATAAATATAGGGTAAGATTACCAAAATACCCTCACCTATAAGGGTCAAACTACCGTTGACTGAGGCCCGGGGGTAAGGTTGCGACATAACAGTGAACAGTAGGGGGTAAAATTGCAATTATTTCCTTAGGGGGGTAAGGGTGCCAATCACCCCTAATCTCAGGGGGTAAAATTGCAGTTTACTCATATATATATATATATATATAGGGAGATGATCATGAGAAAACTACATATAAATGAGAAAACTAAAAAAGTCTAAAAAACCTGCCAAATTTTTTACAATTTTAAGAGTAATGCTTTCTACCTTGAGAATGCAGGTTTATCAATGTTAAGAGTAATGGATTATCATTAAATGATTGTTTATTATCTTCTTTAGTAAAAGAGTTTTGGGTTTGAAGAATTAATTATGCACTTAGTAAGAGAATACTAAGGGTAAATTACATTTTTCGTCCTTTATGTTTATATCAGATTGCAGTTGATACCCTTTAACTTCAATATTTGCACCCTAGGTCCTTTGGCTCTAACCCAGTTAAGTTTTACAGTTAACTTTGATCATATTAAGGGTAATATAGTCTTTTTACAAATTTATCTAAAATTATTATAATAATAAAACAAAAAAATTAAGGGTAAACAACAACAATTCCGGTATATTTTTTTAATCCCAGTTCCTCTTTTTAGAGATGATTAGTGGTGGTGGCTATAATAGTATAAGTTTTTAGGGTTAGGGTTTTGTTGTTTGAAGCGTAAAGAAAGAAGAAGGAAGTAGTTGTTGCCGATATGTTTTTTGGGATAGTTTGTGCCTTGTGGTCTGAGTATTTTCACCAGAAGAAAGAAAAAGAGATATAGTTGTGGTGTGGTAGTGTTGTTGAAAGGCATTTTAGGGGTTAATCATTCAAAAGATAATAGTAATTGGGATAAAAAAAAATATACAGGTTTGTGAGTTTGTGTGTGGGCTGGGATACGCTTGTTGTGGTGGTTGGATTTAGTCAGGGGCGGATCTATGTAGTAGTAAGGGGTAGCCTAGGCTACCCCTCAACCTTGTCGGCCAATGGCGCTCCCTTGAAAAAACAGTGTTACACATACGTAAATATCCTGAGTGCTTTCTATAGAATTATGCAATCACTCTCCTTGAACTTTCTAAAGAAGAAAGTGTTGGAAGAAGAAGAAATGTTTGATAAAAAGAAAAAATAGGGTTGCAGGTGTGATGAAACGAAAAAGATGATATGTTTAGTATGTTTATTTGGAAGAAATAAATGTGTTATTTTGGAATTGACAAATGTCTCCTAAACACTGAGACCATGTGTAGTGGTTAACACCCTACCCTTGGGCGTTTTGCGCCATGTAGCAGCCCAGTCAGCAACGGGGTATTATGGGGCGTTTTCTAAAATCGGTGTAGTGGGGATGTAGGGCATTATGTTAAAAGGGGTGTAAATAGAATTTAAATAAAAAAAACCATGAAAAATTGTTATTGGCCAAACAAAGAACAGGAGCACACTCATTGGCCAAAGCCCTTCTTCTCCGGCATGATTAAAAACACTGCCCGAATTTTTTTGAAAGAAAACGCCAAAACACGCCCAGGGGGCGGACTTGCCGGCGTTTTGGGGTGGGATTGGGCGGGATTGAGGGCAAAAAACGCCCATTACGCTTGGTCTGATAAGTAAAGTCAAAGGATATTAATTTTGAAGTCCCACAGTCTTGAGAAGATAAATGGACCCGAAAAGCATATTAATGTTTTATTAAGTCATTAATTTTAAAAATATAAAAGAAAGTTTGGGCTGCAATTATTTTTGTTGGTTTTAATGAATAAAATTGCAACTATAAATTTTAATTGGGCTAATAATGTTTAAATAAGGACTCGTGTGCTCCTAATATGATTAACGACTCATGTGCTTCTAATATGATTAACGAATCGTGTGCTCCTAATATGATTAACGACTCGTGTGTCCTAAGAGGATTAGGTTACAAAATTGTCTTTGATTGGGGATTTTAGCTAGTTCTGATTTTGGAGTGAAATTTCGAAACCACTTTTAAGAGAAATTAGATTAGAACCGGACTGAACCTCTAAGAAATCTGATTTTGGAGTGATTATATTTTTTTATATGATCCAACCTGATCCGAACCTGACTGAGAAAATTGTTATATAGCGATGAACAAATAGCAACTAAAAATTTCCGCCCCCATGTAAAACGTTTCTGGGTGCGCAACTGTTGTCGGTGACGTGAAAAATTAATGAAAAAAATAATCTTCTCCGTTTTATGTGTCAAATACTCCTAGGTCCATATTTTATTTGGTATACCCCTAAATTTATCTTTTAGCTTCGCCACTAAAGGGAGCCTGATTGAAACAATGGCCTAACTGCCCAAATTATTAATAATATGATTGAAATTGCGGCCAAATTAGTTATGTATTTATTTTACTTGATTTATTTATTGTCGTTTTTTTATATTGTATAATTGCACGGTAAATTTTTTTTAGGATACCCCTGATTTAATGTGCTAGTTCCGTCACTGGATTTAGTGATGGTGCAGGTTGGTTGAAGAGCTAAGAGAAAGAGATAAGGTTTTGTGATGTATATAATATTTTTTTAATCTTTTAAACAAATTAGTAAAATTACCGATCTACCCTCATGTGTAAATCACTTGACAAGATTTAACTAGAATTTTTAATCAAGTTAGGGCTAATGGACCTAGGGTGCAATGTGTTTAACATTTAAAGGATTGTGACTGTAATTATTAAAGTTAAAGGGTATCCATTGCAATCCGATATAAACATAAAGGACACAAATCTAAAATGATTACTTATGAACATGGCTTAGCATGCTGAAGCAATAAGACTAACTCATTTTCCCATTACAAACCCAATGCGGCCCTGGTTAGAATAACTTAATCAATCTCTTCTTCCACACAAATGCAACTAAGAGAACTAGAGAAGGCAAGGCATAGACTTTCAGTTTTTATAAGTCTCACCAGGTTATATACATGCATTATAAAAGACACCATAATTATCATTTAAACAAGCTACAAAACATCAACACTTGCTACTTATCAGTTACTAAATTCAATTACACTACTAGAAAAAAGACCTTCAATGACGCGCAATGCGTGTCATTAAAGGGTAGATATGACACACAAAAGAGTGTCAAGGAAGCCCCTGTCATTAATTGAAGATGACATGCTCTTGGGTGTCATCCTTTTATGACACACCTTTACGACACACTTTAATGACACACACTCATGATACGCCTTTATGATACACTTTAATGACATGCATTGCGTGCCATGGTTTTAAATTTTTATTTTTTTATTTTATTTTATTGGTAGAATTTCTAATTTTCCTAATAGAACCAAAACAATATATAAATCCATATCATAACAAAATACACATATACCAAAGCAATTCATTTCATAATCATACGTCAAAAATAATACAAATATCTTAAGTTAACAAAAAATATTGTTTGGCGTACATACTTCGACATCTAATATAGTCACTTAAAAATAAACGATGCCCCACAACTCAAACACCATTCACGTATCCCATCAATATCCTCATCCGTGTATACCGCTTTGCCTCTCCCAACCTGAGAACAAAATTAAAGAACCTAAATACATGCACTTTTATATAAAAAAAACAATTTATGACATAACAAAATCAGAAAACCTAAATACATGCACTTTGATATGATAAACAAAGAGGATATCCACACAATTATATTCTCATTTCATCATGTTATTTAGTTATCTTTTTTACCTCATTTCTTTTATATGCAAATCAAACACACATGTCTCATCAAAATCTCCAATATTATAAACTAAATTCAGTGATATAATAAAAGTTTTGCAGCAAGTTAGCTAACAAATTAATAATACTTCAAAAGTAATCATTTAAAAAATAATACTTACATTGTTTTTGGCAAGTATTTCAATTCCTTCTTCAACAACCTCTTTCGTAAACTTCAATACGTAGTAGCCACATTCAGTACCTCCCATCTGATATCCTCCCATCTGATATGGACACTACAAAATTAAAAATTCTGATTCAGTCGATGGAGTTAAAGGTACAATTTCAACACATGGACACACCTAAAAATATTGATATGTTTCTATCAATAAGAATTAAGTGCTCACCTTAGCGTTAACCTAATTGACTTTAACCATAGTCTTGGTCCCACCTTGTACAGCATACAGGCCATCGCCCTATAAGAAAAATTAACAAATATATCATAATAATATAATATAATTTTTCAATAATTTATATTGTACATCATACAAGGCCATTGCCCTAAAATAATTTATATTACTTACGCATCGATAATTTGCCTCAACACTGGATTTATTATGCTATTCCTTATAAAATCAAGATAATAGCAAGTATTTGTTTTCATGTCTAAAACTGCCAACACCCAATGTCTTCTACAAAAACCATAAACCAAATTAAGACAAATAATATCAAGATAATAGTTTTTTTTTTCTTCTTGAATAGTTAATTAAATGGAAAATCATACCCAGGATTGTAGGGCGTTAGGATGATGTCATTGTCCTTTCTTGTAGATAACCGATCTGCAACCATTCTACTTGTATCATCAATATGTTTGGGTTTTGATTTACGTTCACTTGGTGAGATTGCACGTGGGGTCACAAAAAATACCGTGATCATGTTTTGGCCCATTCTTTATTTGCTCATACAATAAATTGTGTTTTACTAACAATTATTGAAATTTAATTGAAGTACTTACATCATATAAGTCGTAATGACAGAACCGGCCAGCTCATCCAATGTAAAAACTGCTTCAAAATCCTTCCGGTTTAAATATGTGAAACTCTCGTACCCAAATAGATCGTCCACACATTGCAATTTTATAGAATCGGCCTTTAAAACTTATGCAACAACCACAGTTGCAGTCATCGTCAAAACAACATTGTTTTCAACTCTTATCCTTGGCCTCCTTTGTGCTCTCGTCATCCTCCTTTTTTCCTTCATTCACTTGTACATCCTCTTTTTCCTTTTGCAGTTCAAGTACTCTTGTCCCTTTTTTTTCTTTCTCACTTACTACTTCTTTTCCTGTGATCTTTTTCACTTGCACAATCTTTTGTTCAAACTCTCTTTCGTTCTCCTCATCAGTTCCTCTTCCTCTTGGTTGTTTTATTTGTTTCTTAGATTCTAAATCTTTCACAAGTTTTGTCTTTGGTTTCGCCACCATTTTTTCCTACAAAAATATAAATTCTTTAAATTAGACCTCATGTCGCAACCCCCGATCCCTTATCTATGCCGGGAACGGGCAGACGCGAACTCAGTAGTGGTGGTATCAGTTATTTAATCTTGCAGCGGAATTTACATCAGGACCGTAGTTAGGAAATGTTTATCAGAGTAAAACCACCTCATTTAATATTAATAATCACATGGGTAAAACCCAAGTTTCTTAGTACAATACAATTTGATAGGGATAAACCCTATTTTATTGAATTTAAAACATCGTTTATTAGGTAACTTTTATAGCCACATTTTCCCAAGCCTTCAGTGCTCTCCAGCTGGCTTTTTACTAATTGGCTGTCACATTGGGTTACCTGAAACGCGTTTTAAAACATTTGTCAGTGGGAAATACTGGTGAGTGAATCCCAGTTTAATCAAGTTTAAATAAAAGTCACAGTGAACAGTATTGAGAGCGATCACATTGTTTATGTCTACACAATTACTCCATTAGTACTGTCAATCCACTGACTTGTGGGTCATATTACCCATTGGCTAACTCATTGTCCAATGGTAACGTATTGTTATCCCGACTTACTACTCACAGTGTATTAAATTTTGTATACAAAACCCCAACATACCGGCAGTAATTGAAGAACTACAAAGACTCAATCACCGCTTAATCACATTGTAAAACAATTAAGGTTTTGTAAAACATTCCAAAAAGATTAACAAAAAGAGGATAAACTCACATTGCTATCTTAGACTTTGCGTAAGGGTTTCCTGGATATAATCTATAATTTATACAAATGTACATTGGTTAGTATCATAACCCTTTGAAAATATTAATGATACCCTCCTCGAGATGGCATTCCAACAACTACGTCGGGCAGAACCACGACAGTTGTTACGGAACCCTAAATCAATCGGGCAGCGTAACTATTATGAAACTGGGGTTATAATACTTACAACGGAGCAGAACCTCGCTAATTAGGGGTATAATACTCGACTATAATGCTTATAGCATCAGAAATTCGTTTAGAAAGAAAGATGTGAGCGACGGAAAATGAAACCAGATGGCCTGTTTATATAGTTGCAAAACCTGACCCTCACGCGGCCCGCGTAAAGGTAAGCTAAGGCTTATGCGGCCCGTGTCAACATATGGTCAACGCGTAGCTTAGCTGATTCGATGTGTAGGTCCGCCACGATGTCGACACGTGTTGGCCTAGGATGTCTCCGTGTTTGATGATCTCTAGCGGCCCGCGTAAGAGTTAAGGTGAGCTTACGCGGCCCGCCTGAACTAAAGAAATCAGTGAAGTCCGGTCTACATCTTCATACCGCCCGCGTAAAGTTGGGGTGGGATCCTACGCGGCCCGCCTCAACTTAAACATCAGATTTTATATTTTATTTTTAATGTTATAACGTATCCCTGGCTCGGTTTTCATATACGGGGTGTATTTAGAGACATATAAGGGTATTTTAAAATATACTAGAGTCTCGGAAATATTTATGAGGGTGTTGGTTTTACCGAGGTTTGTTACATTCTCCCCACCTTGTTTTAGAGCTCGTCCTCGAGATCTACTGAAATAAATACGGATACTTCTTTTGCATTTCCGATTCAAGCTCCCATGTATACTCAGGTCCTCTTTTGGAGTCCCACTTCACTTTGACCAGAACTAATCTCTTATGTGACACCCAAGGAAAACCAGTAAACAACGCAACATAACTACCTTCCTCAGTAACCACGTGCTAAATTTCGGGACGAAATTTTCTTAACGGGGAGAGAATGTGACAACCCTCAAAATTTCATGTATCCGTACGATTATTTAATGATAATTAAAATGCTTGGTGACTGTGTCATACTTACATGTGTTTGTTAACATACTAGGCTTGTGTAGAAAACGTGACTAAATGGCCCTGAATATTTTCCTATGTGTTAGGAATTAATTGTGTTACAAATATATGTATATAAGACGCCTTACGGAACAATTAAACAACTTAACGGAACAGTATTCGACCGAACAACCGGACATCACCCGGGACACCAAATATTTGCCAAATACATTGTGTTATTTTTTTTGGCTAGTCTTGATCCCCGTTCACCATGACACCCACTAAAAACCCAATAACAAGCATGTATCATCACATTACTTACAAACAAATTAACAATTACAATTTAGTTGAAAAATTGCAAACAAGCCCCTCCCCCAACCTGATTTTCGGTCCTAGGTGGACCCCACAAAGATCACCATGATTTCCCCTATATATTTTGTTTAGATCTTCTTTGATTGTTGCTTGCAAGTATGAACAAAATAATTAGAGAATCTCTCATATGTATGGCCATCCCTCTTACAAGATCATTGACAATCTTTCACTCTCTCTCTCTATTTCGGTCACCCCCATAACCGAACCCACCTCCACCTCTCAACATCTTCATCTCCTCCAATTACAAGTTCCATTCAAAGCTTGAAGTTCATCCATGGAGGTTGCAAGTTGAAGGACTTTCAAAGGAGCTTGTTTCTAGTCTTTCTCATCATCTTCTCTCTACATCTTCATCACAAGATCCTACCCTAGCTTTAAGCTAGCAGTAAGTTCCTTACGTCACCTTTGTTCATATTGTTCCATGATTAAAAGATGTAATATGTTAAATCTACAAGAACACTAAAAATGGTTTAAACAAGAAGATGAAACATGATGTAAAAATGTTAGTATGAAGTTGTTTGGATATATTGCTGATTATTTGCTGATTTACTTGTTAATATTGAGTACTAGAAATGTTGTTGATCATTATGCATGTTAACAGAACCAATAGAACTCGCATTAGAATGTAAAAGCTGAAAAAACAGAAAGCTGTTTGGTGATTACAGCCAACTTCAATTGGCTGTAATCGGACCTTAATAAAGCAGAAAATGTGTTTTCTGAACCCTAGATTTATGTATTATGAAATACGGTTCTAATGGCACTGGAATCATAATTTTTGGACTTCGTTTACTATTTTTAAAGGGTCATTTTGTAACTGCAGCTCAAGCTGCATTTATGCTGCTGAAAATAGGTGTTATATTTTTGGTCATAACTGGAAATCTATGTTGAATCAGCTCATGAAATTTGTACAGTAGATGACAACTGATATATTTGTAATTACCAGACTAGAATTTCGTAAATCGGACGGTCGATGAATTTTAAATAAATTATTCCGTGGACTGCAGTCAGAAAAAGATAAATCTGAGTTCAGTCCGGAAAATGAATTTTTATAAAATATTGGTGATGAATTGGATCCCGAGATTTTTATACAATAATATTTGGATAGTTTAAGACCTTCTGTAAAAAGTTGGGAATTTTTGAAATAAGTTAACTATTTTATTAAAATCCCTGAAAACAGCCCAGTTTTGAATATTAATGCTGAAATGACATAAGTTGTAATTTGCATGTCTAAATGTCGGGTAGGTTATCTTTGAATGATATAACGTGTTATATGTGTTGTGTGCATCATCGTATGTTTGTTTATGAGTGGGGAATGGATGGGAAACTTATATGGGCATAAACCGTTAAAGTGATGCATGTTATGTGATAGATACGTGTAGGAACTTTGTGCTCTATTTAAAAATCACTAAATGACTAACTGGTAATCATATTAGGACGTGATTGACCGACCATGACTGTTAGCCATATTTGAGAATCTAACCGAGCAAACCGAGGTGAGTTCACACTTTCTACAAGGCATGGGATTTCCCGGTGGTTTGGGAATGGGTTAAAGAATTTAAAACTAAATCTACATATCTCCTTGGGAAGATATGTACGGCCAACCTCCATAGGTAGGATGCCATTCTTAATCCTACGAATTCTCCTGGTGCAGAATACGTACGTTCGTCCTCCTGGTGTAGGACAACAACCTTAAAAACTAGCTAGACAAAACTCTATCAATAAGTCCCTCTTCATTATATCGACTTAATCGCCGAGGCCAATGGCGAACGGATCATTAGTTAATAGCGCTATTAGGTTTAACAAACCTCACATCGTGCCGGTCGGATGGGCGTGTACTAATGGACTATGGAAGACTATCAGTGATGAAAGACACTGATATAGGGCACAACTTATTTGCGTAGTAGTCGATATCATACCGTCTAGTAGTTCACACGGGGAAAGCCCCCACTGATTATGGTTATGGATTGGGTAATGAAAAAGGAACTGGTTAAACATACTTTCAACTACGGGGTAACCCCCACGGCAATTAAGCCAACGAAAGTCAAACCACGTTTTTCAGAAACAACTTAAAACTAATCAACCAAACGTGAACTCACTCAACTTTGTTGTTGACTCGTTGTTACATGCCTTACAGGTCGTTAAACGATTGGAGCTTGCACGAGGAAGGAGTCGTTGTGGTGTACGGACTGTTATGTTCCGTGCTTATTATTTAAATCCTTATGAACTTATTAAACTTGCGTTTTGAACTTTAACTTATAAACTATGGACTTATCCTTTTGGATTTACTTTTATACTTCCGCTGTTTAAACTAAACATGGTTAACTAGCTTTGGTCACCAATCGTATTATGGTTGGTCTTATTTACTTAATTACGATGTTCAATATGATTGGTGGCTCGATCCTGTTCACGTCACGCCTCCAAGTGGTGGTACTCCGCATGATGTATTTTGGGGGTGTGACAGATTGGTATCAGAGCCATTGGTTATAGTGAACTTGGTTTTAATAAGGGAAATTTTTTTTGTTAAAACCAGACTATAACCTGTACAGTGCTCAACGATCCACAACGACGCTTCGCTCCACGTGCAAGGCTCAACACACTAGGTGGTATGATTTAAGTTTATATTTCTTACTTGCTAGATTACTTTTGTCTGGAGTGGTGTTTATTGCGTGTTTATTTAGGGTAGTAGCATGCTGTCTATTAGCCCTACTGCTTTCTTTATGACACACAATTGTTTACTTGAAATTTGACAAGTGGTGGTCAAATTCTTTTCTGATTTCTCGTCACCCTGCTACGACAACTGTTTATGCATTCTATCTATTTACACGCTTATCTCGACATGACGTCACTATCTGACCCTCCGTACATTCGGTTTGCACGTCAACGTTCACAAAGACTAGACCTGGCTCAAACGAACTCGGGATTAGGAGAACTATATCCATGCATCTCTGTTGACGAACCTTATCATCTCCACCGGTCGTCGTTATCAGAAACGAAGTAGCCACAGTTACACGCGTTTGTCGTTTTGCAACTCACAACCCTACCAACCAAATTCTGTTTTGAACGAGTGATGTACTTCCGTGACCGTGATGCAGCGAACTTCCCTATTTGTGTCGTGCCGCTACACCTCACTACTAGAATTGCTTCTAAGCAACAGATTACTTGGTTGAATTCTTCTGTTATTGGTGGACCCCTGCTTTCGCTCGATTCTTCGCATGAACCTCATTAATTCCCTGTTTCTTTGATTGGCAACTGATTTAACGAGATGCTAACAACCATACCATGACTTCCACCGATCACAAGATTACACCCCCCCCCCCCATTACCTTGTTGGGTGGTTAATGCTTCTCCTACTTGATGTACTCCTTTGTAAACCCAACCTAGCGAAGGGATGCCCCCACTGATGGGATAGTCTTCTTATATACGCGAAATCTTTACACTAGCTTTTGTACCGACACATGATTGTTGATTAATGATACGTCCAATTTCTACCATTGGCTTAGATCAAACCATCACTCCCTTACCACAGTGACATTACGTTCTCGCTACTCCATGTTGAGATACTGAAACGAACACGCACTCGCTTAGAGAATTTGGAAGGCTCGACCTTCGATCATTAGTGATCACTCCTTAAAACCTTGGGGGTGGTGATGTATTGTCGATACGATCATACTCTCTTGAACACGTTTTCGCGTCTTTCCTTTGGAACCTCACGACTACACAGACGTATTTTGGATTCATTCGCACAACCCAAGAAACTCCTCCTAACTTGGTTGCTTACTTGATGAATCACAAACCCACCTAAGTTCATGGATTCAGGTGAATTGTTCCTCCAACGCATGTGGGCGAGTCGGACGACTTTTGTTGGAAGTCTCAGTGAATCTTAACACTACACAATTGTACGACAATCATGCTGCTATGTTGAATTATTGTTCTGATTGATTTAACCCCGTGACAACTATATTCGATCAACGGCGTACTTTATCCCAACTATACCCAACTTGCGTACAACCAGCTATACCTTCGACATCAGGTAAACCCCTGCTAGGGATTATTAAACGCTTATTCATCGATTGCGGCTACCCTTTCTCATGTTTCCCCACCCATACACGTTATACTTTTGAACCCTACGATCTTAAAAGTGTTCCCCGCGGACACTTGCTTGGACAAGTTACGCTCTATGAACGTTACTCAGTGAGCATTGGGCCATGAACATGTTAATACCCTAGGTACCTTTCCTTGATCTTGATACGGCCGATATGGATCTTCAGACACGATAGATATGTCCCTTGTTTTCTTTGACGACATCCAAACCCACTGGAAGAACTGTCCTCGCAACTACAAGAGCTCTTGGACAAGGGTTTTATTCGACCTAGCTCTTCGCCCTGGGGAGCTCCAGTACTATCCGTGAAGAAGAAAGACGGTACCTTCAGAATGTGCATCGACTACCGTGAACTCAACAAGGTGACCGTGAAGAATCGTTATCCCCTCCCACGTATTGAAGACTTGTTCGACCAGTTGCAAGGGTCGAGCTATTACTCTAAGATTGATTTGAGATCGGGATACCATCAGCTGAGAGTCCGAGATGAGGATGGCTCTAAAACAGCATTAAGAACTCGTTACGGCAATTACGAGTTTCTGGTTATGCCTTTCGGATTAACGAATGCACCTGCAGTCTTCATGGATCTCATGAACCGAGTGTGCAAGCCGTACCTGGATAAGTTTGTCATGGTGTTCATCGACGACATCCTGATCTATTCTAAGAGTCAGGAGGAACACGAGAAACATCTGAGGCTTATTCTGGAACTTCTTCGAAAAGAGCAGTTGTATGCCAAGTTTTCGAAATGTGACTTCTGGCTTCGCGAAGTCCACTTTCTAGGCCACGTAGTAAACAAGGATGGGATTCATGTTGATCCATCCAAGGTTGACTCGATCAAGAACTGGCCTGCACCCCGCACACCAACAGAAATCCGCCAATTCTTGGGTCTGGCGGGCTACTACAAATGATTTATCAAGGATTTCTCAAGGATTGCGCAACCTCTCACTTCACTGTCTCAGAAGGGTGTCATCTACCGTTGGGGAGATGCACAACAGTCCGCATTTCAGCACTTAAAAGACAGACTTTGTAGCGCGCCTATCCTCTCATTGCCTGAAGGCACAGATGATTTTGTGGTTTATTGCGATGCTTCTATCCAAGGGCTTGGTTGCGTGTTGATGCAACGTGACAAGGTCATTGCCTACGCATCGCGCCAACTTAAGGTTCACGAAAGGGACTACACTACGCACGACTAGGGGTTGGGGGCAGTTGTTTTTGCGCTAAAGATATGGAGACATTACTTGTACGGTACCAAGTGCACCATTCACACCGATCACAGGAGTCTCGAGCATATCTTCAAGCAAAAGGAGTTAAACATGCGACAACGTCGATGGGTCGAGCTCTTGAACGATTATGAATGTGCGATCAAGTATCATCCTGGCAAAGCCAATGTTGTGGCCGATGTCCTTAGTCGAAAGGATACTATACCTAAGCGTGTACGTGCATTACAGCTTACCATCCAATCTAGTCTTCCTGCCCAAATTCGTGATGCTTAGGTTGAAGCATTGAAAGCAGAGAACATCAGGGCTGAGTCCTTACGAGGATCGAGGCAGTGGCTAGAACAAAAGGAAGACGGCGCTTACTATGTAACAGGGCGCATCTGGGTTCCGCTTTACGGAAACTTACGCGAGCTTGTGATGGATGAAGCGTACAAGTCTCGTTATTCGGTACACCCTGGTTCGGATAAAATGTACCACGATCTCAAGACTACGTATTGGTGGCCTGGCATGAAAGCCTACATAGCAACCTACGTTAGCAAATGTTTGACTTGTGCGAGAGTCAAGACCGAATACCAGAAACCATCAGGCCTACTCTAACAACCAGAGATACCACAATGGAAATGGGAGAAAATTTTCATGGATTTCGTTACTGGTCTGCCTAGATCTCAACGTGGGATTGATACTATTTGGGTGATCGTGGATCGACTCACAAAGTCTGCACACTTTTTGGCTATCAAGGAAACGGATAAGTTCTCCACTCTAGCGGACGTTTACTTAAAGGAAGTGGTTTCGAGGCACGGAGTGCCGACCTCTATTATCTCTGATCGTGATGCGCATTTTACTTCAGAACTGTGGCAAGCGATGCACAAATCTTTTGGCTCACGATTAGACATGAGCACAGCTTACCACCCGCAAACGGATGGGCAGTCTGAACGCCCCATCCAAACCCTAGAAGACATGCTGCGGGCATGTGTAATCGATTTTGGTAATGGCTGGGAAAAGCACCTCCCGTTAGTGGAGTTTTCGTATAACAACAGTTACCACACCAGCATTCAAGCCGCTCCATTTGAAGGATTGTACGGGCGTAAATGCCGATCACCTCTTTGTTGGGCAGAGGTGGGTGACAGTCAGATCACGGGTCCAGAACTCGTAGTTGATACTACAGAAAGGATTGCTCAGATACGACAACGCATGGCAGCAGCTCGTGACCGTCAGAAAAGCTACGCTGACAAGGGCAGGAAACCACTCGAGTTCCAAGTTGGGGACCGTGTGCTACTCAAAGTCTCACCTTGGAAAGGTGTAGTTCGTTTTGGCAAACGAGGCAAACTCAATCCGCGATATGTCGGACCGTTCGAAATTATAGAGAAAATAGGCAAAGTGGCCTACAAACTAGATCTACCAGCAGAACTCAGTGCAGTTCACAACGTTTTTCACGTGTCAAATCTGAAGAAGTGTCTGTCAGATGAGACCCTCATAGTTCCTTTGAAGGAGCTCACTATCGACGATCAGTTGCGATTCGTCGAGGAACCAGTTGAAATCACAGACCGAGATGTTAAGGTCCGCAAGCGCACCAGAATACCTCTTGTTCGAGTTCGTTGGAACTCCCGTCATGGCCCAGAGTTTACCTGGGAACGAGAAGACCAAATGAAACTCAAGTATCCCCAGTTGTTTAAGAAAAGTGCAACCACTACTGAGGCTGAAGCTACTGTAGAATTTCGGGACGAAATTCCAAATCAACGGGGGGATGATGTGACACCCCAGGAAAACCAGTAAACAACGCAACATAACTAGCTTCCTCAGTAACCACGTGCTAAATTTCGGGACGAAATTTTCTTAACGGGGAGAACATGTGACAACCCTCAAAATTTCATGTATCCGTACGATTATTTAATGATAATTAAAGTGCTTGGTGACTGTGTCATACTTACATGTGTTTGTTAACATACTAGGCTTGTGCAGAAAACTTGACTAAGCCCTGAATATTTTCCTATGTGTTAGGAATTAATTGTGTTACAAATATATGTATATAAGACGCCTTACGGAACAATTAAACAACTTAACGGAACAGTATCTGACCGAACAACCGGACATTACCCGGGACACCAAATATTTGCCAAATACATTGTGTTATTATTTTTGGCTAGTCTTGATCCCCGTTCAACATGACACCCACTAAAAACCCAATAACAAGCATGTATCATCACATTACTTACAAACAAACTAACAATTACAATTTAGTTGAAAAATTGCAAACTAGCCCCTCCCCCAACCTGATTTTCGGTCCTAGGTGGACCCCACAAAGATCACCATGATTTCCCCTATATATTTTGTTTAGATCTTCTTTGATTGTTGCTTGCAAGTACGAACAAAATAATTAGAGAATCTCTCATATGTATGGCCAACCCTCTTACAAGATCATTGACAATCTTTCACTCTCTCTCCTCACTACTCTCTCTCTCTATTTCGGTCACCCCCATAACCGAACCCACCTCCACCTCTCAACATCTTCATCTCCTCCAATTACAAGTTCCATTCAAAGCTTGAAGTTCATCCATGGAGGTTGCAAGTTGAAGGACTTTCAAAGGAGCTTGTTTCTAGTCTTTCTCATCAACTTCTCTCTACATCTTCATCACAAGATCCTACCTTAGCTTTAAGCTAGCAGTAAGTTCCTTATGTCACCTTTGTTCATCTTGTTCCATGATTAAAAGATGTAATATGTTAAATCTACAAGAACACTAAAAATGGTTTAAACAAGAAGATGAAACATGATGTAAGAATGTTAGTATGAAGTTGTTTGGATATATTGCTGATTATTTGCTGATTTACTTGTTAATATTGAGTACTAGAAATGTTTTTGATCATTATGCATGTTAACAGAACCAATAGAACTCGCATTAGAATGTAAAAGCTAAAACAACAGAAAGCTGTTTGGTGATTACAGCCAACTTCAGTTGGCTGTAACCGGACCTTAATAAAGCAGAAAATGTGTTTTCTGAACTCTAGATTTATGTATTATGAAATACGGTTCTAATGGCACTGGAATCATAATTTTTGGACTTCGTTTACTATTTTTAAAGGGTCATTTTGTAACAGCAGCTCAAGCTGCATTTTTGCTGCTGAAAATAGGTGTTATATTTTTGGTCATAACTGGAAATCTATATTGAATCAGCTCATGAAATTTGTACAGTAGATGACAACTGATATATTTGTAATTATCCCACTGGAATTTCGTAACTCGGACGCTCGATGAATTTTAAATAAATTATTCCGTGGACTGCAGTCAGAAAAAGATAAATCTGAGTTCAGTCCGGAAAATGAATTTTTATAAAATATTGGTGATGAATTGGATCCCGAGATTTTTATACAATAATATTTGGGTCGTTTAACACCTTCTGTAAAAAGTTGGGAATTATTGAAACAAGTTAACTATTTTATTAAAATCCCCGAAAACAGCCCAGTTTTGAATATTAATGCTGAAATGACATAAGTTGTAATTTGCATGTCTAAATGTCGGGTAGGTTATCTGTGAATCATATAACGTGTTATATGTGTTATGTGCATCATCGTATGTTTGTTTATGAGTGAGGAATGGATGGGAAACTTATATGGGCATAAACCGTTAAAGTGATGCATGTTATGTGATAGATACGTGTAGGAACTTTGTGCTCTATTTAAAAATCACTAAATGACTAACTGGTAATCATATTAGGACGTGATTGACCGACCTTGACTGTTAGCTATATTTGAGAATCTAACCGAGCAAACCGAGGTGAGTTCACACTTTCTACAAGGCATGGGATTTTCCGGTGGTTTGGGAATGGGTTAAAGAATTTAAAACTAAATCTACATATCCACTTGGGAAGATATGTACGGCCGTCCTCCATAGGTAGGATGCCATTATTAATCCTACGAATTCTCCTGGTGCAGAATACGTACGTTCGTCCTCCTGGTGTAGGGAAAGAACCATAAAAACTAGCTAGACAAAACTCTATCAATAAGTCCCTCTTCATTATATAGTCTTAATCGCCGAGGCCAATGGCGAGCTGGTCATTAGTTAATAGCGCTATTAGGTTTAACAAACCTCACACCGTGCCGGTCGGACGGGCGTGTACTAATGGACTATGGCAGACTATCAGTGATGATAGACACTGATATAGGGCATAACTTATTTGCGTAGTAGTCGATATCATACCGTCTAGTAGTTCACACGGGGAAAGCCCCACTGATTATGGTTATGGATTGGGTAATGACAAAGGAACTGGTTAAACATACTTTCAACTACGGGGTAACCCCCACGGCAATTAAGCCAACGAAAGTCAAACCACGTTTTTCAGAAACAACTTAAAACTAATCAACCAAACGTGAACTCACTCAACTTTGTTGTTGACTCGTTGTTACATGCCTTACAGGTCGTTAAACGCTTGAAGCTCGCACGAGGAAGGAGTCGTTGTGGTGTACGGACTGTTATGTTCCGTGCTTATTATTTAAATCCTTATGAACTTATTATACTTGCGTTTTGAACTTTAACTTATAAACTATGGACTTATGCTTTTGGATTTACTTTTATACTTCCGCTGTTTAAACTAAACATGGTTAACTAGCTTTGGTCACCAATCGTATTGTGGTTGGTCTTATTTACTTAATTACGATGTTCAATATGATTGGTGGCTCGATCCTGGTCACGTCACGCCTCCAAGCGGTGGTACTCCGCATGGTGGATTTTGGGGGTGTGACATCTTATGCTTGAGATTCTTGACTTTCTTGTCTTCAATCTGTAGAGGCCTTTCTACAAACTTGAGTTGTTCATTTACCTCTATATCTTTAAGAGGTACTATTAGTGATTCATCAGCTAAACACTTTTTGAGATTTGATACATGAAATACATCATGTATTCCTGCCATTTCCTCTGGCAGTTGTAGCTGATAGGCTACAGGTCCTATTCTTCTAACAATCTCAAAAGGTCTAACATACCTGGGACTTAGCTTTCCTCGTTTGATGAATCTTACTACTCCTTTCCAAGGAAAGACTTTCAACAATACTTTATTCCTTACTCGAAATTCTAATGTCTTGCGTAGCTCTTTTTTCGATCACGTGCGGCTTTCAGTCGTTCCTTGACTTGAATGATTTTGTCAGTTGTTTCTTGCACTATCTCTGGTCCAGATAGTTGCTTTTCCCTAATTTCTGCCCAACAGACTGGGGTTCAGCACTTTCGTCTGTAAAGTGCTTCGAATGGTGCAGCATTAATACTTGTGTGATAACTATTATTATAAGAAAATTATATTAAAGGTAAGTGATCGTCCCAGTTACCTCCAAAATCGATTACACAAGCTCTAAGCATGTCTTCCATTGTCTGAATTGTTATTTCGCTTTGTCCATCCGTTTGAGGATGATAAGTTGTGCTCAATTTTAACTTGGTTCCCATTGCCTTTTGGAAACTTGACCAAAAATGAGAGGTAAATCGACTATCCCTATCAGAAACAATTGATAAAGGAATGCCATGTAAAGAAACAATTTCATTTACATACAACTTAGCTAACTGTTCCATACTAAAAGTTTCTTTCATTGGTAGGAAATGAGCTGACTTGGTTAGTCTATCTACAATCACCCAGATTGTATCATTTCCTTTCTTTGTTTTGGGTAATTTAGTAACAAAATCCATTGTTATCAATTCCCATTTCCACACTGGCATTTCTAATTGTTGTAGCAATCCTGAGGGTTTCTGGTGTTCAGCCTTAACTTGTGAACAAGTTAAACATTTAGAAACATAGGTTGCTATATCCTTTTTCATTCATATCCACCAGAATTTTTTCCTTAAATCCTGGTACATTTTATCACTTCCTGGGTGCATCATATATTTAGACTTATGGGCTTCTTCTAATATATGATGACGTAGGTTTCCTAATTTAGGTATCCACATTCTCTTTTCATTAAAATCTCCAAATTCCATCTGTTCCTCGTTCTAATTCTTTCAGTATACCTTTTAATTTTTCAGAATCATCCTTGATTACTGATTCTTGTGCTTCTCTTATTTGATCATTTAAATCTACTTGCAGATTTAATTTGAGAGAATGTACCCTTTTTGGCTTTTCATGATACTTTCGGCTTAAAGTATCTGCTACTACGTTTGCTTTTCCTTCATGATACTGAATATCACAATCATAGTCACTAAGCATCTCCATCCAGCGTCTTTGTCTCATATTCAATTCCTTTTGCTTGAAAATATACCTTAAACTCTTATGATCAGTGAATATGGTAAACTTACTACCATAAAGGTAATGTCTCCAAATTTTAAGAGCAAAGATTATAGCTCCTAACTCTAAATCATGGGTTGAATAATTCTCTTCATGATTCTTAAGTTGTCTAGATGCGTAAGCTATAACCTTTTGTCGTTGCATCAATACACATCCATAACCTAATTTAGAAGCGTCACAATAGACTACAAAGTCTTCAGTTCCTTCTGGTAATGCTAATATGGGTGTATGGGTTAATCTTTGCTTAAGGATTCTAAAGGCTTCTTCTTGTTTTAATCCCCATTCAAACATAACAGATTTACAGGTTAGCTTAGTTAAGGGAATGGCTATTCTAGAAAAATCTTGAATAAATCTTCTATAATAACCGGCCAATCCTAAGAAACTTCTAACCTCGGTTGGCGACTCAGGGGTTTTCCATTTAGTAATTGCCTCGATCTTTGTTGGATCTACATGAATTCCTTCATGATTGACTAGGTGCCCAAGAAATTGTACCTGTTCTAACCAAAACTCGCACTTTGAAAATTTAGCGTAAAGCTTTTCCTTTCTTAATAGACTTAAAAGTGCGTGCAAATGTCTTGCATGATCTTCTTTACTCTTAGAATAAATTAGAATATCATCTATGAAGACGATTATGAATTTATCCAAATATGGCTTATATATTCGGTTCATCATGTCCATAAATGCAGCTGGGGCATTGGTTAAACCAAATGGCATGACAGTAAATTCATAATGGCCATACCTTGTTCTGAAAGCGGTTTTAGGAATGTCCTCTTCCTGTACCTTTAATTGATGATAGCCTGACCTTAAATCGATTTTAGAGAAAAATCGAGCTCCTTGCAGTTGATCAAACAGATCATCGATTCTCGGTACTGGGTACCTATTCTTAATCGTGACCTTGTTCAATTCACGGTAATCAATGCACATACGCATTGATCCGTCCTTCTTTTTAACAAACAGTATCGGCGCTCCCCATGGCGACGAACTTGGTTGTATAAATCATTTTTCTAACAATTCGTCTAATTGTTTCTTCAATTCTTGCATTTCTGCAGGTGCCAAACGATAAGGTGCTTTGGCAATTGGTGTTGTTCCTGGTAGCAGGTGAATTCTGAATTCAACTTCTCTGTTTGGAGGTAGTCCTGGTAATTCTTCTGGAAAGACATCTGAAAACTGAGATACTACTGGAATATCTTTTAAATCCTTTCCTTTAGTGTTAGTGATTACGGAAATCATATACACTATGGAACCTTTTCTTATATAGCTTGCAGTTTTCATCACAGAAATGAATTTTGTAGTTCTAGATGGTTTATCTCCTTTAATTGTGATCGTTTTACCTTTTGGTGAATTTACTTGAATTGACTTTTGATCACATAAAATATTGGCTTTATTGGCTATTAACCAATCCATTCCTAAAACAACATCAAATCCTGTCAGATTCATGGGATACAGGTTTGCCACAAATTTTTGATTTAAAATTTCTATTCTTGCTCCCTGCAAGATTTCAGAAATCCTAACAGTTTCTCCATTAGCAGTCTCTACTAGACATTCTTGTGGTAGTTTAGTTAATGACTGATTTAGAAATTTGCAAAATGATGTATTAATAAAACTTTGGTTTGCATGTAACACCCGTTCTTATAAATCAAGGTTTAACGTAAATTTTACGTAGAACAAACATGTAATTAAGATTACATAACATTTGGAAATACGGGTTTATTAAAACTTTTACAAATCATAAGTTATTCTACATAATGTGATCGAATTCGTTGTTTAAAAATTACAACGTAGCAAAGTGCGGAAGCGTGTATCATTATCGTGTTCGGTTCTTCGCTGAGCTTGATCGTCTTCCGGCATCCAAGGTGTACCTACATTTCATAAACATGAAATGCTTTAGTCATACGGGTTTAATCATGTCCGAACGATGTCCGGGAAACAATAGACTTTCAAATGAAAAACAAAATATAATAAAAAAATTCTCCACCGTAATTTACGGTGGGACCGTAAATTACGGTGGCCCCTGGGTTTCAATTCTTCTGCCGTAAAACAGACATTTAGCACCGTAACATAATCAACTCCACCGTAATTTACGGTGGAACCGTAAATTACGGTGGACTCTGCATCCAGATTCTCTATTTTATCGTAATTTGACACGAAATCTTTCGTATCTTTCAAACCGCTTATTCGTTTGACCTACCGTTTCTTCCTACATATTTGTAATTTGATTCTCCGTCATATGGAGTTAAAATCCGGCATCCGGCTTGATAAAATTCAAGACTTTTAAGTCTTCGGCTTATTACCATATTTACCAAATTTTGACCCGTTCGCGATTTTGTCAAACAAACATGTTTATTTGATCCTTATTCCCATGATATTCATAATTTCACTAATTCCTATCATATTAGGTTCAAGTCACGGGTTTCTTACGTATCATAAACCGTTTATGCTCATTTGCGTGTTTTGACCCGTTAAGGGTATTTAGACATATTTTGAGTATGAAACGCTTTCATCCGTTTCTTACGTTATTATACAACATTTCTTACCAAGTAATCTTCCACCACAACTATAATTGTGGTGGACTTAATGAGGTGATCTATATAATCCGAGTTTTTCTCATCGGATTGCTAATTTACGTCAAAGACTCATATAGAGTCATTTGACCGAAGAATTGCATCTTTCGCTTCTTATACTGATTCCAATTATTTATTTGATCATAAAACTCGTTTCAAAACTACCTTTAAAGGTTGTTTGTCCAATTCTGCTTATAAGGGCGTTTTAGTCCGTTTAGCCAATCAATTACGATGAAGGACAGTTGGAAGCATGTTTGACCCATAACCCCCTTTTTAAACCTATGATTTTGTTTGAAAAGTCATTAAGCTTCCCAAACGCAATGTTCATTATTTAAAACATTCGGTTACTTATCAAGTAACCAAATGTTTATTTTGACTTCTATTTAACACTCATTGAACCGCATATTCTGAATGAGTGTTACTCTTTCTCACATACCTAGCGCGGATCAATATTTTGACCCGTTTTTAATACCTTGCTTTTATAACCGCTAATCCATAGCGTTGCTAATACCCATTTGACATTTACCCCTGAAATAATATAACTCGACAATGATCATTAGTCATTATTGTCAAAAGGTGATTTCTTCACCTTTTGACCCATTTGGTCTAAATGACCGATTATGTTGGCGAGATGATATTTATTACCATCTCATCTATATGACTCGCTTCGGTTTCAACCGTGTGGTCATTTCACGTATTAATCGTTTTCTTAACGCTTTTTAGCCTATCATGGCTTACGCATTACAGTGTCTTTCAAAACAAATAGTTATGGTCAACGCATGACCAATTTACCGTTTCAATTCCTTTTTAAACCATCAACATGGTTTCTTGTCATGCTCGACTACCTTGTTCCGTACGTTTACACGTCGGAACATCATACCTAAATTATGTATTTATCTTATTCGTAACTAATACGATAAGAGAATATTCTAACATATAAGACTAGTGTAAGCTATACTTACCTTGCATCCGAATTATGCTTTTCCGCCATTCTTGCTTCGTTTGACCCGCTTCCTTTCCAAGCCTCCACCTAGCTTGTCAAGCGTCAAACTATCATCATAATTCGTAAGACGGTTATATTAGTCATCATTAATTATGACTATTCCATCTTACATATTTTCTATCACAAATACCATTCGATCTTATTAATGGTCGGTTTGACTATTTAAAAGTCAAATCACCAATTAACATATATGATTGCACTATCAAGTTCACAAGACTCAATTAGGCGCATTATCAACACTTAGTTCTCAATTAGGCATTGTAACAAACACCTAATGGGCATGATTCTACACATTTGCTAACTAGTTCATAATTAGTCATTTTTACCAAGATTAACATCAAGATTCAACCATTATCATGTATGATCAAATACACAAACTTGCAATTTGTTCAAGTATCTTGCATCTACTATCACTTATGATGATTTCTAACACAACTATATTATCATCTTTTCTACATAATCAAAACCCACTTGACACATGAGTGTATGATTATGAATTCACAACAATGAACATCAATTCAACAATTACATGGCTAGGGTTTACTACTAGACATAGTTTCATCCCTAATTTCATCCAAACAACATACATGCAAGCTTAGATTCGAATTCTCTAGGTTTACTCAGAATTTCAACTAGAGATTTTCCAAGAAATTTACATACCTCGTGACTCCTTTTTCAATGGAGATCACTAATTCATACTCGGATTTTGATTTGGACTTGATTTACCCCTTCAATTTGATGAAATTGTGTTGATTAGGGTTTGAGCTCTCTAAGAGCTTCTCCTGGCCATTCTCACGCACGCACACACTCTTGTGTGTGTGTTTTTGTGTTTTATTTTTAAGTTTATAATTCCCATTTCAAGTTACCCGGCTTTGGTCCCTCGTGTTTGGTTAGTTATTAATTAGATCACAACCTGATTATTTTCAATAATATTCCCACTTATTAACTAGGTTTAATATTCCTAGTTAACTTAGCGGGTTCAGGAATATTTATGACTAAGTTTATTTTAGGTCCCGTTAACTCGGGCCTTCTAAGCTTCTATTTCTTAAAAGCTTTTATTCACTTTTTATTTATTATTAGGATTAATTATTTAAATCCTAATATTTACCGGGTAAATTTTACCACTAACGGTATTTTACCCGTCTTTACTATTAACGTGGTTTGATTACCAAAGCCGTTTTCGGGGTGTTACAAGTCTACCCCCCTTAAAGAGGTTTCGTCCTCGAAACCTTTTCTTACTTAATTTATCGAGTTCAGCTCCATGCATTTGCTCTCGATAATCAATTAAGCATTTCTCATATCTTAACCGATTGTTAGTATTACCAGAAAAGTATGGTAATATTCTTTTGGTTATTAATCATCTACGTATCTTACATGACATAATGCGACTTGAAATAACGTAATCTCGTTATTTCCACTAGTTTAATTAACTTAGCGATATTCCTCGCTTTCATATACTATCGAATTCTTCATGAATCCATTACTTTGACCCGTTTAAAGGTCTCTAGTGAAATCTTTCACTCTAGCAACAATTCCTTTTATTTTTCAAATTTATTTATTCGGTTTAGTTATACCGAATTTACCGTTTACTAGCGAACCAAATTTCTTAACTTGAATTGCTGACTTTAACCGGTTTCACTAACTAGACTTATTTGTCCAGTTACTTTTTACCGCTTGCTTGGTTATAATGTGATTTTACTTCACATTACATTTCTTGACCGTGATTGTGTTACATCATGTTTAATTTATATCAACCTTTCATTTTAGAAAATATCTCACTTTTCGAATATATTGTCTTGCGCCTATCAATGTCAAGACTTGTATCTTTCATACTTATTATTTAAATTCCTATCAGAATTTATGTTTGTAAAAACATTATTTCTTACTAAAACCGAAGTTTTAGTTTTTGGATCTTCTCTGTAACTTTTGTCAATTATCCATACCAGGATATTGACAATCCATAATTTATTCTTATTTAGTTATATTCCATTACCGGCTCATTATTCTCTTGCATTTAACGCTACCTTTATCTGGCTGGCGCTCATTTGTACCATTCGGCGTTATATTGTATTCAACATGTTTGACCTATTAATGTGAAATCCATCATTTTTAAACAATCAACTTTATTCTTTATTCAACCCATTCGACTTCGAATAGTTGAACATGTTTACTCAAAATTTCTATATACGAGATTTTATAGTCATAACTCGTAATCCAAGCTACTTTGATTTTTCAACCCGCGTTCACGTCTCTTGGTTTACGCATGTGTTTAATTCTTACCCATCCACCGGGTGTTTTACCGAAGTCGTTATTATTGCAACCCTCCCGGTATGCATTAAGACCTCGCTTCATTTTTATATTCCGACTTTGTCTTTAAGTTTGACGTTTTACAAAAACGACCCGTTAAGGGACATATTTGCATTTTCCAGGTTCGAGTGTAAGTACACTCCCTCCCAATGCTTGTCTAAATCATTTTACATGCTTGCGTTTTCTGGGTTCGAGTGTAAGTACACTCCCTCCCAATACTTGTCTAAATCATTTTTTTTTTCATGCTTGCGTTTTCTGGGTTCGAGTGTAAGTACACTCCCTCCCAATACTTGTCTAAATCATTTTACTTGCTTGCGTTTTATGGGTTCGAGTGTAAGTACACTCCCTCCCAATACTTGTCTAAATCATTTTACTTGCTTGCGTTTTATGGGTTCGAGTGTAAGTACACTCCTTCCCAATACTTGTCTAAATCATTTTACATGCTTGCGTTTTCTGGGTTCGAGTGTAAGTACACTCCCTCCCAATACTTGTCTAAATCATTTTTCATGCTTGCGTTTTCTGGGTTCGAGTGTAAGTACACTCCCTCCCAATACTTGTCTAAATCATTTTACTTGCTTGCGTTTTATGGGTTCGAGTGTAAGTACACTCCTTCCCAATACTTGTCTAAATCATTTTACATGCTTCTTTGTCCCTTCGCTCGGGCTCATTATCCTGATGTAATACGCTTCAGTCACTCGGTTGTGCGTTTACATTATTATCAAATATTTTGCTTATCTGATTCATTTGGGTACTTTTTAATTAGTCCCATTTACTCCGCCCTTACTACATCGGATGTAAATGTGTCCGCTATAAGAAACTCGTGGTATCATATGCCACTACTTACTTGGCCAGAGTAAGCGATTTAACACATGACGTACACGACCTTTTTATAGTTTTCACATCACGCCCTATGTAAGTAACGCCTCTATTCAGTTTTCTTGGAAATTATATCCTGGATATGTATTCCTGTTCAGGCTTTCCAAGTTTCTAATTTACCCATGCAACGATCATTCTCTACGTGTTTGTTGCATATTGCTAATTGTGCGATTATTTAAAATGTGCACCTTGTAATGTTTGCCCCTACGGGCGTTCCTTGCTATTAACCTTGTTCGCGACCGTTACGCGATTTTGGTCCTTGATGAGTATGCTCTTCCTGTCATACCTCGTACCGTTCCATCATCATATCCATAATTCGTTCAACTCCCGTCATCTTCAGACGCGAGTGTCCTTCAATTAAAACATTCACAAGAGTTAGTAATGTCAACTTTAATAATCGCCCGTATTATAATAAAAGGCTCTTTTTTTTCTACTATACGCGTCAACGCGCGTATTTTTGTCGACTAAATCAATCATTTTAATAGGGGTAACGTGTATCACACGATAGCCCTATGTGTTGTTTACAACACTTTAGCATGCTTAGCTATTAGCATACATGTACTTACCGGATTTGCGATCAAGCCTCGAACCGAACACCAATTCTTTATTAAGAGCATAAGGTTTAAGTCCAAGCATAGCTTTCCCGCCATACTTGAATCTCTTAAACCAAGGCTCTGATACCAACTTGTAACACCCGTTCTTATAAATCAAGGTTTAACGTAAATTTTACGTAGAACAAACATGTAATTAAGATTACATAACATTTGGAAATACGGGTTTATTAAAACTTTTACAAATCATAAGTTATTCTACATAATGTGATCGAATTCGTTGTTTAAAAATTACAACGTAGCAAAGTGCGGAAGCGTGTATCATTATCGTGTTCGGTTCTTCGCTGAGCTTGATCGTCTTCCGGCATCCAAGGTGTACCTACATTTCATAAACATGAAATGCTTTAGTCATACGGGTTTAATCATGTCCGAACGATGTCCGGGAAACAATAGACTTTCAAATGAAAAACAAAATATAATAAAAAAATTCTCCACCGTAATTTACGGTGGGACCGTAAATTACGGTGGCCCCTGGGTTTCAATTCTTCTGCCGTAAAACAGACATTTAGCACCGTAACATAATCAACTCCACCGTAATTTACGGTGGAACCGTAAATTACGGTGGACTCTGCATCCAGATTCTCTATTTTATCGTAATTTGACACGAAATCTTTCGTATCTTTCAAACCGCTTATTCGTTTGACCTACCGTTTCTTCCTACATATTTGTAATTTGATTCTCCGTCATATGGAGTTAAAATCCGGCATCCGGCTTGATAAAATTCAAGACTTTTAAGTCTTCGGCTTATTACCATATTTACCAAATTTTGACCAGTTCGCGATTTTGTCAAACAAACATGTTTATTTGATCCTTATTCCCATGATATTCATAATTTCACTAATTCCTATCATATTAGGTTCAAGTCACGGGTTTCTTACGTATCATAAACCGTTTATGCTCATTTGCGTGTTTTGACCCGTTAAGGGTATTTAGACATATTTTGAGTATGAAACGCTTTCATCCGTTTCTTACGTTATTATACAACATTTCTTACCAAGTAATCTTCCACCACAACTATAATTGTGGTGGACTTAATGAGGTGATCTATATAATCCGAGTTTTTCTCATCGGATTGCTAATTTACGTCAAAGACTCATATAGAGTCATTTGACCGAAGAATTGCATCTTTCGCTTCTTATACTGATTCCAATTATTTATTTGATCATAAAACTCGTTTCAAAACTACCTTTAAAGGTCGTTTGTCCAATTCTGCTTATAAGGGCGTTTTAGTCCGTTTAGCCAATCAATTACGATGAAGGACAGTTGGAAGCATGTTTGACCCATAACCCCCTTTTTAAACCTATGATTTTGTTTGAAAAGTCATTAAGCTTCCCAAACACAATGTTCATTATTTAAAACATTCGGTTACTTATCAAGTAACCAAATGTTTATTTTGACTTCTATTTAACACTCATTGAACCGCATATTCTGAATGAGTGTTACTCTTTCTCACATACCTGGCGCGGATCAATATTTTGACCCGTTTTAATACCTTGCTTTTATAACCGCTAATCCATAGCGTTGCTAATACCCATTTGACATTTACCCCTGAAATAATATAACTCGACAATGATCATTAGTCATTATTGTCAAAAGGTGATTTCTTCACCTTTTGACCCATTTGGTCTAAATGACCGATTATGTTGGCGAGATGATATTTATTACCATCTCATCTATATGACTCGCTTCGGTTTCAACCGTGTGGTCATTTCACGTATTAATCGTTTTCTTAACGCTTTTTAGCCTATCATGGCTTACGCATTACAGTGTCTTTCAAAACAAATAGTTATGGTCAACGCATGACCAATTTACCGTTTCAATTCCTTTTTAAACCATCAACATGGTTTCTTGTCATGCTCGACTACCTTGTTCCGTACGTTTACACGTCGGAACATCATACCTAAATTATGTATTTATCTTATTCGTAACTAATACGATAAGAGAATATTCTAACATATAAGACTAGTGTAAGCTATACTTACCTTGCATCCGAATTATGCTTTTCCGCCATTCTTGCTTCGTTTGACCCGCTTCCTTTCCAAGCCTCCACCTAGCTTGTCAAGCGTCAAACTATCATCATAATTCGTAAGACGGTTATAGTAGTCATCATTAATTATGACTATTCCATCTTACATATTTTCTATCACAAATACCATTCGATCTTATTAATGGTCGGTTTGACTATTTAAAAGTCAAATCACCAATTAACACATATGATTGCACTATCAAGTTCACAAGACTCAATTAGGCGCATTATCAACACTTAGTTCTCAATTAGGCATTGTAACAAACACCTAATGGGCATGATTCTACACATTTGCTAACTAGTTCATAATTAGTCATTTTTACCAAGATTAACATCAAGATTCAACCATTATCATGTATGATCAAATACACAAACTTGCAATTTGTTCAAGTATCTTGCATCTACTATCACTTATGATGATTTCTAACACAACTATATTATCATCTTTTCTACATAATCAAAACCCACTTGACACATGAGTGTATGATTATGAATTCACAACAATGAACATCAATTCAACAATTACATGGCTAGGGTTTACTACTAGACATAGTTTCATCCCTAATTTCATCCAAACAACATACATGCAAGCTTAGATTCGAATTCTCTAGGTTTACTCAGAATTTCAACTAGAGATTTTCCAAGAAATTTACATACCTCGTGACTCCTTTTTCAATGGAGATCACTAATTCATACTCGGATTTTGATTTGGACTTGATTTACCCCTTCAATTTGATGAAATTGTGTTGATTAGGGTTTGAGCTCTCTAAGAGCTTCTCCTGGCCATTCTCACGCACGCACACACTCTTGTGTGTGTGTTTTTGTGTTTTATTTTTAAGTTTATAATTCCCATTTCAAGTTACCCGGCTTTGGTCCCTCGTGTTTGGTTAGTTATTAATTAGATCACAACCTGATTATTTTCAATAATATTCCCACTTATTAACTAGGTTTAATATTCCTAGTTAACTTAGCGGGTTCAGGAATATTTATGACTAAGTTTATTTTAGGTCCCGTTAACTCGGGCCTTCTAAGCTTCTATTTCTTAAAAGCTTTTATTCACTTTTTATTTATTATTAGGATTAATTATTTAAATCCTAATATTTACCGGGTAAATTTTACCACTAACGGTATTTTACCCGTCTTTACTATTAACGTGGTTTGATTACCAAAGCCGTTTTCGGGGTGTTGATTGGAGAATAGTGTTCCACCATTCTAGCGCTGAATTCTTAAATAAATTAGAAGCAAACAATATTTTATCTTCTTCAACACACTTGCTTATTCTTAAGACTGCCTCAGTTTTCTCTATCTAGCTTAGAGCTGCAATGGCCCCTTCGTTGCCCGAGAATTCCATTGGTTTACAAGACCATAATTCCTTATAAGAACAACCATAGTGCATGGTTCTTCTTCTTTTGGGAATGGGCACTTGAAGTACAGGTCCGTTGTTCACGTTGTGTTCTGGTTCGATTGGTCGCTTACTGCTATGCTTACTTTTATTATCAGAATCCTTAACAGTTTGAAGAATAAACGGCATTGCATCTATAATTCCTTGTGCTACTATGTGTTGGATAGCACTATTATCCACTTGATTGTTATTGATGCTTGGATTCTCATTAACCACGTTAATGTTACTCTGGTTATCATTATTCAGATTTCCTTGATTTCCTTCATCAGTCATCTGAATTTTAAACATTTATCCCATATTAATATCACAAGATAATAGGTAATATAGTTAATCACATGATACGCAATCTAGCCAAAAACGTCGATCATTGCGACTTGTACTCTATTTTCATATACTATGCGTCTATTACACACTAGTACTGAAATAAAGATTATAATACCAACAGAAAGAAAATTACACTAATAATACTATGCATCCGTACACACATATTTTATTTTATTTTTATTTTATTGTATTATTATCACTTCCTCCATCATCTCACGGATATGGATTTATCCAAAAATCCATATTGCGCTCATCGTATTTCCATACGAGACGCTCTCCCACCTGACGCATTCTCTCACTGCTTTCTACAATTTCCTCCCCGAAAGTCCTAAGTTCTTGCACGTTTTATGCACTCATTGGGGGTGCAGGTTCTAGGACTGGGTTCGGAATCTGGGGTGCGGGTTCCTGATATGGGGGTGAAAGTGCCTGAAATCGGTAAGGATCTTCTAAGATCTCCCTAATATATTCATCATGGTAATAGGGATCTAAAGGGTCCATACCTGGGTAGGCTCCTATGTTTTGTATGGGGGTGTCTTCATGGATAGGGTAACGTTGTACAAAGTCCCTATTATCGTCCCACTAGGGGTCGTAATTTGGGTCTAGGGGGTTTGGTGCAGGTATCCTAGGGATTTCTTCTGGGTTAAAGTCATGCATCTCCACTTGGTTGTCAGGATTTTCTATCTCCATGGGTTGTTCTGGGTTTTGTGGTTGTGGGGCTACTAGTTGTTCCAGACTCGGGTCAGCAGCAGTTGTAGCTAGGATATGGAAATTGGCTGGGCTTCTATTAAGCATATCCTACGTATGGGCATCAGTCTTTCGCTTAGCAGCTGCTAAAACTCTTTGCTGTTACAACTTTCGCATTCTTTTCCTACGTGCAAAGGGTTCCTTACTGAACCATCCTCGTTTCTTATGAGGGAATGGCTCTTCTGACTGTGCTTTAAAAGCAAACACTCCTTTTTCTTGATCAGCAGAATACCCAGAAAGGGCAGGCTATGATGAGGTACCTTCACTCCTAGGGGAATCAGACAACTGACGACTCATGTCTGAGGGTCCTTGATCACTCATACTGTAAACTAACAGATAGTCAAATAACACATAACAAATAAATACAGTTATGCATATATTTCCATTATTTCCTAACACAAAATTTAGAATTTTAAGTGTCAGCAGAACACTTCTTTGGCTCGGACCAGTGGCTAGGCTCTGATACCACCTTCTGTCGCAACCCCCGATCCCTTATCTATCCCGGGAACGGACGGACGCGAACTCAGTAGTGGTGCTATCAGTTATTTAATCTTGCAGCGGAATTTACATCAGGACCGTAGTTAGGAAATGTTTATCAGAGTAAACCCACCTCATTTAATATTAATAATCACATGGGTAAAACCCAAGTTTCTTAGTACAATACAATTTGATAGGGATAAACCCTATTTTATTGAATTTAAAACATCGTTTATTAGGTAACTTTTATAGCCACATTTTCCCAAGCCTTCAGTGCTCTCCAGCTGGCTTTTTACTAATTGGCTGTCACATTGGGTTACCTGAAACGCGTTTTAAAACATTTGTCAGTGGGAAATACTGGTGAGTGAATCCTAGTTTAATCAAGTTTAAATAAAAGTCACAGTGAACAGTATTGAGAGTGATCACATTGTTTATGTCTACACAATTACTCCATTAGTACTGTCAATCCACTGACTTGTGAGTCATATTACCCATTGGCTAACTCATTGTCCAATGGTAACGTATTGTCATCCCGACTTACTACTCACAGTGTAGTAAATTTTGTATACAAAACCCCAACATACCGGCAGTAATCGAAGAACTACAAAGACTCAATCACCGCTTAATCACATTGTAAAACAATTAAGGTTTTGTAAAACATTCCAAAAAGATTAACAAAAAGAGGATAAACTCACATTGCTATCTTAGACTTTGCGTAAGGGTTTCCTGGATATAATCTATAATTTATACAAATGTACATTGGTTAGTATCATAACCCTTTGAAAATATTAATGATACCCTCCCCGAGACGGCATTCCAACAACTACGTCGGGCAGAACCACGACAGTTGTTACGGAACCCTAAATCAATCGGGCAGCGTAACTATTATGAAACTGGGGTTATAATACTTACAACGGAGCAGAACCTCGCTAATTAGGGGTATAATACTCGACTATAATGCTTATAACTTCAGAAATTCGTTTAGAAAGAAAGATGTGAGCGACGGAAAATGAAACCAGATGGCCTGTTTATATAGTTGCAAAACCTGACCCTCACGCGGCCTGCGTAAAGGTAAGCTAAGGCTTACGCGGCCCGCGTCAACATATGATCAACGCGTAGCTTAGCTGATTCGATGTGTAGGTCCGCCACGATGTCGACACGTGTCGGCTGAGGATGTCTCCGCGTTTGATGATCTCTAGCGGCCCGCGTAAGAGTTAAGATGAGCTTACGCGGCCCGCCTGAACTAAAGAAATCAGTGAAGTCTGGTCTACATCTTCATACCGCCCGCGTAAAGTTGGGGTGGGATCCTACGCGGCCCGCCTCAACTTAAACATCATATTTTATATTTTATTTTTAATGTTATAACGTATCTCTGGCTCGGTTTTCACATACGGGGTGTATTTAGAGACATATAAGGGTATTTTAAAATATACTAGAGTGTCGGAAATATTTATGAGGGTGTTGGTTTTACCGAGGGTTGTTACACCTCATGTCTATATACATTAAATAAATGAAAATCATATTACCAAGTCAGAGCATCGAATGACTAGATGTCTTGGCCAACTGAGTATGTGTGTGCCCAACTGCATCTCCGACCTCCATAATGAACTCCTCTTTGAGTGGAAATTGTAGTAACGCTTCACTATGTAAACATATTTCCAACACAACTTGAAGGAACCCTTCTTCATTTGTATCCATCAGTATAGTTCCTTTGGCGACTATATTTGATGCGTTGTCAACTGCAAGAAAACACGACATATCCTACAAATATATATAGGATGTTACTTCTTGTAGAAAAGACTTGAAATGAATTCCTATAAAATATATTTAAATTATTTTTAAAAAGAAACACTTTGGCCCAAGACTTACAAGTGGTTCTTCATCTGGATTGTCTTCAAAATCTTCATTGTCCCATTGGCAACTTCCGGCTTCTGACACATTATTGACACCTCTTTTCAATTTCTCTAATCCATCTTCAACTTTGTTGAGCTGTTTATCATACTTCTTCTTCTCAGTGTCCATGTAATGTTTAACAATATTGGGAAGCAGTTAAAGAGGCATTTCGGTCTCGGATCTCTAAATGGAAATCGCAAGTTTTGTCTATAGGGGGGGGGGGGTCACGCTAATTAAATCGGTGTTGGAGAGTTTGCCGACGTATTATTTTTCTATTTATAAGGCGCCGGTAAAGGTTATAAACGAATTGGAAGCGATGATTAAAAAGTTTCTTTGGGGTGGGAATTTAGAAACACGGAAGTTACATTGGGTTGCTTAGGAGAAAGTCACGTGTACGAAGAAGAATGGAGGTTTGGGTTTGAAGAGATTAGATATAAGTAATAGTACGCCTTTACTTAAATGGGTATGGAGATATAGAATGGAGCCTTGCACATTGTGGAGGAAAATAATTAACTCAATTCATTGCACTAAGAAGAAAAGGGGTGTGATGCCGCTTAATAATCGCGCTTAACAGGTACATGGAAAAATCTTTTGAAACATGGCTTTAAGACCAAGGTTGAAGGCAAAAGTTTGAATGATTTGTTGGTTGGAAAGTTTGGAGACGGGAGAGGTACACGGTTTTGGATCGATGTTTGGTTGGGTGATGAGCCTTTCAAAGATAGATGCCCTAATTTGTTCAAAATGGAGAAAACCAAGTTGGTCATGGTAACGGATAGATGTGGCACACAGTCGAACGATGCGGATACTTCGAGTTTTTGGAATCAAGTGAATGTGTCTTCAGTTGCTAATGTAAGGGCCGAGAGGGAGTCGTGTCTCAATGTTATGGGCGATGTGTCTTTTTCAGATGCACGTGATGCTTGGAAATATTTATTGGATGATTCGGGTGTGTTTTCGGTTAAGTCAGCTAAACATTGGCTTCAAAAGGAGGTGTTTTGGATTGGTGTAAATGGGTTCCGTCCAAGGTCAACATTTTTGTTTGGCGAGCGGAGATGGATAGAGTTGCTACAACATCGGCCTTAGAAAGAAGAAACCTTCAGGTTCCAAAGAAAAGTTGCATCTTTTGTGATCATAACCTGGTAACGGCAGAATATTTATTTTCGTGATGTATCTTTGCATCCAACATTTGGGTGGCGATCTCTTCTTGGTATGGTATTCCAAATATCTTCGCTTTTTCGGTTAGGGATATTGCGAACATGCATCATTCGGTGGGGATGAAAGGAGTTAACAAGATAGCGTTTCAAGGGATCATGTTCACCTCGTTGTGGAGCATTTGGAGAGCTAGAAATGATCACATTTTTTCGGATAAAAAACTCATGATTTCAGACGTGGTCGCGGAAGTAAAGATTCTTAGCTTCCTATCGTTTAGATGTAGATATAAACATGGATGTATAGATTGGAATTCTTAGTGTAAATTTGATGTGATGTAATTGTTTGGTTGTTGCGCTCTTTCTCTTCCTTGGAGACAGAGCTGGCGGTTGGTGGTAATAAAAGTTAACTTTAAAAAAAAATCTTCTTTTTGTGATTTTTTTATTTTCATACGACATTTAATAGTTATTATTATTTTTGGAATTCTGTATGATTTATCGGTAACTACGCGATGACAATTAGGAAAAAAATATTGGATTTTGTGGGTAACGAGTTGACGCTAACCCGCGCGTTGCAGCGGGACGTTGATTATGAATATTTTAGTATCAATATATGAGATGCTAAATTTTTTTTGTTCATGATAAATGTTCTTTCTTTTTCTAGCAAGACCTGAAGTGTAGAAGGAGCATGTTGTGCAAGGGGAGTGACAACAACTATTTCATGCAAGAGAAAAAAACATTAAAATGTTAATTCTTTTTAGCTTTGTGTAATTATCTAGTTAAGCCTGCCATCAAAATTAACATAACAACCATAACAAATATCAAAAGTAGAACCATTAATATGAATAAACATGATACATTTATCCCATAAACAGGTAAAGTCCCGTATACTAATTTTCTTTTAAATTATTACAGTTATGACACTCTTCTATATATATTTTTTTATTATTATATTTGTCCTTGTTTATTTATATTATTATTAAATACTAATTAAACTAATCACCACTGCTGTGAAAAGTTTGAAGCCATGGTTTACAAAATTATTCAACTTATCTCATGTTTTATGTGAATTTTATTCTAAAATCATGCAGAACCACTCCAGACTCCTTACCAAAAGCCTCTCTTCATCTTTCTTTCTTTTGCCAGCTACTTCCTTTTTAGCCGTTTATATTTTATTATACTCAAATCAATCACCATGAATACAAATCAAACTATATAACACGTCGTACAAACGTAGAAAGAGAAACATCGTGAGAAGTCGGTTGTGACCACCGGTCACTGATTAACAGCGATGGTGACTTCAATTCTGTGACAACTCAAGACAATTGATGGTTCCTGAAGCGTGGCGAACTTAAGAATTGATGGGTCCTGAAGCATGAAGATATATCGAAATGGGGCCGATGTTGGTGATGTTTTGTGGTGGCCGTCACAACGATGTAGGGCGGTTACCATTGGAATTTGTGTTATAAGACCACAACGGCCCTTTTATGGTGACGGTCAATGGAAACCACATATGGAGTAGTTAAGACATATGGCGCCATATCAAGGATGAAGGGGATTGAATGATGATCGGAAACGTATAATATCTGAGGTGAGGGAGAATCGGCAAGAGAGGAAAGGAAGTAATTGGTGGTGGAACGATTCGTGAACCGACATAAACTACACCGGTCTTCAAATGAATCTTCAAAATCAGACCGAAGACGAATCTATGCTCCCAATTCTGATCTATACCATATCGGTCTCAGTTTCTGATGAAAGTTTCACGAATTGCAGACAAACAAAAGGAATGAGCGATCTTCTTCAATTATATATTATTTTTACGATTTCAATAGTAATTTACTTAAAGGATGTAACTATTTGGGGTTGCCGTGATGAGGGGAGGAATTATTATTATTATTATTATATGTATCAAACTAAAATCACCCCGTTTTAATTTAGAAAGGAGCCAGTAACTATATTTCCCGTCTTTTCTAACCGACGCGATGTGTAAACAAAGGGGTATTTTTAAAAGTAGATCAAATGTATTTCACTTTTTTTAAGGAGTGTGATATATTCAAAATTAGTTTGAAGGGTTGTGACTTTTTAAAGAGGTGTAATCCAAACCCTTTTCTAATGAACACAAGACTTTTAAACAAAACAGACGTAACCTTTCCATCAATAACATTTTCTAATGGACGCGACTTTTAAACAAAAAAGGTGTAACATTTCCATCAATAACCTTTTCTAATGGACGCGACTTTTAAACCAAAGAGACGTAACCTAAGTTACTTTTTGTAGGGTTATTAATGATTCACATATATTTTGTCACTGAAACAAAAATCATTCACATATATTTCGTCACTGAAACAAAAATCATTCACATATATTTGGTCATTGAAAATCATCATTTGGCCAAAGTACACTAACAACGTCATTCAAAAATAAATTGTTGATGTTCTTGGTAGTGCCTTAATATAATTAATATTACATACCTTTATTTGTAAATCTTCTTAATCTATTTAAAAAAAAAATATATTTATTTGTTATATGCGCATTTAATATCACCGTTGTCGTGTATATTGCTATTTAATAACAAAATCTACTTCCTAATATGTTACGTTCTCATCTAATATAAATTTACAATGCTTGAGCCATTTGAAAGAACCATAGCCTTCAATAATCCTTTGATTTCAACAAATCAAGAAATTAATTATAAGCATGTCATCTGTCAAGTTTTATGTTGCAGTTATGCTCATACTCGCAATTGCCGGTATAATCTACACATTAGTTGATACTTATAGCACCGTTAATGTTCTAAAATCTGACCTTATCATTGTTTATATGTATTACTTACTTATTGTTTATTGCTAATATAGGGAGCAGCATGATGATTGCGGAAGCGTGTGAAGAAACATGGTACTCGTATCCGTGTGAGTATAACCAATGCCACAATGAATGCATTGCTAAAAGAGGTGAACGGGCAGCGGGTCGGTGCCTAATGGCGGATACTTGTAGATGCATTTATCAATGTTAAGAGTAATGGATTATCATTAAAAGATTGTTTGTTTATTATCTTCTTTAGTAATCAATGTTAAGAGTAATGGATTATCATTAAACGATTGTTTATTATCTTCTTTAGTAAAAGAGTTTTGTGTTTGAAGAAGATGTTATGCGCTTAGTAAGAGAATGTTAATGTTTGCGGAAAAAATGATTTAAAAGAAAATGATTGATAAACAAAATATAGTTAATTGTTGAGTCAAAGCAAAGGTCTAAAAAATCATTTTATAAATAACTAGTCAACTAAAGTTTGTTTTCGAATGGATTTTTCATGCATATTCCACTGTGACATAAAATTAAATACAAGATCACCGAGCTTTATACATTTATATCCTCGTATTTTTATTTAGTTTTAATAGTAACACATAGTTTATTATTGTTTCTAGCAGTATATTTAATTAGAAAAACACATTTTAAGGTAATATAAATATATTTTATCACTTAATTATAGTCATCGTTAGATAGTTTATCAATACCTTATGTCATAGAATACTACAAACATTATAATATTCCATTACATTGCTTTTATTTTATAGTGAGTCTAGTGGTAATATCCGCGCGTTACGGCATGTGCGTCTGTTTTGTCGCCTCATAGTTGTTGTTTGGGTTTGTGTTTGTTGATACATATTTATGGACGCGACTCGACTCGTCTTGATTCGAGATTGTGGACGCGACTTTGCTCGGCTTATTTTGTGACGACTTTCCTCCGTTGTTTACAAGAATTCAAGCCGACACAAGAGACAAGACAAGGACTGGACTCAACATCACAGTCCTTGGGCTAAGACAAGTTGACGAAACAAGACTTGGGCTTATCTGCTTTGGGCCGAAGCCCATCATTGGCGAAACAGCCCAGAAGTCGACGAAACAGGTGTGTTTCGTCGACCATGATGCTGATTCGTCGCCTGTTTTCTGTTTCGTCGAGTATGTATGTGTCTGTAGTATAAATAGAGTTCTGTTGTTCTGTTTCGGCAGACACTTGAACAGAAGAACAAGAGAGAACCCACAGAGCACACACACACACGAGAGAGAGAGTTTACAAAGCACATTTGTAAACGTTGGATTGTAACTGAACCCTTTCATTCGTATTAATACAGTGGTGTTAAACGGTGATATTTGCGTGTCGTGATATTACGTGTTCTATCTCGGTTTGCTATTCCGGTTGGATTCCGCACAACCGGAGTGGTTCGTATACAAGGATTAGGCGACTAGATCCTCCCCTAGCCGGACCTACAAGTGGTATCAGAGCCTTGGCTCTTATCCTTGTTAAAACCGAGGTGTTCTTGCGTTTTTCGGGTTTTAAAGTTCATAATTTTCTGAAAAACTTGTTAAAATCGGCTGAAATCTTGGTGTTTTGCTGGAAGTTGTTATAAAAACCACTTTATCTTTCATTCTCACATATTAAAAGTTGGTTTTTAGTGAAGTTTTTAGCAAAATTCGGGTTTCGGAAACTTTTCGGGTCACCGGAAAATTCATATTTTTCACCGGAATATTCATAGTGTTCTTCACATCATTCAAAGTGTTCTTGGTGTTTGAACTTTTTTGATCTTAAAAGATAACTTATCAACTTGTTTGTGTTTGAAATTTGTGAAACTGATTAAAATATTATAAATAACTATCAAATTGGTAAGGTTGGACGTGTAGTGGTTGTTGTTGAAAATTGTGATTTTATTAAAATATTTGCATGCCATACCAGTTGGTAAGTTAGACATGATGATAGGTTGAAAAGTTGTGTAAAGTGTCTGACATAGTTTGAATAATTTGACCAACCCACTTAACCATTTTTTCAATGAAACAAACACAGACGAAACAGAATTTCATTTCGTCATTTTAAATTATAAACCTGTTTCGTCATAATTGGATCTGGGCCTGTTTCGTCGTGTATGTTTCATTAACATCATTTGGGCCTGTTTTATTTGTTTCGTTGATTTCTATCCAAATTGAGTATCTTGTTTCGTCAAATTGTAGAGCCCAAGTTTACTAAACTGTTTCGTCGTAAAAATAAAAGATTAAAAAAAAAAAAAAAAAAAAAAAAAAAACTTGTGTTTCGTCATCCAATCATCACACAACCTGTTTCGTCAAGTTTAAGATTTAAAATCTGTTTCGTAAAAGTTACAAAACAATTTCAGTTTCGTCAACAAAGCCAAAGTCTGTTTCGTGGGACTGTGTTTCGTCGAGACACTTGTCTATTTTTAAACAGAAGGTCTCAATTTGTGATTTAACTGTTTGACTCAAGTGTGATTTTCAGGTATTATTCTTCTTGATCAAAAATGAATCCGGCCTGGGGTACTCCGTCAAATACAGAAAACAAGTATAGAAGCAGTGAGGATTTATTTACAGCGTTTGTGTCTAGCACTAGCCTGTATGGCATTCCTCCTCCAAAAACAGACATGTATGGAAATCCGCTTGAACCAGTTCCTCAACCAGCACCACAACAGCAAAGCCAACGACCTATCAGAGCAACTGATATGTTCGGAAATCCGTTACCTGTTCGATCTACCGAAGCAACTGATATGTACGGAAATCCATTACCTGTTCGATCTACCGTACCAAGAGACATGTATGGAAATCTGCTTGAACCAGTTCCTCAACCAGTGCCTCAACAGCAAACCCAAAGGCCTCCTGTGACAACAGATTTATATGGCAATTCGATACAAGTTCCTGTTAAGCCAGCTCAGCATGGGAACAAGAACCCTTTCAGTAATCAAGGCAACCAGCAGAATCAGAACAGGAACAATGAGCGTACGTTGATACCTGTCAACAACCAAAGCCAAGCAGGACCATCAAATGCTAACCAGGCACTTGTGGTTCAAATAGGCGAAGGTGGTGATTGGTCAATCCGGTTGAGTGGTGATGCTCCAGATGGAACAGCTTGTTTTGCTGAAATTGTCAAGGATTTAAATCACGCCAGTGGTGGAGAATCTTCCGCCAATGGTGGTGAATCTTCTGAGGATGAAGAGTCATCTGGTTACAACAGAAGTTCAGATGAGGAAACCTCAACTTCAGGCAATGATCATTTGGATGACACGTCAAGTGTGCCAGTTGAAGCAGAGGTTGATGAGGTATTGGGAGACACTGCAGCAGAAAATCATAGGAGATCTATATTGGTGGATCAAGCTGCTTATTCTTCGTCTTCTCTCCATTCAGCCTTTATGGCTAATGTCGACAGTTCATCAAGTCAGGTATGTGTAGATGAACCCACTGCTGTTAATTGTGATAATTGTGCTAGATTAAGTGTTAAATGTGATGATTTAGAGGCAAACATGTCTGAGTTGCAAGGCAAACATGATGCTTTACAAGCTAGTTTGTTTGACTTGCAAGACAAACATGTTTCATTGAATGATAAGTGGTGTGAGTTGCAAAGCAAACACGAGGCTTTGCAAGACAAGTATGATGTGACATTCATTCACAACCAGAAGTTGACCGTGGATCTTTCTAAATGCACTGAAGCCAACATGTTTTATGAAAACCATGAAAAGGACTTTAAGTCGATGATTGAAACATTAAAGAAAGATAAAACTGAGCTGACAAAAATGGTTTCCAGAAAACAAACTGACATAAATTTGTATATCACACGTCTTGAGATAATGCAAAAAGAGATGGCTTGTGTTAAAACCGAAAGTGAGGCGATCCGACTCAAGCTAGACAGTTATTTGAGCTCTAGCTATGTGTTAGATCACATCATAGATGTTCAGAAAGAGAAACGGGATGTCACATGCATAGGTTACAAAAATTGTCCACCACCTGTGAGACACAATTACGATGCACTGCCCGATGAGGAGTATAGAACTCATTTTGAACCATCTGTTCCTCTAGATGTTAAGGAATTTGCTACAGAATTTGCAGCAGGACTCGGATACAAGAAAGAAATATCATCAGATTCAGATGTATCAGCAGATACAAGTGTGTCTCCTGCTGAACCGAATCAGGATCCTCCAGTTGTTGTTGAGGATACTAATTCTTCTGATGATGAATCTGATGATACTGATTCAGCAAAGTCCGATGCGGTGATCAAAGAAGAGGACATACCTCTTGAGAATCATATTCTATGTGATCCTCCCGCAAAGCCCGCTAAGACTGCTGCAACCGTGTCCACGTCTGCAAAAGAGTCGGAGAGTGTGGATTTGCTGTACACTCTCGTTGGTGATGATAAAATTTACTCAGACAAAGATTTTCCTATTAAGAATGTAAATCAATCTCTAATCAGTAAAATCTTTGAAAATTCTACAAGTAAGTTTTTGGGAAAGACAGGACCACATGTTACAGTCACACAGTGTCCTCCTATCCCAAAGGCTGAAGTTAGAAAACAATTTGGAAATAAGAAATTACCAACGGTGCAAACCCAGCAAAATCATACCAAATTGAAAGGAAAGGCACCGACTCCAACTCAAAAGAAGCCGAATCAGAAGAAGAAGAAGAATGTGAACTTTGTGAAATCTAAGGGAACGGACAAAATTGAAAAGTTTGCAAATCAATCTAACTTAGATTTTGTCCAGAAAGTAACAGTAATGAAAAGGAATGAACCGAATAGTTCAAAACCTAGTACCTCGAGATCACAAAGTTCATCATCGGCAAGACGATCACATGATACTTCGGGGTTTGTTGAACGAAGATCATGTTTTGAATGTGGTACAATTGGACACATAATTCGAAACTGTCCGTATCTTCATAAGTTAAAAGCCAAAGTTGATGCCCCCCATGGTAACAATTACCATAAAAGATCTGTTTCACCAAAACAGGACCCTCGTCTTGTTAAACAACAAGAAGTGAAACAGAGAAAGAAACAACGGAAAAATGTTGAAAAGGTTTTAAAACCGGAGGTTGTCCAAACACAGTCTGTTAAGTTAGAAATTAAAAATGAAAAACAAAAACAGATTTGGAAACCAAAACCAGTAACTGTTTCAGGGGGAGCTACATCAATTCCGAATCATCGGGAAATGGATGTCACAATCCTCGATGATGACGGACGACCCAAGTCTGTGAAGGCTTGGGTCCCCCTCTCCAACTAATCTCTGAATGAGTGTGCAGGATGTTCCAGGAGGAACTATTGATAGTCTTAGGATTGTTGATAGTGGAGCGTCCATGCACAAGATCGGCGACACCACACTCCGAAACATCATTATATCTAGGAGTTGTTGCCTTTGATGGAGAGAAATGAGAAAAGAGAGGAGAAAAGAAGACAAAAATGTCTGATTAAAGAATGTTGTTGAATGAAGTTGAAAATTCGACCTGATGAAATATGTTCCAAAATTTGGTTGTTATGGTTTTTGATCGGGTCAACATGGAAGATTCAAATGAAAAGTACACGCCTGCAGCACGTCTGAAGCTTTTCGAAGATTCATGGATTTTTCTTCCACAAGATGTTCAAAGTCCACAAGATGAACGTGCAGTGTACATTTCTTCGCGGTGTGATTGAAGAAAATCTGTTTGTTGAACAAACCAAACCGGGTGTGCGGATGCCTTGGCATGGATTGAACAACCGCACACTACTTCTGAAAGAGAAAGACAAAGACCTTCGCTGGTGCAATTTGGAAAACCAGCCGGACCCAGAGGTCTGTGATCTTGTTGCTGTGAAGAGACTTCTCAGTAGCTACAAAGAATCGACTTTGAAATCCACACCTGGTGGATATCCAGTTTGGGAGAGCACTCAGATTCATTGCAATGCACGAAGCAGTTGCAGGATACGGTTTTGAATTATTAATCTCTCCTATACTTGTCGATATTTTAGCTGCTTTATGAATTTTTATCCTCTCATACAACACTCTTTGATCAGACACGTTGATCTCGAATATCACCTCACACGTGATTGTTTCACTATGAAACTCCTCAATGTTGTCAAGGTCCACACCGACGACCAACGTGCCGACCTTTTTACCAAAGCATTTGACAAATCAAGATTTGACTATTTATTATTGGTAAACGGCATTAAGGTCAAGCAAGAGTAAAACCAACATCGGAAAATCATTTTTGTAAATACCTTTGTGTTTTAAATCTGTCTTAGTTTGTTGATTTTAGGGGGAGTAAATCCAAAAATTTGAAAATCCAAAAACATTGAAAAATTTCAAAAACACAAAAACAATAGAAAAGCAAAAATGAGTTTCCTGGCGAGCAAAAGAGAAAATGATAGTACATCAGTGGTCTGTCTAAACCTCTTTAAACCTTAAATGAAAATGATAAGCAGCTCTATATAAGATGTATCGGTAGGCTCACAATCATTTTAAAGTGTGCAGGGTGATATAAACTTAAATCGACTGAAGACTGGGTGGGAACCATTCATTGGCATATGGTCTTGGTACCGAAATTTCGTTTGAGAGATTGCCGAGGTTCTGAGATATTCGGTCTTTATGCTGCTTATCATCTGGGTATCATGGTTGTATCTTTTACCGAAAAATAACGGGGACGCAAGTCTAGATCTTCCATGATACCATACATACGTGTACATATTGCATTCGACCTCAATAAGTGATCAACAATCACATGTCCCACAAAATAAGTGATAATATATCACAAATTCTTTCCGGGTGTCAAGTTCGTCTCTCTGCTGTACGAAAGTACTGACCTGTTCACGGACTTGCTCCTGTGCCCTCATGCATCGAAAATCAAGTTCCTCATCAATAAGTGATTCTATCACATAGGGCTTGTTTTCAAATCAAAATAAGTGAGAATCTCACATCATATACGGTCAAACAGATGATAATCGGTATACTCACCGGTAAGATGAACACTCGTGCATACCTTGATACGGGAATGTGTCGTGATGTGGATGAACACCGGTCGGTAAGTATAAATCATACCTTAACGTATCCCCTCGCCATGATTACATCTGATAAGTTGAGCTTAAGTGGACAACAATACCGATAATTGTTATAGGATGCTTATCTTAATGTTAACTAATAGAACAAAGAGAGCGTTTTGGCATGACCGTACACTGATATGATTCTCTTACCCTCGAAACTCACAAAAAGATTGTCTGTAAATATTTATTTAATGCTTTCAGTTTCTGCATCTCTGTATATATTTATTTACTGCTTTCAGTCTTTAAATTTGAAATATTCAAAAATACCAAAAAGATTTTAGGTGTGTTTTAACATAAACTTGATAAAAGCCAAAAAGATTTTATTTCTATTTTATTTTCGATCGTACGATGTTGGAGCTCGAGTCTTCGTTACCTGAAACCTGAACGAAAACCGAAACGACTAAATCTTCATAAACGGTCGAAATTTGCAAGTTTTGAAAGTTAAAAACCTAAAATTGATAAATTTATTAAACTTTCAAACTGTCGGACGGTGTTTATTTAAACAATGGTCACATGTGTGTCGCTTTCTTATGATATTCCAGGCAGTTGTTCTCATTACGCGTTTAGATTTCTTGCATGTGCAGATTCTAAAGGCAAGGAGAACATGGTCGATGACAAGCTTCGGAATGAAGACACGACGTGAAGGCACTCAAATGATGAAGATGATCGAGTTGCCGCTGACCATCATCAATACCACAAGGATCTCACTTCATAAAGAACAAGTATTTCACGAGCATAACTCAAGGGGGAGCTTATGTTAAGGGGAAGTTTGTCAACACACTTCCTACATGTAAATGGGAGTTTGTCGATACACTCTTTGCCTTCAAGACGTGAAGACTTTGAAGATCCTCCGACATAGAAGATATGAGAAGATAATCTCGCGAGTAGCGTCCAAGGGGGAGTTTGTTGATACATATTTATGGACGCGACTCGACTCGTCTTGATTCGAGATTGTGGACGCGACTTTGCTCGGCTTATTTTGTGACGACTTTCCTCCGTTGTTTACAAGAATTCAAGCCGACACAAGAGACAAGACAAGGACTGGACTCAACATCACAGTCCTTGGGCTAAGACAAGTTGACGAAACAAGACTTGGGCTTATCTGCTTTGGGCCGAAGCCCATCATTGGCGAAACAGCCCAGAAGTCGACGAAACAGGTGTGTTTCGTCGACCATGATGCTGATTCGTCGCCTGTTTTCTGTTTCGTCGAGTATGTATGTGTCTGTAGTATAAATAGAGTTCTGTTGTTCTGTTTCGGCATACACTTGAACAGAAGAACAAGAGAGAACCCACAGAGCACACACACACACGAGAGAGAGAGTTTACAAAGCACATTTGTAAACGTTGGATTGTAACTGAACCCTTTCATTCGTATTAATACAGTGGTGTTAAACGGTGATATTTGCGTGTCGTGATATTACGTGTTCTATCTCGGTTTGCTATTCCGGTTGGATTCCGCACAACCGGAGTGGTTCGTATACAAGGATTAGGCGACTAGATCCTCCCCTAGCCGGACCTACAGTGTTGCGTGTATGTCGTTTGCGGCTTATTATTGATAGAATAAAAGAAGTAAAAAATTAGGCTATTAATTGGTAATAGTTACCTTCCTGCCACCTCTCATCACTGCTATGTCATGGAGGCCAAAAAAATTTATGATGAGAGTGTTATCATACTTCTTTACATGATCATAATAGCTCGGAAGCATCTTGAGTAAAACCTATAAAATATTGTAAGAGACAAGATCAACACACTTTTATTTTTAACTAAATCAATTAATCAACACACTTTTTATAAACTGAATTAGGCTACTAATAATTCATAAAGATCAATGCTTCTCTCCCAATAGATAGCGATACAACAAATTTTAGCCCTGAACATTTACAACTACAAGGTTCAAACATTCATCTCAGACCTTCTTAATGTCTTGATTACAAATCTGTCAACATATGAGCATCATATATTCTGCAGCATCTAACTTGAACAGCTCCCTCAAACCCCCTCCATTGTGCAACTACAGTCGTGCATCAAATCAAAAATCATATTTATCTGTCCGCAAATCTACCCTTTAATTGTCTTTTTCTATCTAACATAGCATTTGCAAATAGCAGTAACCAACTTGGGGTTAATGTGCGGCGAATGTTCTTTAATATAATAAATAAGGTCACTTCTAATAAAAACGTCACCATTATATGAATTTAAGTCTTTTGGTCGATGAAGTATAACGTGCACGCTTTTTTTTCTAGGTCGCACACAAGCGTACAAAACAAAAGAAAAAGACTACGACGGTTACAGTGTGCGTTCATCATCAATATTCGCATAATCATCAAATTCAATTCCAACAAGAGTGATATCTGTCTAATCTCATAAATCATTGTGTGTAACCCGCAAATAGGTTTATCTGATAGTTCTCATACGATTCAAAGAGTAATCCAGGTTTCATCATATTATTTGCAATTTCAATTCAGTTTCTAGGTTTGTTAATTCCTTGATTCACTGTTATAGACTAGATATACAACAGATACCTCCTGGAGACCATAGGAGAGTAGTCTTTCCAATAAAAGTCAACATGATAGTGTGAATTGTGAGCCTTTTGATGTGTGCACCATGTAACTCATGCAAGCCAAGCCACGTTTTTAGGATTAGTTTTTATTTTACTTATTATGTGCATGTTTCAATTAAAGGAGTAGAGGGGATGCCCATACTCCACGTTCTGTTCAGTTGATTCCCATGTTTGGCTTTAGTGGCTTAGTGGGTTAGCAGTTGTAGGTAAGCCTATATAATAGGCCATAGGGTCTCATTTTGTTTTATGCATATGAATTGAATCAGTTTCCATTTCTGTTTTCTCTCAAAGTTCCTAATCTCTTTCTGGCCATTTGATCCGAAAGTCTAAGTCTGAAACATAACATTTGGTATCAGAGCACCGATCCGATGGAAACCCGTAAGCGTACCAACTCCGAATTCCAAGCCGAAACCGACCAGAAGTTTGCAGCTCATGATGATATGTTTGAACGGATTATGACAGAAATGCAAAGCCTCAATGTCTCTATCCAAGCTATGCGCAATCAAACTCCTAATGGGTTGCCGGGATCGAGCTCTGGCAGCGGCGGTGGGCTGGTCACCAACAACAACCCGAAACCCTACCTGAAACTGTTGTTTCCCCGCTTTCGAGGAGATGACCCAGCCGGATGGCTTTATCAGACGGAGCAATACTTTGAGTTCCAACACGTTGAAGATGGCGATAAGGTACATCTAGCCTCTTTCCACCTTGACGGTATCGCCCTCCAATGGCACCGTTGGCTCACAAAATCCAGCTGGCCAAGTCCTCCGAAAGCTTATTCAAACCCGAGCAAACCAGCCTCGGCCTAACTCTCCTGTTTTCCGCAAAATGATTCCTAAAAAAGCACATGACCTGCCTTTTAACCTTGTTAGTCTTAGATACCCATCTCCCTTCTACCACCAAACCCGGGATGCCATTAAGTTTCCTCCTGTTGTTAATGAGCCTATGGAAAAAGGCCGAATTCTTGTCCCCCTCTAACGCCCAACGACATCTACCTTTTTGTCTCAGATCCGACGCTGCGAGCCTATCCCGCTACTTTATATTTTTCAAACATTCCTCTTTAATCCATATTTCCACTTCACTTAAATCCCTCACCTCGGCCAGATTATCTAAAACATCGATTTCTTCCTTATCTCTGATCTGATCTTCCCTATTTTTTCTATTTTCAGATTTCACCCGCCTCTTAATACTCGATCTAATGTGCTTGAATTTCAACATTAAATTCACATCAGCATGGAGACCACTATATATGTAAGAAGCAGCCGCAGACTGAACCACACTATCGAAACCCTCCCTACCCAGCCACGAATTAAAGAACTTAAAGGGCTTAGGGCCGGAGTTAAAACGACTCGTAACCAGAATTAATAGGCAATGATCAGAATGTAACCGAGGTAAAGCTCTCAAACACGCGTTAGGTCAAGCGTTGAAAAAACTATCACATACCATAACCCGGTCAATCTTGCTAAGTTTATTAGAATTAGGAGCGAGATAAGTGAAGCACCGACCCCTCATGCTATATTCAACCAAACCCGCCTCAGCCACGAATTCATTCAAATCATTTGCACCACCTCTGTTGAAACTGGAATTCCTCATCTCTTCCTGATTTCTGACCGCGTTGAAATCTCCTAAAAGCACCCATTGACCCGACCCCGCCCCTATGAACTCCTTGATGTAGACCACAACCCTTTTTTCTCCGACACACTATGGGGAGCATAAATATTCACAATGTTGATCTCCTGGTTACTGCTAATCAGGTTCCCCTTCACCCAAAGAAAATTCCTGTTTTAACCACATACCGAAAAAGACTCGGGTCCCACACACTAATTAAACCCCCTGACCTGCCTGTAGCCTCTACAAACTCCATTTTAAAATTTTTTCCACCCCAAAAATTCTCAACCAACTGCATACCGATCTGTTCCGTCTGAGTTTCTTGAATAGCAACAAAAGAAATCTTGTGCTCGAACCTTATAGATTTAACCCAATTGGCCGCCTTGGACACCCCACCCACCCCTCTAACATTAAGGGACAAAAAATTCATGACTTACCCGCTTGAATGCCTTCACCAATGATCATTTCCTCGACCAGATCCTTATGGAGAGACAGATCCACTCCCAGTTCTTTGCCTAATCGGTAGACAATTAGGAAACAAAATATTGGATTTTGTGGGTAATCATTCACCGAAAATCATCTTCTAGTCATTCAAAAATAAATTGTTAATGTTCTTGGTAGTGCCTTTAATAATTAATGTTACATACATTTTATTTTATTTAATTACTAGTCAGTCACCAATGTTAAGATTGCGTTTGTTTATAAAGTACACGTTAAAAAAAAAACTTTTATTTGTAAATCTTCTTAATCTATTTAAAATTTTTATTTATTTGTTTATATGAAAACGTTGCGCATTTAATATCACCGTTGTCGTGTATATTGCTATTTAATAACAAAATCTACTTCCTAATATCATCTAATTCCTTGGAGTATAAATTTACAATGCTTGAGCCATTTGAAAGAACCATAGCTAGCCTTCAATAATCTTTTTATTTCAACATATCAAGAAATTATAAGCATGTCATCTATCAAGTTTTATGTTGCACTTTTGCTAATACTCACAATTGCAGGTAATCTACACATTAGTTGATACTTATAAATCCGTTGATGTTTTAAAATATGACTTTATCACTGTTAATGATTTATATGTATTACTTACTGTTTATTGCTCCTTATATGTCTATCTAATATATATAGGGAGCACCATGATGATTGCGGAAGCGTGTGAAGAAACTTGGTACTCGTATCCGTGTGAGTATAACCAATGCCACAATGAATGCATTGCTAAAAGAGGAGAACGGGCAGCGGGTCGATGCCTAATGGCGGATACTTGTAGATGCATTTATCAATGTTAAGAGTAATGGATTATCATTAAAAGATTGTTTATTATCTTCTTTAGTAAAAGATCAGTTTTGTGTTTGAAGAATAATTATGCGCTTACTAAGAGAATATTAATGTTTGGGGAAAAAAATGATTTAAAAGAAAATGTTTGATAAACAAAACATAGTTAATTATTGAGTCAAAGGTCTAGAAAAACATTTTATAAAATTAAATACTAGTTCACGAGCTTTGCTCCTTTTATTCACTTCATAAATATCCTCGTATTTTTATTTAGTTTTCATAGTAACACATAGGTATTATTGTTTCTAGCAGTAAATTTAATTAAAAAATACCTTTTAAGGTAATATAAATATGTTTTATCAGTTAATTATAGTCATCGTTGAATAGTGTATCAATACCTTATGTCATTGAATACTACAAACATTATAATATTCCATTACATTGCTTTTATTTTATAACGAGCCTAGTGATAATGCCCGCGCATTGCGGTAGGTCCGTCTGTTTTGTCGCCTCGTAGTTGTTGCTTGGGTTTGTGGTGCGTGTATGTCGTTTGCGGCTTATTATTGGTAGAATAAAAGAAGTAAAAAAATAGGCTATTAATTGGTAATAGTTACCTTCCTGCCACCTCTCACTGCTATCTCATTGTGGCCAAAAGATTTTAGGATGAGAGTGTTATCATACTTCTTTACATGATCATAATAGCTCGCAGGGCCGGCTCTGGGCCCGGCAAACCCGTGCCGACGCCCGAGGCCCAAAATTTTAAAGGGCCCGAAAATTCTTTATAAGCTTCGATATATTTATTAACTTATATATTTAGTATATTCATGTGTTTATTATACAAAAAAGTATTGGTGGTGTAGTGGCAATAACCATTTCAAAATAATCTAAAGGTCTCAAGTTCAAGTCTTTGCTCCATCACTAAGTTTTTATTCTTGTAATTCATTTACCCTTAACCATAATTTTGGGCCCAATTCTTTTCGTCGCCCGAGGCCCGAATTTTTTCGAAAGTTTTCGGGGACGGCTCATTAGCTCGGAAGCATCTTGAGTAAAACCTACAAAATATTTTAAGAGACAAGATCAACACACTTCCATTTTTAACTAAATCAAGTAATCAACACACTTTTTATAAATTGAATTAGGCTACTAATAATGAGGTTCGATTTGTTCATAAAGATAAATTCTTCTCTCCCGACAACTAATTTTAGACCCAGACATTTACAAGGTTCAAACATTCAGCTCAGACCTTCTTAATGTCTTGATTACAAATCTGTCAACATATGGACATCATATATTCTGCAGCATCTAACTTGAACAGCTCCCTCAAACCCCCTCCATTTTGCAACTATCAAATCATAAAACCTATTTATCTGTCCACAAATCTACTTGATAGGAATCGGCTCGGTAACGGCTATAAAATTAAAACTTTAAATAAAAACGGATAGATCTAACGGTCTCTTGTGATACAGAAACACCACACAAGAAAACGATTAGGGCAAACTAAACGAGAATCAAGATACAGATACACCACTTGATTCTAATATAGGCTCCAAGAACAGCATTCAAACGTGCCGGGTTTGAACTAGCATGGAAATGAATTTAACTCAACAAACTGGAGAGATAAAAACACTAAATTTCTTTTCATACATAAACTCTCTAACTTGCATTTCATCCAATCTTCCGTTTTAATACATGCAATTACAAGAGAAAAGGAAATAAAAACTGCCCATAACTCCACTACTCTAATCACTAACATAACTGTAAAGACTCAATAAAGAAAAGACATGAAAATAAACTAAAAATGGAAATGGTTAAATAAAAATGAAAATAAACTAGAAATAAATTGGAGCATCACGTGGAGCAAGGACTAGGCATGCTACTAAATTGGATTAAAATGAACACACCCAATTGACCAAAGTGCCCTTGTATGGTTCTTGTTGAAAGCCTAAAACATCGATAACTTTGTTGTGAACGGTTAGTGACCCGATATACATCACTACTCTTTAATTTTCTTTTTCTATCTAACATAGCATTTGCAAATAGCAGTAACCAACTTGGGGTTAATGTGCCGCAATTTTCTTTAATATAATAAATAAGGTCACTGCTAATAAAAAAGGTCACCGTTATATGACTTTAAGTCTTTTGGCCGATGAAGTATAACATGCACGCTTATTTTTTCTTGATCGCACACAAGCGTACAAAACAAAAGAAAAAGACTACAACGGTTACAGTGTGCGTTCATCATCAATATTCTCATAATCATCAAATTCAATTCCATCAAGAGTGATCTCTGTCTAATCTGATAAATCATTGTGTGTGTAGGTTTATCTGATAGTTCACATACGATTCAGAGAGTAATCCAGGTTTCATCATATTATTTGCAATTTCAATTCGGTTTTTAGGTTTGTTAATTCCTTGATTCACTGTTATAGACTAGATATACAACAGATACCTCCTGAAGACCATAGGAGAGTAGTCTTTCCAATAAAAGTCAACATGATAGTGTGAATTGTGAGTGGGAAGTACATTCTTATTCTATCTGGTTCATCGAAATCTGAAGATCTCACTTCACGCAAAGGAATTGGTGTAATCTGTGCACCTGATAACTTCAAATGACACAACACATGAGCTGCAGTGTAGATGAGAAACAAGAATCATATCCTGGAATAATATTTGTACATGCTATTAAGAAACGGAGGAGAATTGAGATCAAAGCTCATAAGCTTACATAACATAATGACTCTTCAAAACTACCATTGAGATCTAAAACAATGAACCATAGAGATGCTAATTCGACAAGGGGCTTAAGGTGCCCCCCCCCCCCCCCCCCCCCCTAAAGCTAATTACATATTGGCATAAAATATTTGTATTCACAAGTTTTTGCTAGTTTAGTTAGAATTGTCTGTGTGCACCTTGGAGAAGTATCCTGGTGTCTCGCTATATAAAACATGAATATATCATTTTTGAAAAATGTTGTATATAAAGTACACCAGTAAAGGAAATGGTCCGAAACAAGATCTAGTATCAATGCCCGTGTCAAGAGCTTCTGGAAATCTTTATTTAAAAAATGAGGCCTGCTATGGAGACAACTGTCCGGCTCTCTCATCTCATTTCCTATTAATTACTTGGGAGATGATTATAATTTAATAAGCTAGTTAACTTAAAAATAAACACACATGGTGTGCTTTTAGTTATTTGTTAATGTATATATATATAGGGTATGGATCATGAGAAAACTAGTTTAAATGAGAAAACAAAAAAACTAACTAAAAAAGTCAAAAAAACATACCAAATTTTTTTTATAAAAAATCGCTATATTTTATGCATGGAAAAAAATTTAAAATTTTTTGTTGTTGTATTGCACATGTGCACTATTACGAATATAATGCACATGTGTAGTACATATATAATGCACATGTGTAGTGCAACAAAAAAAATTTTTGAAATTTTTTTTTATATATATAAAATAGCGATTTGTTTTATAAAAAAATGTAAAAAAATGGGTATGTTTTTTAGCTTTTTTATTTTTAGGTTTTTTAGTTAGTTTTCTAGTTTTCTCATTTAGATGTAGTTTTCTCATGATCATCTCTCTATGCATATATATATAGGGTAACGCTCATGCGAGAATCACCTTTATTGCGAGAACCTCGAGAATCAATGTGACAGAAAAATGTGGTATCAGAGCCACTGAGTTAAGCTAATTAAGTATTTAGAAATACTTAATTTTTTTCCTGATTACCATTATGTGATTATGTGTTTTATTTACTGATTATTTGGTAGTTACAGTATGGGTAAGCAAAAGCTTTCAAACATCTATCTTAAATTAGATAGGTCATCCAACGAGAAGGGAAGTTCATCCCAAACCAAATCCTCAAATCACTCAGTAATTCCTGAAGAAGGAATATTTGTGCGAAAGGCACAATATGAGGAACCACTTTCTCCCAATAAAAGAAATTTGATTTTTAAGAAAAGTCAGGAGAAAATAAAGAAATTTCGAGAAAAGAAGGTTAAACAGGAAACCCATGAATTAACCAGTAAATCACCTTGGGAAGACAAGTTAGATGAAAAATGGGCGGATCTCTATATGCTAGCCACAGTAGCAGTAAATGCAAATCTTTAAATATTTTGATTTAAGTTTTAGCAACCTTATCACCTACAAGCCAGAAATATTATCCAGTAAAATAAATAAGTAAACCCTGGTGTGTTTTAATTATCTTTGTGTTAAATCAGTCACACGATATGAAATAATATTTAAAGGTTATTTATGAAATTTGTTATAAAATTTTAACTTAGTAAAATTTTGTATTTTGCATATGTACCAAACAGCATGAGTGACTTGTCTGAAGCCCTTCAGAATTTAAATCTCCATCCGGTAAAAATAGAGGTTTCCAGATATTTCAATAGGTATATACCAGATATAGAAGAACCTATAGAATTTGATGCTCCACCTCTGGAGAAACCCAAGCCTAAGAAGAGGAGAAGATTGGTAGGATGGAGGCGTGTGCGTAGAAGAAAACCTGCCACTAAGAAGATTCCTAAAATAAACAATCCCTTAGAAAAAGGAAAAGGAATTGAAACCAGGAAAGTTCTAGACAGCAAGAATTGGGGATTGAAGACGAGAAAGATTCTAGGCAGATGGAAATACAGTTTGGGGAATATTCTAGGCAGATGGAAATGGAGTATGGAGAAGGTTCTAGACAAACCAAGAGGGAAATTGGGGAAAACTCTAAACAAACCCAGGAAATGACATTGCAGGAGGAGCTAGATTTTATATTGGCAAGCTGTGATACTATTAAGCCTGTCAATGAAAATGTTTTTACTCATCCTATTGAAACCCAATTTCCAATTAATTTGGAACCAGAAATCCCAGAACCTATAATCCACACCCAGCCTCTAGGAATGGATGAATGGTGGACTAATGATTGGCAATTCCAAAACCTTCTCAACAGTCCTTATTCCTTTCTCCCTCAGTTCGATCCAGAACCTTTACCAAATCCACCGATGAGTAATGAGAATATGGCTGAACTCCGCCATTTTGGCGAAGAGTTGATGGATGCTGGGAATAGAATCCGAGAGATTGGGGGACAAATCTCATGGAAATACGATGAGAGGGAACATCGTTACTAGAATAGCAAATGACGAGAGATAGTGGGTGGTGAAACTGTGGTTGTATAATAAATAACAAAATATAACTATGTAAAATAACTACAAATAAAACTTGTAAGTTATTGGTGTGTAGTGATGCATATTATAAAATATATAAAATGGAATCGAGAAATCGATAGTTTTGACTATATGTGTATTGTGAAATTTGTATGATTATTTTGTGTATAATTGTTATTTATCGGATACTAATAAATTATATATATTAATTATCAGATGGAAAACGCTAATAATGAACCAGTAAATGAGGTTAACCAATCTGAGCAACACCCAGAGGATCAATTTCTAGATAGGCAAGATATAGAAAATATCGTTGCTCAGGGAATAGCCAATGCTATTCCAGCAATAGTTGCTGCTGTTAGAAATCCAAACGAACCTCAACAAATCATTCCTAGTAAACGTATTTCTGAAGATAACTTCAGTAATAGCGTAAACGGAGGCTATAATCATACTAATCAAGATAATGAACCCTGGCAAGCTCCGCTCCCTAAGAAAATGAAAGCTACAACGCCTGGTTGCACTTTCAAAGAATTTCTTGCCTGTAAACCCGCTGAATTTGCAGGCAATGAAGGGGCAACTGCATCACTGCGTTGGTTAGAGAAAACCGAGGCAGTGATTGAAATAAGTAAATGTAACAAGGACGATAAGGTCATGTATGCGTCCAATCTTTTCAAAGAAGGGGCACTAGAATGGTGGAACACTGTGTTACAAGCAAAAGGAAGAATGATGGCCTATGCCATGAACTGGGAAGAATTTAAGAGTCTTGTGGAAAGAAAATTCTGTCCCGAATTTGAAAAAGATCAAATGGCAAATAAATTTCTAAATCATAGAATGATGGGTGTAGATTGTCGCGGTTATACTTCGACATTCTTTGAATATGCTAGAGTGGTACCAACATTGGCTTCACCAGAACCGGTACTCATTTCTCGCTATATTTGGGGACTGATTAGTGAAATCCGTAATATCGTTAAAGCTACGAGACCTTGTACTATTGACGATGCGATAGAATTAGCTAATACCTTAACCGACGAACTGGTACGCACGAGAGATGAAAACAGGAAGAAGGAATTGGCTCAGAAAATTACCCAAGGATTTCGTACGAGTAATAATAGCAACTTCAAGAGAAGAGGAACAGGGCAATCCTCAAATCCACCTTTCTGCAGGAATTGCAAAAGGAAACATTATGGAAGATGTAATGTAACCTGCAACTTTTGCAAAACCTTAGGACATCATGAAGAAAACTACAGAAAGAAAACCATAACCTGCTTCAACTGTGGAGAAAATGGGCATTTTAAAACAGAATGTCCTAAATTGGCCAAACCAGCAGAAAACAAAACTAAGGCGACCGACGGAGCTACTAAGAAGAATGTCAGAGCATTCTAGCTAACCACTCAAGAAGCAGAACTCATTCCAGATATGATAGCTGGTACGTTCTTAGTACACAACATTTATGCAAAAATATTATTTGACTCTGGTGCAAACCAAAGTTTTATCAATACTTTATTTTGCCAAGCTCTTAATTTATTACCATTAACCAACGTTAGGCAGATTTTTACAGTCGAAACTGCAGATGGGAATTCAGGTAAAATAGATCAGGTTTTGAAAAAGGTAGAAATAGAACTTTCAGGTCACAAATTCTTTGCAAACCTGTTACCTATGAAATTAGCCGAATTCGATGTTGTGTTAGGAATGGATTGGTTAGTAACCAACCATGCTCGAATCCTTTGTGATAAAAACTCTATAGAAATTCAGGCACCTACTGGAGAAATAATCATGATTACAGGAGATAAACCACGTAAACCCATGAAGTTTATATCAGTAATGAAAGTTGCTAGTTATGAACGAAAGCAAGGAATAGTATACATGATTTCAGTAATCATTAGTACTAAGGGTAAAGAACTTAAGGAAATTCCTGTAGTCTCAGAATACCCAGATGTATTCCCAGAAGAGCTACCAGGATTACCACCAGATAGGGAAGTAGAGTTTATGATTCATCTACTTCCAGGAACAACACCGATAGCCAAGGCACCTTATCGGTTAGCTCCTACCGAAATGTTAGAACTGAAAAAGCAATTAGATGAATTACTAAGTAAAGGATTCATACAACCTAGCTCATCCCCTTGGGGAGCGCCAGTGTTGTTCGTAAAGAAGAAGGATGGTTCGATGAGAATGTGTATTGATTATAGAGAATTGAATAAGGTTACAATTAAGAATCGATACCCATTACCTAGAATTGATGATCTTTTTTATCAACTTCAAGGAGCTAGATATTTTTCTAAGATCGACTTACGCTCCGGATATCATCAGTTGAAGGTACAAGAAGAAGACATACCTAAAACTGCTTTCAGGACTAGGTATGGTCATTACGAGTTTACAGTCATGCCCTTTGGGTTAACAAATGCTCCTGCAGCATTTATGGACATGATGAATAGAATCTGTAAACCGTATTTGGATAAATTTGTAATTGCTTTCATCGACGATATACTTATTTATTCCAAAAGTTAGACAGAACATTGTGAGCACTTGCATGCACTCTTAACTTTGTTAAGAAAAGAAAAGCTTTATGCCAAATACTAGAAGTGTGAATTTTGGCTAAAGGAAGTGCAATTTCTAGGTCACATGGTGAATCACGAAGGTATTCACGTAGATCCTGCTAAGATAGAGGCAATTACCAAATGGAGGGTTTCGCAAACCGCAATGGAAATTAGAAGTTTTATAGGTTTAGCTGGATATTATAGACGGTTTATTAAGGATTTTTCCAAGATAGCTGTACCATTAACTAAGCTAACCTGTAAAGCAGTTAAGTTTAAATGGGGACCTAAACAAGAAGAAGCCTTTAGAATCTTGAAGCAAAAGTTAACAAATGCTCCAATCCTAGCTTTACCAAAAGGGAATGAAGATTTTGAAGTATATTGTGATGCTTCAAAACTAGGATTAGGATATGTGCTTATGCAACACAAAAAGGTAATTGCGTATGCTTCAAGACAATTGAAAAAGCACGAAGAAAATTATACAACTCATGACTTAGAATTAGGAGCCGTAATGTTTGCCCTTAAAATTTGGAGACATTATCTGTACGGAAGTAAATTTACTGTCTATACAGATCACAAAAGTTTAAGATATATATTTGGGCAAAAAGAGTTAAACATGAGACAAAGGAGATGGATGGAAATCTTAAGTGACTACGACTGTGATATTCAGTATCACGAAGGAAAGGCTAATGTAGTTGCAGATGCCTTAAGTCGTAAGTATCATGAGAAACAACGAAGGGTTCGTGCTTTCAGGTTAAATCTACAATTAGATTTAATGGAACAATTAAAGCATTTTCAAGAAACAGCCATCAAGGATGATGCTGAAGGAATGAAGGGACGAATAAAAGAATTAGAACAAGGAGCTGATGGAATTTGAAGATTCCATAAAAGAAGAATTTGGGTACCTAAGCAGGTTGAATTAAGAAATAAGATCTTAGAAGAAGCTCATAAACCTAGGTATACCATACACCCTGGAAACAATAAGATGTACCAAGATTTAAGAAATAATTTCTGGTGGATAGGCATGAAGAAGGATATAGCTAGATATGTTTCTAAGTGTCTTACTTGTTCACAAGTTAAGGCAGAACACCAGAAAGCTTTAGGTCTACTACAACAACTAGAAATGCCACTATGGAAATGGGAACTCATAACAATGGATTTTGTTAAGTTGCCCAAAACCAGAAAAGGTAATGATGCGATTTGGGTAATTGTGGATCGATTAACCAAATCAGCTCATTTTCTACCCATGAAAGAAACTTTTAGCATGGAAAGATTGGCAAAGTTGTATGTAGATGAAGTAGTATCCCTACATGGAGTTCCACTCTCCATTGTATCAGATAGGGATAGTCGTTTCACTTCTCACTTTTGGACAAGTTTCCAAGAAGCTATGGGAACTAAACTAAACTTGAGCACTGCATATCATCCACAAACAGATGGGCAAAGTGAAAGGACGATACAAACTCTAGAAGACATGCTTCGAGCATGTGTGATAGATTTTGGTGGAAACTGGGATGATCACCTACCCTTAATCGAATTCTCCTATAACAATAGTTATCATTCAAGTATCGAATCTGCCCCATTTGAAGCACTATACGGACGTAAGTGCAGAACTCCAGTATGTTGGGCAGAAATAGGAGAAAGTCAATTATCAGGACCAGAGATAGTACAAGAGACTACCAACAAGATCACTCAAATCAAGGAAAGATTGAAAACGGCTCGAGATCGTCAGAAGAGTTATGCAGACAATAGAAGGAAGCCGTTGGAGTTTCAAGTAGGAGACAAAGTACTATTGAAAGTTTCACCTTGGAACGGAGTAGTCCGATTCGGTAAGAAAGTAAAACTAAGTCCAAGATACGTAGGACCATTTCCGGTGATTCAACGTATAGGACCAGTTGCTTATCGTTTACAACTACCAAAAGAATTAGCTGGAGTACATGATGTATTTCATGTATCCAATCTCAAGAAATGTTTGTCTGATGAATCCTTGGTAGTACCTCTTCAAGATATAGAGGTAAATGAAATGCTGAAATTCATAGAGAAACCTCTTCAAATAGAAGACAGAAAGGTGAAATTTCTCAAACACAAACGTTTAGTACTTGTCAAGGTCAAGTGGGATTCAAAGAGAGGAGCTGAATAAACTTGGGAGCAGGAATCGGAAATGAAGAGAAAGTATCCCTACTTATTCCAGTAAATCTCGAGGACGAGATTTTTATTAAGGTGGGGAGGATGTAATAACTTTCATCAAAAGTCAAATTTATTACTTTAATTGACCAATAGGAAACCCTAATTAAGAACCAAGTGATTCTGCATAAACCCTAAAATGTTCAGAAATCGGAATCAGGATCAGGGCCCCTAAAACTCAAGGGGGGTAAACCCTAGTTGGTAATATCTAAACAGTTTAACGTGTAAATCGAATTTGCATGCGAGACCAACTCAGCTAAGCTACTGGGACACACACCTACCCTACCCTAAAAAGTCACCCCTCGCGCCACGCGACAGGCACAAGGGGACCTGTCGCGACACGCGACAGGGACCATTTTTCATATATAAATAGTAGATAGTGGGACTTAGTTCCAGGCACTTGTTCGACGTAAAAATTCATAATATACGCTGAGATATAGCAGAAACAATCCAAAAACACACACGAATCACGAAGTGCTGCCGCAATACAGGGTATTAACTCGATCGCTGCTACGATTCAATGTCCGATCGATTAAACTATCCAATGGATGTTTAAGTGCTGCCCACCTTAGGGTTATTGCTTTGTCATTAGTCGTTAATTCGATGGATGTTTAAGTATCGCACTTTGTCATTCAATGTGAGGGTTTAATCTCGTGAGGGTTTAAGTATCGCACTTTGTGTGCATTGTTATTTAAATTAGGTTAAAAGGCTAATCAATAGGCTAGGCTCTGCTCAAATAAATCTGCAAAGTGAGTCATTCTCTTTTATCAAATTTGATTTCAAAAGCATGTTTATTTTCAAGGTTATAATTACAGGGATTAAGTCTTTGTAATCACCAAATTATAGCCGGTATGTGGGGTTTTGTATACATTACTTGATAATCTTCACCATTGGGGCAGCCAAGGGGTGATATGACCATAGTCACAGACACCATTGGACAATAAGAGGGCCAATGGGTCGAGTGACAAAATACCGTGGGTAGTTGGTTTGATATCAGGAAACATTGTAATCGCTTTTAATACTGTAAATTATAACAAATGTGTCGTTTTAGTAAAAAGAATGATTCACCAGTATTTCCCGCTGACAAAATTTTTTTCAAACATGTTTCAGGTGATCTGTTGTGATCAAGGAAAAGTGTCATGAAGCACTACAAGCTTAAGGAAGTGGCTCCATATAAAAATAAAGAAACATGTTTTGTAAAAAAATAAAGATTTCTCTTTGAAATCATATTATTGTAAATTACCGGGATATTATCCCGAGTTGTGAAATAAAATAATCGGGAATATATTAGCTTTAAAAAGATCCTGATGATAATCTTCCGCTGTCAACTTAATTAAATAAATACCACAGGATTTTCTGTCTCGCAGCTCCTGAAACGGGTAAAACCGGGTCGGGGGCCGTGACACTATAGTCCTATACAACTAAAGAACAGAGCAAAATGCTTAATGGGCTGAAAATAGAATACCAATTTTGCAAAATTGACTATTCAACAAAAAAAACTTTATTAGCTTATTTAACATTTGTAATGTTATACTATGCAAACCCAGGTGTTCTTCTTTTAGTATTTGGGGATGAAAGTATTCGAGCTAGTACACTATAAAACTTTCATTGTGTAGAACTAGAATTAACAAAGCTAACTGAATATGAGAAAACAAAGCTAACTGAATATGATTTGGAAGATAATGTTTCACAATTATGGGAAAACAAAAATTCACAAAGCTAACTGAATATGATTTGAAAGACCCAATTCATTTTCAGCAGCAAATTGCTTCCAACCACTAAAAGACCCAAGGCACTATGTAAGCCTATTAATTCGACATTCAAGATAGATTTCTTCGGTCTCTGTACCAAATTACCCCTTGCCACCACTGCCACCTCCAGCCACCACCCTCAACCACCTGCCGCCATTACCCCCTGCTTCTTGTTTGTTAACATCTTCTTCACAGCTTATCAAAACCATGGAGAAGTGGAAAACCAACAATAAGCAAATAATAATGCAAGCCACAAGAATGGTGCACACATTGTGAACATTTTCATGTCCAAACCTTAACAAAACTAATATAAATCACCAAAACAAAATCATAATACCACCTTTATTCCAAATCAACCATAATCACACATCGCATAAGCGCACCTACCTGGGCTAGAACAACCCTCAAAACACCCTCCACAATATCGAGGATCGTTTCTAACATCTACACATTTCCCATCACAACAAACAAACTCATAACCACGATCTGTTAAGACACCGGAGTACAGGTAAGCAATTAAACCAGATCCCTCCGTCACAACAGCTCCATCTCCGTCTCCGGTCATCCACTCCGGCGACCATTGAACCTCCTCTGTCTCCTTCTGGATGGTTGTGGTGGTGGTTGTGTGGCGGCGGAAGTTGCGGTGGTTGTGGTGGTGAATGGCGGTGGCAGTGGTGGTGATTATTGTGGTGGATGAGAGAGAGACAGGAGAGAGATGGTACCTGGGCAAGAAAAGGGTTTCAGGGATATTGAAGAAGAAGAACTATGTATATATATATATATATAATAACAATAACAATAAAAATAATAATATAATAATAAATATAGGGTAAGATTACCAAAATACCCTCACCTATAAGGGTCAAACTACCGTTGACTGAGGCCCGGGGGTAAGGTTGCGACATAACAGTGAACAGTAGGGGGTAAAATTGCAATTATTTCCTTAGGGGGGTAAGGGTGCCAATCACCCCTAATCTCAGGGGGTAAAATTGCAGTTTACTCATATATATATATATATATATATATATAGGGAGATGATCATGAGAAAACTACATATAAATGAGAAAACTAAAAAAGTCTAAAAAACCTGCCAAATTTTTTACAATTTTAAGAGTAATGCTTTCTACCTTGAGAATGCAGGTTTATCAATGTTAAGAGTAATGGATTATCATTAAATGATTGTTTATTATCTTCTTTAGTAAAAGAGTTTTGGGTTTGAAGAATTAATTATGCACTTAGTAAGAGAATACTAAGGGTAAATTACATTTTTTGTCCTTTATGTTTATATCAGATTGCAGTTGATACCCTTTAACTTCAATATTTGCACCCTAGGTCCTTTGGCTCTAACCCAGTTAAGTTTTACAGTTAACTTTGATCATATTAAGGGTAATATAGTCTTTTTACAAATTTATCTAAAATTATTATAATAATAAAACAAAAAAATTAAGGGTAAACAACAACAATTCCGGTATATTTTTTTAATCCCAGTTCCTCTTTTTAGAGATGATTAGTGGTGGTGGCTATAATAGTATAAGTTTTTAGGGTTAGGGTTTTGTTGTTTGAAGCGTAAAGAAAGAAGAAGGAAGTAGTTGTTGCCGATATGTTTTTTGGGATAGTTTGTGCCTTGTGGTCTGAGTATTTTCACCAGAAGAAAGAAAAAGAGATATAGTTGTGGTGTGGTAGTGTTGTTGAAAGGCATTTTAGGGGTTAATCATTCAAAAGATAATAGTAATTGGGATAAAAAAAATATACAGGTTTGTGAGTTTGTGTGTGGGCTGGGATACGCTTGTTGTGGTGGTTGGATTTAGTCAGGGGCGGATCTATGTAGTAGTAAGGGGTAGCCTAGGCTACCCCTCAACCTTGTCGGCCAATGGCGCTCCCTTGAAAAAACAGTGTTACACATACGTAAATATCCTGAGTGCTTTCTATAGAATTATGCAATCACTCTCCTTGAACTTTCTAAAGAAGAAAGTGTTGGAAGAAGAAGAAATGTTTGATAAAAAGAAAAAATAGGGTTGCAGGTGTGATGAAACGAAAAAGATGATATGTTTAGTATGTTTATTTGGAAGAAATAAATGTGTTATTTTGGAATTGACAAATGTCTCCTAAACACTGAGACCATGTGTAGTGGTTAACACCCTACCCTTGGGCGTTTTGCGCCATGTAGCAGCCCAGTCAGCAACGGGGTATTATGGGGCGTTTTCTAAAATCGGTGTAGTGGGGATGTAGGGCATTATGTTAAAAGGGGTGTAAATAGAATTTAAATAAAAAAAAACCATGAAAAATTGTTATTGGCCAAACAAAGAACAGGAGCACACTCATTGGCCAAAGCCCTTCTTCTCCGGCATGATTAAAAACACTGCCCGAATTTTTTTGAAAGAAAACGCCAAAACACGCCCAGGGGGCGGACTTGCCGGCGTTTTGGGGTGGGATTGGGCGGGATTGAGGGCAAAAAACGCCCATTACGCTTGGTCTGATAAGTAAAGTCAAAGGATATTAATTTTGAAGTCCCACAGTCTTGAGAAGATAAATGGACCCGAAAAGCATATTAATGTTTTATTAAGTCATTAATTTTAAAAATATAAAAGAAAGTTTGGGCTGCAATTATTTTTGTTGGTTTTAATGAATAAAATTGCAACTATAAATTTTAATTGGGCTAATAATGTTTAAATAAGGACTCGTGTGCTCCTAATATGATTAACGACTCATGTGCTTCTAATATGATTAACGAATCGTGTGCTCCTAATATGATTAACGACTCGTGTGTCCTAAGAGGATTAGGTTACAAAATTGTCTTTGATTGGGGATTTTAGCTAGTTCTGATTTTGGAGTGAAATTTCGAAACCACTTTTAAGAGAAATTAGATTAGAACCGGACTGAACCTCTAAGAAATCTGATTCTGGAGTGATTATATTTTTTTATATGATCCAACCTGATCCGAACCTGACTGAGAAAATTGTTATATAGCGATGAACAAATAGCAACTAAAAATTTCCGCCCCCATGTAAAACGTTTCTGGGTGCGCAACTGTTGTCGGTGACGTGAAAAATTAATGAAAAAAATAATCTTCTCCGTTTTATGTGTCAAATACTCCTAGGTCCATATTTTATTTGGTATACCCCTAAATTTATCTTTTAGCTTCGCCACTAAAGGGAGCCTGATTGAAACAATGGCCTAACTGCCCAAATTATTAATAATATGATTGAAATTGCGGCCAAATTAGTTATGTATTTATTTTACTTGATTTATTTATTGTCGTTTTTTTATATTGTATAATTGCACGGTAAATTTTTTTTAGGATACCCCTGATTTAATGTGCTAGTTCCGTCACTGGATTTAGTGATGGTGCAGGTTGGTTGAAGAGCTAAGAGAAAGAGATAAGGTTTTGTGATATATATAATATTTTTTTAATCTTTTAAACAAATTAGTAAAATTACTGATCTACCCTCATGTGTAAATCACTTAACAAGATTTAACTAGAATTTTTAATCAAGTTAGGGCTAATGGACCTAGGGTGCAATGTGTTTAACATTTAAAGGAAAAGGATTGTGACTGTAATTATTAAAGTTAAAGGGTATCCATTGCAATCCGATATAAACATAAAGGACACAAATCTAAAATGATTACTTATGAACATGGCTTAGCATGCTGAAGCAATAAGACTAACTCATTTTCCCATTACAAACCCAATGCGGCCCTGGTTAGAATAACTTAATCAATCTCTTCTTCCACACAAATGCAACTAAGAGAACTAGAGAAGGCAAGGCATAGACTTTCAGTTTTTATAAGTCTCACCAGGTTATATACATGCATTATAAAAGACACCATAATTATCATTTAAACAAGCTACAAAACATCAACACTTGCTACTTATCAGTTACTAAATTCAATTACACTACTAGAAAAAAGACCTTCAATGACGCGCAATGCGTGTCATTAAAGGGTAGATATGACACACAAAAGAGTGTCAAGGAAGCCCCTGTCATTAATTGAAGATGACATGCTCTTGTGTGTCATCCTTTTATGACACACCTTTACGACACACTTTAATGACACACACTCATGATACGCCTTTATGATACACTTTAATGACATGCATTGCGTGCCATGGTTTTAAATTTTTATTTTTTTATTTTATTTTATTGGTAGAATTTCTAATTTTCCTAATAGAACCAAAACAATATATAAATCCATATCATAACAAAATACACATATACCAAAGCAATTCATTTCATAATCATACGTCAAAAATAATACAAATATCTTAAGTTAACAAAAAATATTGTTTGGCGTACATACTTCGACATCTAATATAGTCACTTAAAAATAAACGATGCCCCACAACTCAAACACCATTCACGTATCCCATCAATATCCTCATCCGTGTATACCGCTTTGCCTCTCCCAACCTGAGAACAAAATTAAAGAACCTAAATACATGCACTTTTATATAAAAAAAACAATTTATGACATAACAAAATCAGAAAACCTAAATACATGCACTTTGATATGATAAACAAAGAGGATATCCACACAATTATATTCTCATTTCATCATGTTATTTAGTTATCTTTTTTACCTCATTTCTTTTATATGCAAATCAAACACACATGTCTCATCAAAATCTCCAATATTATAAACTAAATTCAGTGATATAATAAAAGTTTTGCAGCAAGTTAGCTAACAAATTAATAATACTTCAAAAGTAATCATTTAAAAAATAATACTTACATTGTTATTGGCAAGTATTTCAATTCCTTCTTCAACAACCTCTTTCGTAAACTTCAATACGTAGTAGCCACATTCAGTACCTCCCATCTGATATCCTCCCATCTGATATGGACACTACAAAATTAAAAATTCTGATTCAGTCGATGGAGTTAAAGGTACAATTTCAACACATGGACACACCTAAAAATATTGATATGTTTCTATCAATAAGAATTAAGTGCTCACCTTAGCGTTAACCTAATTGACTTTAACCATAGTCTTGGTTCCACCTTGTACAGCATACAGGCCATCGCCCTATAAGAAAAATTAACAAATATATCATAATAATATAATATAATTTTTCAATAATTTATATTGTACATCATACAAGGCCATTGCCCTAAAATAATTTATATTACTTACGCATCGATAATTTGCCTCAACACTGGATTTATTATGCTATTCCTTATAAAATCAAGATAATAGCAAGTATTTGTTTTCATGTCTAAAACTGCCAACACCCAATGTCTTCTACAAAAACCATAAACCAAATTAAGACAAATAATATCAAGATAATAGTTTTTTTTTTCTTCTTGAATAGTTAATTAAATGGAAAATCATACCCAGGATTGTAGGGCGTTAGGATGATGTCATTGTCCTTTCTTGTAGATAACCGATCTGCAACCATTCTACTTGTATCATCAATATGTTTGGGTTTTGATTTACGTTCACTTGGTGAGATTGCACGTGGGGTCACAAAAAATACCGTGATCATGTTTTGGCCCATTCTTTATTTGCTCATACAATAAATTGTGTTTTACTAACAATTATTGAAATTAAATTGAAGTACTTACATCATATAAGTCGTAATGACAGAACCGGCCAGCTCATCCAATGTAAAAACTGCTTCAAAATCCTTCCGGTTTAAATATGTGAAACTCTCGTACCCAAATAGATCGTCCACACATTGCAATTTTATAGAATCGGCCTTTAAAACTTATGCAACAACCACAGTTGCAGTCATCGTCAAAACAACATTGTTTTCAACTCTTATCCTTGGCCTCCTTTGTGCTCTCGTCATCCTCCTTTTTTCCTTCATTCACTTGTACATCCTCTTTTTCCTTTTGCAGTTCAAGTACTCTTGTCCCTTTTTTTTCTTTCTCACTTACTACTTCTTTTCCTGTGATCTTTTTCACTTGCACAATCTTTTGTTCAAACTCTCTTTCGTTCTCCTCATCAGTTCCTCTTCCTCTTGGTTGTTTTATTTGTTTCTTAGATTCTAAATCTTTCACAAGTTTTGTCTTTGGTTTCGCCACCATTTTTTCCTACAAAAATATAAATTCTTTAAATTAGACCTCATGTCGCAACCCCCGATCCCTTATCTATGCCGGGAACGGGCAGACGCGAACTCAGTAGTGGTGGTATCAGTTATTTAATCTTGCAGCGGAATTTACATCAGGACCGTAGTTAGGAAATGTTTATCAGAGTAAAACCACCTCATTTAATATTAATAATCACATGGGTAAAACCCAAGTTTCTTAGTACAATACAATTTGATAGGGATAAACCCTATTTTATTGAATTTAAAACATCGTTTATTAGGTAACTTTTATAGCCACATTTTCCCAAGCCTTCAGTGCTCTCCAGCTGGCTTTTTACTAATTGGCTGTCACATTGGGTTACCTGAAACGCGTTTTAAAACATTTGTCAGTGGGAAATACTGGTGAGTGAATCCCAGTTTAATCAAGTTTAAATAAAAGTCACAGTGAACAGTATTGAGAGCGATCACATTGTTTATGTCTACACAATTACTCCATTAGTACTGTCAATCCACTGACTTGTGGGTCATATTACCCATTGGCTAACTCATTGTCCAATGGTAACGTATTGTTATCCCGACTTACTACTCACAGTGTATTAAATTTTGTATACAAAACCCCAACATACCGGCAGTAATTGAAGAACTACAAAGACTCAATCACCGCTTAATCACATTGTAAAACAATTAAGGTTTTGTAAAACATTCCAAAAAGATTAACAAAAAGAGGATAAACTCACATTGCTATCTTAGACTTTGCGTAAGGGTTTCCTGGATATAATCTATAATTTATACAAATGTACATTGGTTAGTATCATAACCCTTTGAAAATATTAATGATACCCTCCTCGAGATGGCATTCCAACAACTACGTCGGGCAGAACCACGACAGTTGTTACGGAACCCTAAATCAATCGGGCAGCGTAACTATTATGAAACTGGGGTTATAATACTTACAACGGAGCAGAACCTCGCTAATTAGGGGTATAATACTCGACTATAATGCTTATAGCATCAGAAATTCGTTTAGAAAGAAAGATGTGAGCGACGGAAAATGAAACCAGATGGCCTGTTTATATAGTTGCAAAACCTGACCCTCACGCGGACCGCGTAAAGGTAAGCTAAGGCTTATGCGGCCCGTGTCAACATATGGTCAACGCGTAGCTTAGCTGATTCGATGTGTAGGTCCGCCACGATGTCGACACGTGTTGGCCTAGGATGTCTCCGTGTTTGATGATCTCTAGCGGCCCGCGTAAGAGTTAAGGTGAGCTTACGCGGCCCGCCTGAACTAAAGAAATCAGTGAAGTCCGGTCTACATCTTCATACCGCCCGCGTAAAGTTGGGGTGGGATCCTACGCGGCCCGCCTCAACTTAAACATCAGATTTTATATTTTATTTTTAATGTTATAACGTATCCCTGGCTCGGTTTTCACATACGGGGTGTATTTAGAGACATATAAGGGTATTTTAAAATATACTAGAGTCTCGGAAATATTTATGAGGGTGTTGGTTTTACCGAGGTTTGTTACATTCTCCCCACCTTGTTTTAGAGCTCGTCCTCGAGATCTACTGAAATAAATACGGATACTTCTTTTGCATTTCCGATTCAAGCTCCCATGTATACTCAGGTCCTCTTTTGGAGTCCCACTTCACTTTGACCAGAACTAATCTCTTATGTGACACCCAAGGAAAACCAGTAAACAACGCAACATAACTAGCTTCCTCAGTAACCACGTGCTAAATTTCGGGACGAAATTTTCTTAACGGGGAGAGAATGTGACAACCCTCAAAATTTCATGTATCCGTACGATTATTTAATGATAATTAAAATGCTTGGTGACTGTGTCATACTTACATGTGTTTGTTAACATACTAGGCTTGTGTAGAAAACGTGACTAAATGGCCCTGAATATTTTCCTATGTGTTAGGAATTAATTGTGTTACAAATATATGTATATAAGACGCCTTACGGAACAATTAAACAACTTAACGGAACAGTATTCGACCGAACAACCGGACATCACCCGGGACACCAAATATTTGCCAAATACATTGTGTTATTTTTTTGGCTAGTCATGATCCCCGTTCACCATGACACCCACTAAAAACCCAATAACAAGCATGTATCATCACATTACTTACAAACAAATTAACAATTACAATTTAGTTGAAAAATTGCAAACAAGCCCCTCCCCCAACCTGATTTTCGGTCCTAGGTGGACCCCACAAAGATCACCATGATTTCCCCTATATATTTTGTTTAGATCTTCTTTGATTGTTGCTTGCAAGTATGACCAAAATAATTAGAGAATCTCTCATATGTATGGCCATCCCTCTTACAAGATCATTGACAATCTTTCACTCTCTCTCTCTATTTCGGTCACCCCCATAACCGAACCCACCTCCACCTCTCAACATCTTCATCTCCTCCAATTACAAGTTCCATTCAAAGCTTGAAGTTCATCCATGGAGGTTGCAAGTTGAAGGACTTTCAAAGGAGCTTGTTTCTAGTCTTTCTCATCATCTTCTCTCTACATCTTCATCACAAGATCCTACCCTAGCTTTAAGCTAGCAGTAAGTTCCTTACGTCACCTTTGTTCATATTGTTCCATGATTAAAAGATGTAATATGTTAAATCTACAAGAACACTAAAAATGGTTTAAACAAGAAGATGAAACATGATGTAAAAATGTTAGTATGAAGTTGTTTGAATATATTGCTGATTATTTGCTGATTTACTTGTTAATATTGAGTACTAGAAATGTTGTTGATCATTATGCATGTTAACAGAACCAATAGAACTCGCATTAGAATGTAAAAGCTGAAAAAAACAGAAAGCTGTTTGGTGATTACAGCCAACTTCAATTGGCTGTAATCGGACCTTAATAAAGCAGAAAATGTGTTTTCTGAACCCTAGATTTATGTATTATGAAATACGGTTCTAATGGCACTGGAATCATAATTTTTGGACTTCGTTTACTATTTTTAAAGGGTCATTTTGTAACAGCAGCTCAAGCTGCATTTATGCTGCTGAAAATAGGTGTTATATTTTTGGTCATAACTGGAAATCTATGTTGAATCAGCTCATGAAATTTGTACAGTAGATGACAACTGATATATTTGTAATTACCAGACTGGAATTTCGTAAATCGGACGCTCGATGAATTTTAAATAAATTATTCCGTGGACTGCAGTCAGAAAAAGATAAATCTGAGTTCAGTCCGGAAAATGAATTTTTATAAAATATTGGTGATGAATTGGATCCCGAGATTTTTATACAATAATATTTGGATCGTTTAAGACCTTCTGTAAAAAGTTGGGAATTTTTGAAATAAGTTAACTATTTTATTAAAATCCCCGAAAACAGCCCAGTTTTGAATATTAATGCTGAAATGACATAAGTTGTAATTTGCATGTCTAAATGTCGGGTAGGTTATCTTTGAATGATATAACGTGTTATATGTGTTATGTGCATCATCGTATGTTTGTTTATGAGTGGGGAATGGATGGGAAACTTATATGGGCATAAACCGTTAAAGTGATGCATGTTATGTGATAGATACGTGTAGGAACTTTGTGCTCTATTTAAAAATCACTAAATGACTAACTGGTAATCATATTAGGACGTGATTGACCGACCATGACTGTTAGCTATATTTGAGAATCTAACCGAGCAAACCGAGGTGAGTTCACACTTTCTACAAGGCATGGGATTTCCCGGTGGTTTGGGAATGGGTTAAAGAATTTAAAACTAAATCTACATATCTCCTTGGGAAGATATGTACGGCCATCCTCCATAGGTAGGATGCCATTCTTAATCCTACGAATTCTCCTGGTGCAGAATACGTACGTTCGTCCTCCTGGTGTAGGACAACAACCTTAAAAACTAGCTAGACAAAACTCTATCAATAAGTCCCTCTTCATTATATCGACTTAATCGCCGAGGCCAATGGCGAACGGATCATTAGTTAATAGCGCTATTAGGTTTAACAAACCTCACATCGTGCCGGTCGGATGGGCGTGTACTAATGGACTATGGAAGACTATCAGTGATGAAAGACACTGATATAGGGCACAACTTATTTGCGTAGTAGTCGATATCATACCGTCTAGTAGTTCACACGGGGAAAGCCCCCACTGATTATGGTTATGGATTGGGTAATGAAAAAGGAACTGGTTAAACATACTTTCAACTACGGGGTAACCCCCACGGCAATTAAGCCAACGAAAGTCAAACCACGTTTTTCAGAAACAACTTAAAACTAATCAACCAAACGTGAACTCACTCAACTTTGTTGTTGACTCGTTGTTACATGCCTTACAGGTCGTTAAACGATTGGAGCTTGCACGAGGAAGGAGTCGTGGTGTACGGACTGTTATGTTCCGTGCTTATTATTTAAATCCTTATGAACTTATTAAACTTGCGTTTTGAACTTTAACTTATAAACTATGGACTTATCCTTTTGGATTTACTTTTATACTTCCGCTGTTTAAACTAAACATGGTTAACTAGCTTTGGTCACCAATCGTATTATGGTTGGTCTTATTTACTTAATTACGATGTTCAATATGATTGGTGGCTCGATCCTGTTCACGTCACGCCTCCAAGTGGTGGTACTCCGCATGATGTATTTTGGGGGTGTGACAGATTGGTATCAGAGCCATTGGTTATAGTGAACTTGGTTTTAATAAGGGAAATTTTTTTTGTTAAAACCAGACTATAACCTGTACAGTGCTCAACGATCCACAACGACGCTTCGCTCCACGTGCAAGGCTCAACACACTAGGTGGTATGATTTAAGTTTATATTTCTTACTTGCTAGATTACTTTTGTCTGGAGTGGTGTTTATTGCGTGTTTATTTAGGGTAGTAGCATGCTTTCTATTAGCCCTACTGCTTTCTTTATGACACACAATTGTTTACTTGAAATTTGACAAGTGGTGGTCAAATTCTTTTCTGATTTCTCGTCACCCTGCTACGACAAATGTTTATGCATTCTATCTATTTACACGCTTATCTCGACATGACGTCACTATCTGACCCTCTGTACATTCGGTTTGCACGTCAACGTTCACAAAGACTAGACCTGGCTCAAACGAACTCGGGATTAGGAGAACTATATCCATGCATCTCTGTTGACGAACCTTATCATCTCCACCGGTCGTCGTTATCAGAAACGAAGCAGCCACAGTTACACGCGTTTGTCTTTTTGCAACTCACAACCCTACCAACCAAATTCTGTTTTGAACGAGTGATGTACTTCCGTGACCGTGATGCAGCGAACTTCCCTATTTGTGTCGTGCCGCTACACCTCACTACTAGAATTGCTTCTAAGCAACAGATTACTTGGTTGAATTCTTCTGTTATTGGTGGACCCCTGCTTTCGCTCGATTCTTCGCATGAACCTCATTAATTCCCTGTTTCTTTGATTGGCAACTGATTTAACGAGATGCTAACAACCATACCATGACTTCCACCGATCACAAGATTACACCCCCCCCCATTACCTTGTTGGGTGGTTAATGCTTCTCCTACTTGATGTACTCCTTTGTAAACCCAACCTAGCGAAGGGATGCCCTCACTGATGGGATAGTCTTCTTATATACGCGAAATCTGTACACTAGCTTTTGTACCGACACATGATTGTTGATTAATGATACGTCCAATTTCTACCATTGGCTTAGATCAAACCATCACTCCCTTACCACAGTGACATTACGTTCTCGCTACTCCATGTTGAGATACTGAAACGAACACGCACTCGCTTAGAGAATTTGGAAGGCTCGACCTTCGATCATTAGTGATCACTCCTTAAAACCTTGGGGGTGGTGATGTATTGTCGATACGATCATACTCTCTTGAACACGTTTTCGCGTCTTTCCTTTGGAACCTCACGACTACACAGACGTATTTTGGATTCATTCGCACAACCCAAGAAACTCCTCCTAACTTGGTTGCTTACTTGATGAATCACAAACCCACCTAAGTTCATGGATTCAGGTGAATTGTTCCTCCAACGCATGTGGGCGAGTCGGACGACTTTTGTTGGAAGTCTCAGTGAATCTTAACACTACACAATTGTACGACAATCATGCTGCTATGTTGAATTATTGTTCTGATTGATTTAACCCCGTGACAACTATATTCGATCAACGGCGTACTTTATCCCAACTATACCCAACTTGCGTACAACCAGCTATACCTTCGACATCAGGTAAACCCCTGCTAGGGATTATTAAACGCTTATTCATCGATTGCGGCTACCCTTTCTCATGTTTCCCCACCCATACACGTTATACTTTTGAACCCTACGATCTTAAAAGTGTTCCCCGCGGACACTTGCTTGGACAAGTTACGCTCTATGAACGTTACTCAGTGAGCATTGGGCCATGAACATGTTAATACCCTAGGTACCTTTCCTTGATCTTGATACGGCCGATATGGATCTTCAGACACGATAGATATGTCCCTTGTTTTCTTTGACGACATCCAAACCCACTGGAAGAACTGTCCTCGCAACTACAAGAGCTCTTGGACAAGGGTTTTATTCGACCTAGCTCTTCGCCCTGGGGAGCTCCAGTACTATCCGTGAAGAAGAAAGACAGTACCTTTAGAATGTGCATCGACTACCGTGAACTCAACAAGGTGACCGTGAAGAATCGTTATCCCCTCCCACGTATTGAAGACTTGTTCGACCAGTTGCAAGGGTCGAGCTATTACTCTAAGATTGATTTGAGATCGGGATACCATCAGCTGAGAGTCCGAGATGAGGATGGCTCTAAAACAGCATTAAGAACTCGTTACGGCAATTACGAGTTTCTGGTTATGCCTTTCGGATTAACGAATGCACCTGCAGTCTTCATGGATCTCATGAACCGAGTGTGCAAGCCGTACCTGGATAAGTTTGTCATGGTGTTCATCGACGACATCCTGATCTATTCTAAGAGTCAGGAGGAACACGAGCAACATCTGAGGCTTATTCTGGAACTTCTTCGAAAAGAGCAGTTGTATGCCAAGTTTTCGAAATGTGACTTCTGGCTTCGCGAAGTCCACTTTCTAGGCCACGTAGTAAACAAGGATGGGATTCATGTTGATCCATCCAAGGTTGACTCGATCAAGAACTGGCCTGCACCCCGCACACCAACAGAAATCCGCCAATTCTTGGGTCTGGCGGGCTACTACAAATGATTTATCAAGGATTTCTCAAGGATTGCGCAACCTCTCACTTCACTGTCTTAGAAGGGTGTCATCTACCGTTGGGGAGATGCACAACAGTCCGCATTTCAGCACTTAAAAGACAGACTTTGTAGCGCGCCTATCCTCTCATTGCCTGAAGGCACAGATGATTTTGTGGTTTATTGCGATGCTTCCATCCAAGGGCTTGGTTGCGTGTTGATGCAACGTGACAAGGTCATTGCCTACGCATCGCGCCAACTTAAGGTTCATGAAAGGGACTACACTACGCACGACTAGGGGTTGGGGGCAGTTGTTTTTGCGCTAAAGATATGGAGACATTACTTGTACGGTACCAAGTGCACCATTCACACCGATCACAGGAGTCTCGAGCATATCTTCAAGCAAAAGGAGTTAAACATGCGACAACGTCGATGGGTCGAGCTCTTGAACGATTATGAATGTGCGATCAAGTATCATCCTGGCAAAGCCAATGTTGTGGCCGATGTCCTTAGTCGAAAGGATACTATACCTAAGCGTGTACGTGCATTACAGCTTACCATCCAATCTAGTCTTCCTGCCCAAATTCGTGATGCTTAGGTTGAAGCATTGAAAGCAGAGAACATCAGGGCTGAGTCCTTACGAGGATCGAGGCAGTGGCTAGAACAAAAGGAAGACGGCGCTTACTATGTAACAGGGCGCATCTGGGTTCCGCTTTACGGAAACTTACGCGAGCTTGTGATGGATGAAGCGCACAAGTCTCGTTATTCGGTACACCCTGGTTCGGATAAAATGTACCACGATCTCAAGACTACGTATTGGTGGCCTGGCATGAAAGCCTACATAGCAACCTACGTTAGCAAATGTTTGACTTGTGCGAGAGTCAAGACCGAATACCAGAAACCATCAGGCCTACTCTAACAACCAGAGATACCACAATGGAAATGGGAGCAAATTTTCATGGATTTCGTTACTGGTCTGCCTAGATCTCAACGTGGGATTGATACTATTTGGGTGATCGTGGATCGACTCACAAAGTCTGCACACTTTTTGGCTATCAAGGAAACGGATAAGTTCTCCACTCTAGCGGACGTTTACTTAAAGGAAGTGGTTTCGAGGCACGGAGTGCCGACCTCTATTATCTCTGATCGTGATGCGCATTTTACTTCAGAACTGTGGCAAGCGATGCACAAATCTTTTGGCTCACGATTAGACATGAGCACAGCTTACCACCCGCAAACGGATGGGCAGTCTGAACGCCCCATCCAAACCCTAGAAGACATGCTGCGGGCATGTGTAATCGATTTTGGTAATGGCTGGGAAAAGCACCTCCCGTTAGTGGAGTTTTCGTATAACAACAGTTACCACACCAGCATTCAAGCCGCTCCATTTGAAGGATTGTACGGGCGTAAATGCCGATCACCTCTTTGTTGGGCAGAGGTGGGTGACAGTCAGATCACGGGTCCAGAACTCGTAGTTGATACTACAGAAAGGATTGCTCAGATAGGACAACGCATGGCAGCAGCTCGTGACCGTCAGAAAAGCTACGCTGACAAGGGCAGGAAACCACTCGAGTTCCAAGTTGGGGACCGTGTGCTACTCAAAGTCTCACCTTGGAAAGGTGTAGTTCGTTTTGGCAAACGAGGCAAACTCAATCCGCGATATGTCGGACCGTTCGAAATTATAGAGAAAATAGGCAAAGTGGCCTACAAACTAGATCTACCAGCAGAACTCAGTGCAGTTCACAACGTTTTTCACGTGTCAAATCTGAAGAAGTGTCTGTCAGATGAGACCCTCATAGTTCCTTTGAAGGAGCTCACTATCGACGATCAGTTGCGATTCGTCGAGGAACCAGTTGAAATCACAGACCGAGATGTTAAGGTCCGCAAGCGCACCAGAATACCTCTTGTTCGAGTTCGTTGGAACTCCCGTCGTGGCCCAGAGTTTACCTGGGAACGAGAAGACCAAATGAAACTCAAGTATCCCCAGTTGTTTAAGAAAAGTGCAACCACTACTGAGGCTGAAGCTACTGTAGAATTTCGGGACGAAATTCCAAATCAACGGGGGGGATGATGTGACACCCCAGGAAAACCAGTAAACAACGCAACATAACTAGCTTCCTCAGTAACCACGTGCTAAATTTCAGGACGAAATTTTCTTAACGGGGAGAACATGTGACAACCCTCAAAATTTCATGTATCCGTACGATTATTTAATGATAATTAAAGTGCTTGGTGACTGTGTCATACTTACATGTGTTTGTTAACATACTAGGCTTGTGCAGAAAACTTGACTAAGCCCTGAATATTTTCCTATGTGTTAGGAATTAATTGTGTTACAAATATATGTATATAAGACGCCTTACGGAACAATTAAACAACTTAACGGAACAGTATCTGACCGAACAACCGGACATTACCCGGGACACCAAATATTTGCCAAATACATTGTGTTATTATTTTTGGCTAGTCTTGATCCCCGTTCACCATGACACCCACTAAAAACCCAATAACAAGCATGTATCATCACATTACTTACAAACAAACTAACAATTACAATTTAGTTGAAAAATTGCAAACTAGCCCCTCCCCCAACCTGATTTTCGGTCCTAGGTGGACCCCACAAAGATCACCAAGATTTCCCCTATATATTTTGTTTAGATCTTCTTTGATTGTTGCTTGCAAGTATGAACAAAATAATTAGAGAATCTCTCATATGTATGGCCAACCCTCTTACAAGATCATTGACAATCTTTCACTCTCTCTCCTCACTACTCTCTCTCTCTATTTCGGTCACCCCCATAACCGAACCCACCTCCACCTCTCAACATCTTCATCTCCTCCAATTACAAGTTCCATTCAAAGCTTGAAGTTCATCCATGGAGGTTGCAAGTTGAAGGACTTTCAAAGGAGCTTGTTTCTAGTCTTTCTCATCATCTTCTCTCTACATCTTCATCACAAGATCCTACCTTAGCTTTAAGCTAGCAGTAAGTTCCTTATGTCACCTTTGTTCATCTTGTTCCATGATTAAAAGATGTAATATGTTAAATCTACAAGAACACTAAAAATGGTTTAAACAAGAAGATGAAACATGATGTAAGAATGTTAGTATGAAGTTGTTTGGATATATTGCTGATTATTTGCTGATTTACTTGTTAATATTGAGTACTAGAAATGTTTTTGATCATTATGCATGTTAACAGAACCAATAAACTCGCATTAGAATGTAAAAGCTAAAACAACAGAAAGCTGTTTGGTGATTACAGCCAACTTCAGTTGGCTGTAACCGGACCTTAATAAAGCAGAAAATGTGTTTTCTGAACTCTAGATTTATGTATTATGAAATACGGTTCTAATGGCACTGGAATCATAATTTTTGGACTTCGTTTACTATTTTTAAAGGGTCATTTTGTAAAGCAGCTCAAGCTGCATTTTTGCTGCTGAAAATAGGTGTTATATTTTTGGTCATAACTGGAAATCTATATTGAATCAGCTCATGAAATTTGTACAGTAGATGACAACTGATATATTTGTAATTATCCCACTGGAATTTCGTAAATCGGACGCTCGATGAATTTTAAATAAATTATTCCGTGGACTGCAGTCAGAAAAAGATAAATCTGAGTTCGGTCCGGAAAATGAATTTTTATAAAATATTGGTGATGAATTGGATCCCGAGATTTTTATACAATAATATTTGGGTCGTTTAACACCTTCTGTAAAAAGTTGGGAATTTTTGAAACAAGTTAACTATTTTATTAAAATCCCCGAAAACAGCCCAGTTTTGAATATTAATGCTGAAATGACATAAGTTGTAATTTGCATGTCTAAATGTCGGGTAGGTTATCTGTGAATCATATAACGTGTTATATGTGTTATGTGCATCATCGTATGTTTGTTTATGAGTGAGGAATGGATGGGAAACTTATATGGGCATAAACCGTTAAAGTGATGCATGTTATGTGATAGATACGTGTAGGAACTTTGTGCTCTATTTAAAAATCACTAAATGACTAACTGGTAATCATATTAGGACGTGATTGACCGACCTTGACTGTTAGCTATATTTGAGAATCTAACCGAGCAAACCGAGGTGAGTTCACACTTTCTACAAGGCATGGGATTTTCCGGTGGTTTGGGAATGGGTTAAAGAATTTAAAACTAAATCTACATATCCACTTGGGAAGATATGTACGGCCGTCCTCCATAGGTAGGATGCCATTATTAATCCTACGAATTCTCCTGGTGCAGAATACGTACGTTCGTCCTCCTGGTGTAGGGAAAGAACCATAAAAACTAGCTAGACAAAACTCTATCAATAAGTCCCTCTTCATTATATAGTCTTAATCGCCGAGGCCAATGGCGAGCTGGTCATTAGTTAATAGCGCTATTAGGTTTAACAAACCTCACACCGTGCCGGTCGGACGGGCGTGTACTAATGGACTATGGCAGACTATCAGTGATGATAGACACTGATATAGGGCATAACTTATTTGCGTAGTAGTCGATATCATACCGTCTAGTAGTTCACACGGGGAAAGCCCCACTGATTATGGTTATGGATTGGGTAATGACAAAGGAACTGGTTAAACATACTTTCAACTACGGGGTAACCCCCACGGCAATTAAGCCAACGAAAGTCAAACCACGTTTTTCAGAAACAACTTAAAACTAATCAACCAAACGTGAACTCACTCAACTTTGTTGTTGACTCGTTGTTACATGCCTTACAGGTCGTTAAACGCTTGGAGCTCGCACGAGGAAGGAGTCGTTGTGGTGTACGGACTGTTATGTTCCGTGCTTATTATTTAAATCCTTATGAACTTATTATACTTGCGTTTTGAACTTTAACTTATAAACTATGGACTTATGCTTTTGGATTTACTTTTATACTTCCGCTGTTTAAACTAAACATGGTTAACTAGCTTTGGTCACCAATCGTATTGTGGTTGGTCTTATTTACTTAATTACGATGTTCAATATGATTGGTGGATCGATCCTGGTCACGTCACGCCTCCAAGCGGTGGTACTCCGCATGGTGGATTTTGGGGGTGTGACATCTTATGCTTGAGATTCTTGACTTTCTTGTCTTCAATCTGTAGAGGCCTTTCTACAAACTTGAGTTGTTCATTTACCTCTATATCTTTAAGAGGTACTATTAGTGATTCATCAGCTAAACACTTTTTGAGATTTGATACATGAAATACATCATGTATTCCTGCCATTTCCTCTGGCAGTTGTAGCTGATAGGCTACAGGTCCTATTCTTCTAACAATCTCAAAAGGTCTAACATACCTGGGACTTAGCTTTCCTCGTTTGATGAATCTTACTACTCCTTTCCAAGGAAAGACTTTCAACAATACTTTATTCCCTACTCGAAATTCTAATGTCTTGCGTAGCTCTTTTTTCGATCACGTGCGGCTTTCAGTCATTCCTTGACTTGAATGATTTTGTCAGTTGTTTCTTGCACTATCTCTGGTCCAGATAGTTGCTTTTCCCTAATTTCTGCCCAACAGACTGGGGTTCAGCACTTTCGTCTGTAAAGTGCTTCGAATGGTGCAGCATTAATACTTGTGTGATAACTATTATTATAAGAAAATTATATTAAAGGTAAGTGATCGTCCCAGTTACCTCCAAAATCGATTACACAAGCTCTAAGCATGTCTTCCATTGTCTGAATTGTTATTTCGCTTTGTCCATCCGTTTGAGGATGATAAGCTGTGCTCAATTTTAACTTGGTTCCCATTGCCTTTTGGAAACTTGACCAAAAATGAGAGGTAAATCGACTATCCCTATCAGAAACAATTGATAAAGGAATGCCATGTAAAGAAACAATTTCATTTACATACAACTTAGCTAACTGTTCCATACTGAAAGTTTCTTTCATTGGTAGGAAATGAGCTGACTTGGTTAGTCTATCTACAATCACCCAGATTGTATCATTTCCTTTCTTTGTTTTGGGTAATTTAGTAACAAAATCCATTGTTATCAATTCCCATTTCCACACTGGCATTTCTAATTGTTGTAGCAATCCTGAGGGTTTCTGGTGTTCAGCCTTAACTTGTGAACAAGTTAAACATTTAGAAACATAGGTTGCTATATCCTTTTTCATTCATATCCACCAGAATTTTTTCCTTAAATCCTGGTACATTTTATCACTTCCTGGGTGCATCGTATATTTAGACTTATGGGCTTCTTCTAATATATGATGACGTAGGTTTCCTAATTTAGGTATCCACATTCTCTTTTCATTAAAATCTCCAAATTCCATCTGTTCCTTGTTCTAATTCTTTCAGTATACCTTTTAATTTTTCAGAATCATCCTTGATTACTGATTCTTGTGCTTCTCTTATTTGATCATTTAAATCTACTTGCAGATTTAATTTGAGAGAATGTACCCTTTTTGGCTTTTCATGATACTTTCGGCTTAAAGTATCTGCTACTACGTTTGCTTTTCCTTCATGATACTGAATATCACAATCATAGTCACTAAGCATCTCCATCCAGCGTCTTTGTCTCATATTCAATTCCTTTTGCTTGAAAATATACCTTAAACTCTTATGATCAGTGAATATGGTAAACTTACTACCATAAAGGTAATGTCTCCAAATTTTAAGAGCAAAGATTATAGCTCCTAACTCTAAATCATGGGTTGAATAATTCTCTTCATGATTCTTAAGTTGTCTAGATGCGTAAGCTATAACCTTTTGTCGTTGCATCAATACACATCCATAACCTAATTTAGAAGCGTCACAATAGACTACAAAGTCTTCAGTTCCTTCTGGTAATGCTAATATGGGTGTATGGGTTAATCTTTGCTTAAGGATTCTAAAGGCTTCTTCTTGTTTTAATCCCCATTCAAACATAACAGATTTACAGGTTAGCTTAGTTAAGGGAATGGCTATTCTAGAAAAATCTTGAATAAATCTTCTATAATAACCGGCCAATCCTAAGAAACTTCTAACCTCGGTTGGCGACTCAGGGGTTTTCCATTTAGTAATTGCCTCGATCTTTGTTGGATCTACATGAATTCCTTCATGATTGACTAGGTGCCCAAGAAATTGTACCTGTTCTAACCAAAACTCGCACTTTGAAAATTTAGCGTAAAGCTTTTCCTTTCTTAATAGACTTAAAAGTGCGTGCAAATGTCTTGCATGATCTTCTTTACTCTTAGAATAAATTAGAATATCATCTATGAAGACGATTATGAATTTATCCAAATATGGCTTATATATTCGGTTCATCATGTCCATAAATGCAGCTGGGGCATTGGTTAAACCAAATGGCATGACAGTAAATTCATAATGGCCATACCTTGTTCTGAAAGCGGTTTTAGGAATGTCCTCTTCCTGTACCTTTAATTGATGATAGCCTGACCTTAAATCGATTTTAGAGAAAAATCGAGCTCCTTGCAGTTGATCAAACAGATCATCGATTCTCGGTACTGGGTACCTATTCTTAATCGTGACCTTGTTCAATTCACGGTAATCAATGCACATACGCATTGATCTGTCCTTCTTTTTAACAAACAGTATTAGCGCTCCCCATGGGGACGAACTTGGTTGTATAAATCATTTTTCTAACAATTCGTCTAATTGTTTCTTCAATTCTTGCATTTCTGCAGGTGCCAAACGATAAGGTGCTTTGGCAATTGGTGTTGTTCCTGGTAGCAGGTGAATTCTGAATTCAACTTCTCTGTTTGGAGGTAGTCCTGGTAATTCTTCTGGAAAGACATCTGAAAACTGAGATACTACTGGAATATCTTTTAAATCCTTTCCTTTAGTGTTAGTGATTACGAAAATCATATACACTATGGAACCTTTTCTTATATAGCTTGCAGTTTTCATCACAGAAATGAATTTTGTAGTTCTAGATGGTTTATCTCCTTTAATTGTGATCGTTTTACCTTTTGGTGAATTTACTTGAATTGACTTTTGATCACATAAAATATTGGCTTTATTGGCTATTAACCAATCCATTCCTAAAACAACATCAAATCCTGTCAGATTCATGGGATACAGGTTTGCCACAAATTTTTGATTTAAAATTTCTATTCTTGCTCCCTGCAAGATTTCAGAAATCCTAACAGTTTCTCCATTAGCAGTCTCTACTAGACATTCTTGTGGTAGTTTAGTTAATGACTGATTTAGAAATTTGCAAAATGATGTATTAATAAAACTTTGGTTTGCATGTAACACCCGTTCTTATAAATCAAGGTTTAACGTAAATTTTACGTAGAACAAACATGTAATTAAGATTACATAACATTTGGAAATACGGGTTTATTAAAACTTTTACAAATCATAAGTTATTCTACATAATGTGATCGAATTCGTTGTTTAAAAATTACAACGTAGCAAAGTGCGGAAGCGTGTATCATTATCGTGTTCGGTTCTTCGCTGAGCTTGATCGTCTTCCGGCATCCAAGGTGTACCTACATTTCATAAACATGAAATGCTTTAGTCATACGGGTTTAATCATGTCCGAACGATGTCCGGGAAACAATAGACTTTCAAATGAAAAACAAAATATAATAAAAAAATTCTCCACCGTAATTTACGGTGGGACCGTAAATTACGGTGGCCCCTGGGTTTCAATTCTTCTGCCGTAAAACAGACATTTAGCACCGTAACATAATCAACTCCACCGTAATTTACGGTGGAACCGTAAATTACGGTGGACTCTGCATCCAGATTCTCTATTTTATCGTAATTTGACACGAAATCTTTCGTATCTTTCAAACCGCTTATTCGTTTGACCTACCGTTTCTTCCTACATATTTGTAATTTGATTCTCCGTCATATGGAGTTAAAATCCGGCATCCGGCTTGATAAAATTCAAGACTTTTAAGTCTTCGGCTTATTACCATATTTACCAAATTTTGACCCGTTCGCGATTTTGTCAAACAAACATGTTTATTTGATCCTTATTCCCATGATATTCATAATTTCACTAATTCCTATCATATTAGGTTCAAGTCACGGGTTTCTTACGTATCATAAACCGTTTATGCTCATTTGCGTGTTTTGACCCGTTAAGGGTATTTAGACATATTTTGAGTATGAAACGCTTTCATCCGTTTCTTACGTTATTATACAACATTTCTTACCAAGTAATCTTCCACCACAACTATAATTGTGGTGGACTTAATGAGGTGATCTATATAATCCGAGTTTTTCTCATCGGATTGCTAATTTACGCCAAAGACTCATATAGAGTCATTTGACCGAAGAATTGCATCTTTCGCTTCTTATACTGATTCCAATTATTTATTTGATCATAAAACTCGTTTCAAAACTACCTTTAAAGGTCGTTTGTCCAATTCTGCTTATAAGGGCGTTTTAGTCCGTTTAGCCAATCAATTACGATGAAGGACAGTTGGAAGCATGTTTGACCCATAACCCCCTTTTTAAACCTATGATTTTGTTTGAAAAGTCATTAAGCTTCCCAAACGCAATGTTCATTATTTAAAACATTCGGTTACTTATCAAGTAACCAAATGTTTATTTTGACTTCTATTTAACACTCATTGAACCGCATATTCTGAATGAGTGTTACTCTTTCTCACATACCTGGCGCGGATCAATATTTTGACCCGTTTTTAATACCTTGCTTTTATAACCGCTAATCCATAGCGTTGCTAATACCCATTTGACATTTACCCCTGAAATAATATAACTCGACAATGATCATTAGTCATTATTGTCAAAAGGTGATTTCTTCACCTTTTGACCCATTTGGTCTAAATGACCGATTATGTTGGCGAGATGATATTTATTACCATCTCATCTATATGACTCGCTTCGGTTTCAACCGTGTGGTCATTTCACGTATTAATCGTTTTCTTAACGCTTTTTAGCCTATCATGGCTTACGCATTACAGTGTCTTTCAAAACAAATAGTTATGGTCAACGCATGACCAATTTACCGTTTCAATTCCTTTTTAAACCATCAACATGGTTTCTTGTCATGCTCGACTACCTTGTTCCGTACGTTTACACGTCGGAACATCATACCTAAATTATGTATTTATCTTATTCGTAACTAATACGATAAGAGAATATTCTAACATATAAGACTAGTGTAAGCTATACTTACCTTGCATCCGAATTATGCTTTTCCGCCATTCTTGCTTCGTTTGACCCGCTTCCTTTCCAAGCCTCCACCTAGCTTGTCAAGCGTCAAACTATCATCATAATTCGTAAGACGGTTATATTAGTCATCATTAATTATGACTATTCCATCTTACATATTTTCTATCACAAATACCATTCGATCTTATTAATGGTCGGTTTGACTATTTAAAAGTCAAATCACCAATTAACACATATGATTGCACTATCAAGTTCACAAGACTCAATTAGGCGCATTATCAACACTTAGTTCTCAATTAGGCATTGTAACAAACACCTAATGGGCATGATTCTACACATTTGCTAACTAGTTCATAATTAGTCATTTTTACCAAGATTAACATCAAGATTCAACCATTATCATGTATGATCAAATACACAAACTTGCAATTTGTTCAAGTATCTTGCATCTACTATCACTTATGATGATTTCTAACACAACTATATTATCATCTTTTCTACATAATCAAAACCCACTTGACACATGAGTGTATGATTATGAATTCACAACAATGAACATCAATTCAACAATTACATGGCTAGGGTTTACTACTAGACATAGTTTCATCCCTAATTTCATCCAAACAACATACATGCAAGCTTAGATTCGAATTCTCTAGGTTTACTCAGAATTTCAACTAGAGATTTTCCAAGAAATTTACATACCTCGTGACTCCTTTTTCAATGGAGATCACTAATTCATACTCGGATTTTGATTTGGACTTGATTTACCCCTTCAATTTGATGAAATTGTGTTGATTAGGGTTTGAGCTCTCTAAGAGCTTCTCCTGGCCATTCTCACGCACGCACACACTCTTGTGTGTGTGTTTTTGTGTTTTATTTTTAAGTTTATAATTCCCATTTCAAGTTACCCGGCTTTGGTCCCTCGTGTTTGGTTAGTTATTAATTAGATCACAACCTGATTATTTTCAATAATATTCCCACTTATTAACTAGGTTTAATATTCCTAGTTAACTTAGCGGGTTCAGGAATATTTATGACTAAGTTTATTTTAGGTCCCGTTAACTCGGGCCTTCTAAGCTTCTATTTCTTAAAAGCTTTTATTCACTTTTTATTTATTATTAGGATTAATTATTTAAATCCTAATATTTACCGGGTAAATTTTACCACTAACGGTATTTTACCCGTCTTTACTATTAACGTGGTTTGATTACCAAAGCCGTTTTCGGGGTGTTACAAGTCTACCCCCCTTAAAGAGGTTTCGTCCTCGAAACCTTTTCTTACTTAATTTATCGAGTTCAGCTCCATGCATTTGCTCTCGATAATCAATTAAGCATTTCTCATATCTTAACCGATTGTTAGTATTACCAGAAAAGTATGGTAATATTCTTTTGGTTATTAATCATCTACGTATCTTACATGAAATAATGCGACTTGAAATAACGTAATCTCGTTATTTCCACTAGTTTAATTAACTTAGCGATATTCCTCGCTTTCATATACTATCGAATTCTTCATGAATCCATTACTTTGACCCGTTTAAAGGTCTCTAGTGAAATCTTTCACTCTAGCAACAATTCCTTTTATTTTTCAAATTTATTTATTCGGTTTAGTTATACCGAATTTACCGTTTACTAGCGAACCAAATTTCTTAACTTGAATTGCTGACTTTAACCGGTTTCACTAACTAGACTTATTTGTCCAGTTACTTTTTACCGCTTGCTTGGTTATAATGTGATTTTACTTCACATTACATTTCTTGACCGTGATTGTGTTACATCATGTTTAATTTATATCAACCTTTCATTTTCGAAAATATCTCACTTTTCGAATATATTGTCTTGCGCCTATCAATGTCAAGACTTGTATCTTTCATACTTATTATTTAAATTCCTATCAGAATTTATGTTTGTAAAAACATTATTTCTTACTAAAACCGAAGTTTTAGTTTTTGGATCTTCTCTGTAACTTTTGTCAATTATCCATACCAGGATATTGACAATCCATAATTTATTCTTATTTAGTTATATTCCATTACCGGCTCATTATTCTCTTGCATTTAGCGCTACCTTTATCTGGCTGGCGCTCATTTGTACCATTCGGCGTTATATTGTATTCAACATGTTTGACCTATTAATGTGAAATCCATCATTTTTAAACAATCAACTTTATTCTTTATTCAACCCATTCGACTTCAAATAGTTGAACATGTTTACTCAAAATTTCTATATACGAGATTTTATAGTCATAACTCGTAATCCAAGCTACTTTGATTTTTCAACCCGCGTTCACGTCTCTTGGTTTACGCATGTGTTTAATTCTTACCCATCCACCGGGTGTTTTACCGAAGTCGTTATTATTGCAACCCTCCCGGTATGCATTAAGACCTCGCTTCATTTTTATATTCCGACTTTGTCTTTAAGTTTGACGTTTTACAAAAACGACCCGTTAAGGGACATATTTGCATTTTCCAGGTTCGAGTGTAAGTACACTCCCTCCCAATGCTTGTCTAAATCATTTTACATGCTTGCGTTTTCTGGGTTCGAGTGTAAGTACACTCCCTCCCAATACTTGTCTAAATCATTTTTTTTCATGCTTGCGTTTTCTGGGTTCGAGTGTAAGTACACTCCCTCCCAATACTTGTCTAAATCATTTTACTTGCTTGCGTTTTATGGGTTCGAGTGTAAGTACACTCCCTCCCAATACTTGTCTAAATCATTTTACTTGCTTGCGTTTTATGGGTTCGAGTGTAAGTACACTCCTTCCCAATACTTGTCTAAATCATTTTACATGCTTGCGTTTTCTGGGTTCGAGTGTAAGTACACTCCCTCCCAATACTTGTCTAAATCATTTTTCATGCTTGCGTTTTCTGGGTTCGAGTGTAAGTACACTCCCTCCCAATACTTGTCTAAATCATTTTACTTGCTTGCGTTTTATGGGTTCGAGTGTAAGTACACTCCTTCCCAATACTTGTCTAAATCATTTTACATGCTTCTTTGTCCCTTCGCTCGGGCTCATTATCCTGATGTAATACGCTTCAGTCACTCGGTTGTGCGTTTACATTATTATCAAATATTTTGCTTATCTGATTCATTTGGGTACTTTTTAATTAGTCCCATTTACTCCGCCCTTACTACATCGGATGTAAATGTGTCCGCTATAAGAAACTCGTGGTATCATATGCCACTACTTACTTGGCCAGAGTAAGCGATTTAACACATGACGTACACGACCTTTTTATAGTTTTCACATCACGCCCTATGTAAGTAACGCCTCTATTCAGTTTTCTTGGAAATTATATCCTGGATATGTATTCCTGTTCAGGCTTTCCAAGTTTCTAATTTACCCATGCAACGATCATTCTCTACGTGTTTGTTGCATATTGCTAATTGTGCGATTATTTAAAATGTGCACCTTGTAATGTTTGCCCCTACGGGCGTTCCTTGCTATTAACCTTGTTCGCGACCGTTACGCGATTTTGGTCCTTGATGAGTATGCTCTTCCTGTCATACCTCGTACCGTTCCATCATCATATCCATAATTCGTTCAACTCCCGTCATCTTCAGACGCGAGTGTCCTTCAATTAAAACATTCACAAGAGTTAGTAATGTCAACTTTAATAATCGCCCGTATTATAATAAAAGGCTCTTTTTTTTCTACTATACGCGTCAACGAGCGTATTTTTGTCGACTAAATCAATCATTTTAATAGGGGTAACGTGTATCACACGATAGCCCTATGTGTTGTTTACAACACTTTAGCATGCTTAGCTATTAGCATACATGTACTTACCGGATTTGCGATCAAGCCTCGAACCGAACACCAATTCTTTATTAAGAGCATAAGGTTTAAGTCCAAGCATAGCTTTCCCGCCATACTTGAATCTCTTAAACCAAGGCTCTGATACCAACTTGTAACACCCGTTCTTATAAATCAAGGTTTAACGTAAATTTTACGTAGAACAAACATGTAATTAAGATTACATAACATTTGGAAATACGGGTTTATTAAAACTTTTACAAATCATAAGTTATTCTACATAATGTGATCGAATTCGTTGTTTAAAAATTACAACGTAGCAAAGTGCGGAAGCGTGTATCATTATCGTGTTCGGTTCTTCGCTGAGCTTGATCGTCTTCCGGCATCCAAGGTGTACCTACATTTCATAAACATGAAATGCTTTAGTCATACGGGTTTAATCATGTCCGAACGATGTCCGGGAAACAATAGACTTTCAAATGAAAAACAAAATATAATAAAAAAATTCTCCACCGTAATTTACGGTGGGACCGTAAATTACGGTGGCCCCTGGGTTTCAATTCTTCTGCCGTAAAACAGACATTTAGCACCGTAACATAATCAACTCCACCGTAATTTACGGTGGAACCTTAAATTACGGTGGACTCTGCATCCAGATTCTCTATTTTATCGTAATTTGACACGAAATCTTTCGTATCTTTCAAACCGCTTATTCGTTTGACCTACCGTTTCTTCCTACATATTTGTAATTTGATTCTCCGTCATATGGAGTTAAAATCCGGCATCCGGCTTGATAAAATTCAAGACTTTTAAGTCTTCGGCTTATTACCATATTTACCAAATTTTGACCCGTTCGCGATTTTGTCAAACAAACATGTTTATTTGATCGTTATTCCCATGATATTCATAATTTCACTAATTCCTATCATATTAGGTTCAAGTCACGGGTTTCTTACGTATCATAAACCGTTTATGCTCATTTGCGTGTTTTGACCCGTTAAGGGTATTTAGACATATTTTGAGTATGAAACGCTTTCATCCGTTTCTTACGTTATTATACAACATTTCTTACCAAGTAATCTTCCACCAGAACTATAATTGTGGTGGACTTAATGAGGTGATCTATATAATCCGAGTTTTTCTCATCGGATTGCTAATTTACGTCAAAGACTCATATAGAGTCATTTGACCGAAGAATTGCATCTTTCGCTTCTTATACTGATTCCAATTATTTATTTGATCATAAAACTCGTTTCAAAACTACCTTTAAAGGTCGTTTGTCCAATTCTGCTTATAAGGGCGTTTTAGTCCGTTTAGCCAATCAATTACGATGAAGGACAGTTGGAAGCATGTTTGACCCATAACCCCCTTTTTAAACCTATGATTTTGTTTGAAAAGTCATTAAGCTTCCCAAACGCAATGTTCATTATTTAAAACATTCGGTTACTTATCAAGTAACCAAATGTTTATTTTGACTTCTATTTAACACTCATTGAACCGCATATTCTGAATGAGTGTTACTCTTTCTCACATACCTGGCGCGGATCAATATTTTGACCCGTTTTTAATACCTTGCTTTTATAACCGCTAATCCATAGCGTTGCTAATACCCATTTGACATTTACCCCTGAAATAATATAACTCGACAATGATCATTAGTCATTATTGTCAAAAGGTGATTTCTTCACCTTTTGACCCATTTGGTCTAAATGACCGATTATGTTGGCGAGATGATATTTATTACCATCTCATCTATATGACTCGCTTCGGTTTCAACCGTGTGGTCATTTCACGTATTAATCGTTTTCTTAACGCTTTTTAGCCTATCATGGCTTACGCATTACAGTGTCTTTCAAAACAAATAGTTATGGTCAACGCATGACCAATTTACCGTTTCAATTCCTTTTTAAACCATCAACATGGTTTCTTGTCATGCTCGACTACCTTGTTCCGTACGTTTACACGTCGGAACATCATACCTAAATTATGTATTTATCTTATTCGTAACTAATACGATAAGAGAATATTCTAACATATAAGACTAGTGTAAGCTATACTTACCTTGCATCCGAATTATGCTTTTCCGCCATTCTTGCTTCGTTTGACCCGCTTCCTTTCCAAGCCTCCACCTAGCTTGTCAAGCGTCAAACTATCATCATAATTCGTAAGACGGTTATATTAGTCATCATTAATTATGACTATTCCATCTTACATATTTTCTATCACAAATACCATTCGATCTTATTAATGGTCGGTTTGACTATTTAAAAGTCAAATCACCAATTAACACATATGATTGCACTATCAAGTTCACAAGACTCAATTAGGCGCATTATCAACACTTAGTTCTCAATTAGGCATTGTAACAAACACCTAATGGGCATGATTCTACACATTTGCTAACTAGTTCATAATTAGTCATTTTTACCAAGATTAACATCAAGATTCAACCATTATCATGTATGATCAAATACACAAACTTGCAATTTGTTCAAGTATCTTGCATCTACTATCACTTATGATGATTTCTAACACAACTATATTATCATCTTTTCTACATAATCAAAACCCACTTGACACATGAGTGTATGATTATGAATTCACAACAATGAACATCAATTCAACAATTACATGGCTAGGGTTTACTACTAGACATAGTTTCATCCCTAATTTCATCCAAACAACATACATGCAAGCTTAGATTCGAATTCTCTAGGTTTACTCAGAATTTCAACTAGAGATTTTCCAAGAAATTTACATACCTCGTGACTCCTTTTTCAATGGAGATCACTAATTCATACTCGGATTTTGATTTGGACTTGATTTACCCCTTCAATTTGATGAAATTGTGTTGATTAGGGTTTGAGCTCTCTAAGAGCTTCTCCTGGCCATTCTCACGCACGCACACACTCTTGTGTGTGTGTTTTTGTGTTTTATTTTTAAGTTTATAATTCCCATTTCAAGTTACCCGGCTTTGGTCCCTCGTGTTTGGTTAGTTATTAATTAGATCACAACCTGATTATTTTCAATAATATTCCCACTTATTAACTAGGTTTAATATTCCTAGTTAACTTAGCGGGTTCAGGAATATTTATGACTAAGTTTATTTTAGGTCCCGTTAACTCGGGCCTTCTAAGCTTCTATTTCTTAAAAGCTTTTATTCACTTTTTATTTATTATTAGGATTAATTATTTAAATCCTAATATTTACCGGGTAAATTTTACCACTAACGGTATTTTACCCGTCTTTACTATTAACGTGGTTTGATTACCAAAGCCGTTTTCGGGGTGTTACATTGCACAAGAGTCAAATAATACTTTAGCAAAAATATCATTAACTAAAAACGTACCAGCTATAACATCTGGAATTATCTTGGCTTCATCTGCAGTCAAAACAAATGCTCTAGCATTTTTAGTATTCTTGTTGTTTGCAGCTGGGGTTAGTTTTCGACAGTTTGGCCTGATATGACCTTTTTCCCCGCAGTTGTAGCATAATCCATTACTCGAATTCTTCCTGTAATTTTCTTCTCTGTGTCCTGGCATCTTGCAATAATTGCAAAGAGTGGAGCATTTTCCTGAATGCTTTTTCTTGCAGACTTTGCAGAAAGGTGCAGAGGTAGAACCCATATTCCTACGGTTGTAATTCCCAGAACAGAATTCTTGGGTAAGTCTTTGGGTTAGGTTTTTCCTCTGGTCTTCTTCTCTAGTACGGACTAGTTCATCTGTCAAGGTATTGGCTAGTTCTACAGTCTCTTCTATGGTTTGAGGTCTAGCTGCCTTGGCTACATGTCTTATCTCCCCCAATTAATCCCCAAATATAACGAGAGATTAACACTGGTTCTAGTGAAGCAAGAGTTGGCACTATTCTAGCATATTCAAAGAATATTTTAGTGTATCCCTTACTATCCACACCAGTCATTCTAAGGTTTAGGAATTTGTTTGCTATCTGTTCCTTTTCATTGGGTGGGCAGAATTTCCTTTCTACCTTGTTTTTAAATTCTTCCCATTCCATATTGTAGGTTCTATCACTTCCTCTTGATTGGAGAATAGTGTTCCACCATTCTAGCGCTGAATTCTTAAATAAATTAGAAGCAAACAATATTTTATCTTCTTCAACACACTTGCTTATTCTTAAGACTGCCTCAGTTTTCTCTATCTAGCTTAGAGCTGCAATGGCCCCTTCGTTGCCCGAGAATTCCATTGGTTTACAAGACCATAATTCCTTATAAGAACAACCATAGTGCATGGTTCTTCTTCTTTTGGGAATGGGCACTTGAAGTACAGGTCCGTTGTTCACGTTGTGTTCTGGTTCGATTGGTCGCTTACTGCTATGCTTACTTTTATTATCAGAATCCTTAACAGTTTGAAGAATAAACGGCATTGCATCTATAATTCCTTGTGCTACTATGTGTTGGATAGCACTATTATCCACTTGATTGTTATTGATGCTTGGATTCTCATTAACCACGTTAATGTTACTCTGGTTATCATTATTCCGATTTCCTTGATTTCCTTCATCAGTCATCTGAATTTTAAACATTTATCCCATATTAATATCACAAGATAATAGGTAATATAGTTAATCACATGATACGCAATCTAGCCAAAAACGTCGATCATTGCGACTTGTACTCTATTTTCATATACTATGCGTCTATTACACACTAGTACTGAAATAAAGATTATAATACCAACAGAAAGAAAATTACACTAATAATACTATGCATCCGTACACACATATTTTATTTTATTTTTATTTTATTGTATTATTATCACTTCCTCCATCATCTCACGGATATGGATTTATCCAAAAATCCATATTGCGCTCATCGTATTTCCATACGAGACGCTCTCCCACCTGACGCATTCTCTCACTGCTTTCTACAATTTCCTCCCCGAAAGTCCTAAGTTCTTTCACGTTTTCTGCACTCATTGGGGGTGCAGGTTCTAGGACTGGGTTCGGAATCTGGGGTGCGGGTTCCTGATATGGGGGTGAAAGTGCCTGAAATCGGTAAGGATCTTCTAAGATCTCCCTAATATATTCATCATGGTAATAGGGATCTAAAGGGTCCATACCTGGGTAGGCTCCTATGTTTTGTATGGGGGTGTCTTCATGGATAGGGTAACGTTGTACAAAGTCCCTATTATCGTCCCACTAGGGGTCGTAATTTGGGTCTAGGGGGTTTGGTGCAGGTATCCTAGGGATTTCTTCTGGGTTAAAGTCATGCATCTCCACTTGGTTGTCAGGATTTTCTATCTCCATGGGTTGTTCTGGGTTTTGTGGTTGTGGGGCTACTAGTTGTTCCAGACTCGGGTTAGCAGCAGTTGTAGCTAGGATATGGAAATTGGCTGGGCTTCTATTAAGCATATCCTACGTATGGGCATCAGTCTTTCGCTTAGCAGCTGCTAAAACTCTTTGCTGTTACAACTTTCGCATTCTTTTCCTACGTGCAAAGGGTTCCTTACTGAACCATCCTCGTTTCTTATGAGGGAATGGCTCTTCTGACTGTGCTTTAAAAGCAAACACTCCTTTTTCTTGATCAGCAGAATACCCAGAAAGGGCAGGCTATGATGAGGTACCTTCACTCCTAGGGGAATCAGACAACTGACGACTCATGTCTGAGGGTCCTTGATCACTCATACTGTAAACTAACAGATAGTCAAATAACACATAACAAATAAATACAGTTATGCATATATTTCCATTATTTCCTAACACAAAATTTAGAATTTTAAGTGTCAGCAGAACACTTCTTTGGCTCGGACCAGTGGCTAGGCTCTGATACCACCTTCTGTCGCAACCCCCGATCCCTTATCTATCCCGGGAACGGGCGGACGCGAACTCAGTAGTGGTGCTATCAGTTATTTAATCTTGCAGCGGAATTTACATCAGGACCGTAGTTAGGAAATGTTTATCAGAGTAAACCCACCTCATTTAATATTAATAATCACATGGGTAAAACCCAAGTTTCTTAGTACAATACAATTTGATAGGGATAAACCCTATTTTATTGAATTTAAAACATCGTTTATTAGGTAACTTTTATAGCCACATTTTCCCAAGCCTTCAGTGCTCTCCAGCTGGCTTTTTACTAATTGGCTGTCACATTGGGTTACCTGAAACGCGTTTTAAAACATTTGTCAGTGGGAAATACTGGTGAGTGAATCCCAGTTTAATCAAGTTTAAATAAAAGTCACAGTGAACAGTATTGAGAGTGATCACATTGTTTATGTCTACACAATTACTCCATTAGTACTGTCAATCCACTGACTTGTGGGTCATATTACCCATTGGCTAACTCATTGTCCAATGGTAACGTATTGTCATCCCGACTTACTACTCACAGTGTAGTAAATTTTGTATACAAAACCCCAACATACCGGCAGTAATTGAAGAACTACAAAGACTCAATCACCGCTTAATCACATTGTAAAACAATTAAGGTTTTGTAAAACATTCCAAAAAGATTAACAAAAAGAGGATAAACTCACATTGCTATCTTAGACTTTGCGTAAGGGTTTCCTGGATATAATCTATAATTTATACAAATGTACATTGGTTAGTATCATAACCCTTTGAAAATATTAATGATACCCTCCCCGAGACGGCATTCCAACAACTACGTCGGGCAGAACCACGACAGTTGTTACGGAACCCTAAATCAATCGGGCAGCGTAACTATTATGAAACTGGGGTTATAATACTTACAACGGAGCAGAACCTCGCTAATTAGGGGTATAATACTCGACTATAATGCTTATAACTTCAGAAATTCGTTTAGAAAGAAAGATGTGAGCAACGGAAAATGAAACCAGATGGCCTGTTTATATAGTTGCAAAACCTGACCCTCACGCGGCCCGCGTAAAGGTAAGCTAAGGCTTACGCGGCCCGCGTCAACATATGATCAACGCGTAGCTTAGCTGATTCGATGTGTAGGTCCGCCATGATGTCGACACGTGTCGGCTGAGGATGTCTCCGCGTTTGATGATCTCTAGCGGCCCGCGTAAGAGTTAAGATGAGCTTACGCGGCCCGCCTGAACTAAAGAAATCAGTGAAGTCTGGTCTACATCTTCATACCGCCCGCGTAAAGTTGGGGTGGGATCCTACGCGGCCCGCCTCAACTTAAACATCATATTTTATATTTTATTTTTAATGTTATAACGTATCTCTGGCTCGGTTTTCACATACGGGGTGTATTTAGAGACATATAAGGGTATTTTAAAATATACTAGAGTGTCGGAAATATTTATGAGGGTGTTGGTTTTACCGAGGGTTGTTACACCTCATGTCTATATGCATTAAATAAATGAAAATCATATTACCAAGTCAGAGCATCGAATGACTAGATGTCTTGGCCAACTGAGTATGTGTGTGCCCAACTGCATCTCCGACCTCCATAATGAACTCCTCTTTGAGTGGAAATTGTAGTAACGCTTCACTATGTAAACATATTTCCAACACAACTTGAAGGAACCCTTCTTCATTTGTATCCATCAGTATAGTTCCTTTGGCGACTATATTTGATGCGTTGTCAACTGCAAGAAAACACGACATATCCTACAAATATATATAGGATGTTACTTCTTGTAGAAAAGACTTGAAATGAATTCCTATAAAATATATTTAAATTATTTTTAAAAAGAAACACTTTGGCCCAAGACTTACAAGTGGTTCTTCATCTGGATTGTCTTCAAAATCTTCATTGTCCTATTGGCAACTTCCGGCTTCTGACACATTATTGACACCTCTTTTCAATTTCTCTAATCCATCTTCAACTTTGTTGAGCTGTTTATCATACTTCTTCTTCTCAGTGTCCATGTAATGTTTAACAATATTGGGAAGCAGTTAAAGAGGCATTTCGGTCTCGGATCTCTAAATGGAAATCGCAAGTTTTGTCTATAGGGGGGGGGGTCACGCTAATTAAATCGGTGTTGGAGAGTTTGCCGACGTATTATTTTTCTATTTATAAGGCGCCGGTAAAGGTTATAAACGAATTGGAAGCGATGATTAAAAAGTTTCTTTGGGGTGGGAATTTAGAAACACGGAAGTTACATTGGGTTGCTTAGGAGAAAGTCACGTGTACGAAGAAGAATGGAGGTTTGGGTTTGAAGAGATTAGATATAAGTAATAGTACGCCTTTACTTAAATGGGTATGGAGATATAGAGTGGAGCCTTGCACATTGTGGAGGAAAATAATTAACTCAATTCATTGCACTAAGAAGAAAAGGGGTGTGATGCCGCTTAATAATCGCGCTTAACAGGTACATGGAAAAATCTTTTGAAACATGGCTTTAAGACCAAGGTTGAAGGCAAAAGTTTGAATGATTTGTTGGTTGGAAAGTTTGGAGACGGGAGAGGTATACGGTTTTGGATCGATGTTTGGTTGGGTGATGAGCCTTTCAAAGATAGATGCCCTAATTTGTTCAAAATGGAGAAAACCAAGTTGGTCATGGTAACGGATAGATGTGGCACACAGTCGAACGATGCGGATACTTCGAGTTTTTGGAATCAAGTGAATGTGTCTTCAGTTGCTAATGTAAGGGCCGAGAGGGAGTCGTGTCTCAATGTTATGGTCGGTGTGTCTTTTTCAGATGCACGTGATGCTTGGAAATATTTATTGGATGATTCGGGTGTGTTTTCGGTTAAGTCGGCTAAACATTGGCTTCAAAAGGAGGTGTTTTGGATTGGTGTAAATGGGTTCCGTCCAAGGTCAACATTTTTGTTTGGCGAGCGGAGATGGATAGAGTTGCTACAACATCGGCCTTAGAAAGAAGAAACCTTCAGGTTCCAAAGAAAAGTTGCATCTTTTGTGATCATAACCTGGTAACGGCAGAATATTTATTTTCGTGATGTATCTTTGCATCCAACATTTGGGTGGCGATCTCTTCTTGGTATGGTATTCCAAATATCTTCGCTTTTTCGGTTAGGGATATTGCGAACATGCATCATTCGGTGGGGATGAAAGGAGTTAACAAGATAGCGTTTCAAGGGATCATGTTCACCTCGTTGTGGAGCATTTGGAGAGCTAGAAATGATCACATTTTTTCGGATAAAAAACTCATGATTTCAGACGTGGTCGCGGAAGTAAAGATTCTTAGCTTCCTATCGTTTAGATGTAGATATAAACATGGATGTATAGATTGGAATTCTTAGTGTAAATTTGATGTGATGTAATTGTTTGGTTGTTGCGCTCTTTCTCTTCCTTGGAGACAGAGCTGGCGGTTGGTGGTAATAAAAGTTAACTTTCAAAAAAAATCTTCTTTTTGTGATTTTTTTATTTTCATACGACATTTAATAGTTATTATTATTTTTGGAATTCTGTATGATTTATCGGTAACTACGCGATGACAATTAGGAAAAAAATATTGGATTTTGTGGGTAATGATTCACATATATTTTGTCACTGAAACAAAAATCATTCACATATATTTGGTCATTGAAAATCATCATTTGGCCAAAGTACACTAACAACGTCATTCAAAAATAAATTGTTGATGTTCTTGGTAGTGCCTTAATATAATTAATATTACATACCTTTATTTGTAAATCTTCTTAATCTATTTAAAAAAAAATATTTATTTGTTATATGCGCATTTAATATCACCGTTGTCGTGTATATTGCTATTTAATAACAAAATCTACTTCCTAATATGTTACGTTCTCATCTAATATAAATTTACAATGCTTGAGCCATTTGAAAGAACCATAGCCTTCAATAATCCTTTGATTTCAACAAATCAAGAAATTAATTATAAGCATGTCATCTGTCAAGTTTTATGTTGCAGTTATGCTCATACTCGCAATTGCCGGTATAATCTACACATTAGTTGATACTTATAGCACCGTTAATGTTCTAAAATCTGACCTTATCATTGTTTATATGTATTACTTACTTATTGTTTATTGCTAATATAGGGAGCAGCATGATGATTGCGGAAGCGTGTGAAGAAACATGGTACTCGTATCCGTGTGAGTATAACCAATGCCACAATGAATGCATTGCTAAAAGAGGTGAACGGGCAGCGGGTCGGTGCCTAATGGCGGATACTTGTAGATGCATTTATCAATGTTAAGAGTAATGGATTATCATTAAAAGATTGTTTGTTTATTATCTTCTTTAGTAATCAATGTTAAGAGTAATGGATTATCATTAAACGATTGTTTATTATCTTCTTTAGTAAAAGAGTTTTGTGTTTGAAGAAGATGTTATGCGCTTAGTAAGAGAATGTTAATGTTTGCGGAAAAAATGATTTAAAAGAAAATGATTGATAAACAAAATATAGTTAATTGTTGAGTCAAAGCAAAGGTCTAAAAAATCATTTTATAAATAACTAGTCAACTAAAGTTTGTTTTCGAATGGATTTTTCATGCATATTCCACTGTGACATAAAATTAAATACAAGATCACCGAGCTTTATACATTTATATCCTCGTATTTTTATTTAGTTTTAATAGTAACACATAGTTTATTATTGTTTCTAGCAGTATATTTAATTAGAAAAACACATTTTAAGGTAATATAAATATATTTTATCACTTAATTATAGTCATCGTTAGATAGTTTATCAATACCTTATGTCATAGAATACTACAAACATTATAATATTCCATTACATTGCTTTTATTTTATAGTGAGTCTAGTGGTAATATCCGCGCGTTACGGCATGTGCGTCTGTTTTGTCGCCTCATAGTTGTTGTTTGGGTTTGTGTTGCGTGTATGTCGTTTGCGGCTTATTATTGATAGAATAAAAGAAGTAAAAAATTAGGCTATTCATTGGTAATAGTTACCTTCCTGCCACCTCTCATCACTGCTATGTCATGGAGGCCAAAAAAATTTATGATGAGAGTGTTATCATACTTCTTTACATGATCATAATAGCTCGGAAGCATCTTGAGTAAAACCTATAAAATATTGTAAGAGACAAGATCAACACACTTTTATTTTTAACTAAATCAATTAATCAACACACTTTTTATAAACTGAATTAGGCTACTAATAATTCATAAAGATCAATGCTTCTCTCCCAATAGATAGCGATACAACAAATTTTAGCCCTGAACATTTACAACTACAAGGTTCAAACATTCATCTCAGACCTTCTTAATGTCTTGATTACAAATCTGTCAACATATGAGCATCATATATTCTGCAGCATCTAACTTGAACAGCTCCCTCAAACCCCCTCCATTGTGCAACTACAGTCGTGCATCAAATCAAAAATCATATTTATCTGTCCGCAAATCTACCCTTTAATTGTCTTTTTCTATCTAACATAGCATTTGCAAATAGCAGTAACCAACTTGGGGTTAATGTGCGGCGAATGTTCTTTAATATAATAAATAAGGTCACTTCTAATAAAAACGTCACCATTATATGAATTTAAGTCTTTTGGTCGATGAAGTATAACGTGCACGCTTTTTTTTCTCGGTCGCACACAAGCGTACAAAACAAAAGAAAAAGACTACGACGGTTACAGCGTGCGTTCATCATCAATATTCGCATAATCATCAAATTCAATTCCAACAAGAGTGATATTTGTCTAATCTCATAAATCATTGTGTGTAACCCGCAAATAGGTTTATCTGATAGTTCTCATACGATTCAAAGAGTAATCCAGGTTTCATCATATTATTTGCAATTTCAATTCGGTTTCTAGGTTTGTTAATTCCTTGATTCACTGTTATAGACTAGATATACAACAGATACCTCCTGAAGACCATAGGAGAGTAGTCTATCCAATAAAAGTCAACATGATAGTGTGAATTGTGAGCCTTTTGATGTGTGCACCATGTAACTCATGCAAGCCAAGCCACGTTTTTAGGATTAGTTTTTATTTTACTTATTATGTGCATGTGTCAATTAAAGGAGTAGAGGGGATGCCCATACTCCACGTGTTCTGTTCAGTTGATTTCCATGTTTGGCTTTAGTGGCTTAGTGGGTTAGCAGTTGTAGGTAAGCCTATATAATAGGCCATAGGGTCTCATTTTGTTTTATGCATATGAATTGAATCAGTTTCCATTTCTCTTTTCTCTCAAAGTTCCTAATCTCTTTCTGGCCATTTGATCCGAAAGTCTAAGTTTGAACCATAACATTTGGTATCAGAGCACCGATCCGATGGAAACCCGCAAGCGTACCAACTCCGAATTCCAAGCCGAAACCGACCAGAAGTTTGCAGCTCATGATGCTATGTTTGAACGGATTCTGACAGAAATGCAAAGCCTCAATGTCTCTATCCAAGCTATGCGCAATCAAACTCCTAATGGGTTGCCGGGATCGAGCTCCGGCAGCGGCGGTGGGCTGGTCACCAACAACAACCCGAAACCCTACCTGAAACTGTTGTTTCCACGCTTCCGAGGAGATGACCCAGCCTGATGGCTTTATCAGGCGGAGCAATACTTTGAGTTCCAACACGTTAAAGATGGCGATAAGGTACATCTAGCCTCTTTCCACCTTGACGGTATCGCCCTCCAATGGCACCGTTGGCTCACAAAATCCAAAGGGCCGATGACTTGGGTCGAGTTCTCTCGGGCCTTATAGGCTCGTTTTGGACTAACAGATTACGAGGACCCCGCTGAAGCGTTGTCCCGTCTGAAACAAAGGACGACTTTGGTTGCCTACCAGGAGGAGTTTGAGCGACTTTCCCACCGTGTAGATAACTTACTCGAACCCTTCTTGATAGGGAGCTTTATGGGAGGACTCAAAGATGAAATTCGGTTGAAGGTGAAGCTAAAATCCCCTCGTTCCATGCCCGATGCAATTGGTTTGGCCCGCTTAGTTGAAGAAAAACTCCACATTAGTGATGGTATTGGGTCAACGGTTACAAACACAACGTCTTCATCTGCTGCCGGGCTTTTGGGTCCGCAACCAACCCAACAATTAACCGTTTCGGTTCCAGTTTCTAATCAGGTCCGTCGCCTCACAAGTGCTGAGATACGTGACCGCCATGTTAAAGGGTTATGCTACTACTGTGATGAAACTTATAAGCCGGGTCACCGATGTTCTAAACCGCAACTTATGATGATCACGGACCCTGGGGACGATCCTGATCTTCACCTTGAGGCCAAGGTAAATTCAAGCGGGGTGGAATGATGTGTGCACCATGTAACTCATGCAAGCCAAGCCACGTTTTTTGGATTAGTTTTTATTTTACTTATTATGTGCATGTGTCAATTAAAGGATTAGAGGGGATGCCCATACTCCACGTTCTGTTCAGTTGATTTCCATGTTTGGCTTTAGGGGCTTAGTGGGTTAGCAGTTGTAGGTAAGCCTATATAATAGGCCATAGGGTCTCATTTTGTTTTATGCATATGAATTGAATCAGTTTCCATTTCTCTTTTCTCACAAAGTTCCTAATCTCTTTCTGGCCATTTGATCCGAAAGTCTGAACCATAACATTTGGTATGAGAGCACCGGTCCGATGGAAACCCGCAAGCGTACCAACTCCAAATTCCAAGCCGAAACCGACCAGAAGTTTGCAGCTCATGATCCTATGTTTGAACGGATTCTGACAGAAATACAAAGCCTCAATGTCTCTATCCAAGCTATGCGCAATCAAACTCCTAATCGGTTGCCGCGATCGAGCTCCGGCAGCGGCGGTGGGCTGGTCACCAACAACAACCCGAAACCCTACCTGAAACTGTTGTTTCCCCGCTTCGGAGGAGATGACCCAGCTGGATTGCTTTATCAGGCGGAGCAATACTTTGAGTTCCAACACGTTGAAGATGGCGATAAGGTACATCTAGCCTTTTTCCACCTTGACGGTATCGCCCTCCAATGGCACCGTTGGCTCACAAAATCCAAAGGGCCGATGACTTGGGTCGAGTTCTCTCGGGCCTTATAGGCTCGTTTTGGACCAACAGATTACGAGGACCCCGCTGAAGCGTTGTCTAGTCTGAAACAAAGGACAACTGTGGTTGCCTACCAGGAGGAGTTTGAGCGACTTTCCCACCGTGTAGATAACTTACCCGAACCCTTCTTGATAGGGAGCTTTATGGGAGGACTCAAAGATGAAATTCGGTTGGAGGTGAAGCTAAAATCCCCTCGTTCCCTGACCGATGCAATTGATTTGGCCCACTTAGTTGAAGAAAAACTCCACATTAGTGATGGTATTGGGTCAACGGTTACAAACACAACGTCCTCATCTGCTGTCGGGCTTTTGGGTCCGCAACCAACCCAACAATTAACCGTTCCGGTTCCAGTTTCTAATTAGGTTCGTCGCCTCACAAGTGCCAAGATACGTGACCGCCATGTTAAAGGGTTATGCTACTACTGTGATGAAACTTATAAGCCGGGTCACCGATGTTCTAAACCGTAACTTATGATGATCACGGACCCTGGGGAAGATCCTGATCTTCACCTTGAGGCCAAGGTGAATTCAAGCGGGGTGGAATGATGTGTGCACCATGTAACTCATGCAAGACAAGCCACGTTTTTAGGATTAGTTTTATTTTACTTATTATGTGCATGTGTCAATTAAAGGAGTAGAGGGGATGCCCATACTCCACGTTCTGTTCAGTTGATTTCCATGTTTGGCTTTAGTGGCTTAGTGGTTTAGCAGTTGTAGGTAAGCCTATATAATAGGCCATAGGGTCTCATTTTGTTTTATGCATATGAATTGAATCAGTTTCCATTTCTCTTTTCTCTCAAAGTTCCTAATCTCTTTCTGGCCATTTGATCGGAAAGTCTGAACCATAACATTTGGTATCAGAGCACCGATCCAATGGAAACCCGCAAGCCTACCTACTCCGAATTCCAAGCCGAAACCGACCAGAAGTTTGCAGCTCATGATGCTATCTTTGAACGGATTCTGACAGAAATGCAAAGCCTCAATGTCTCTATCCAAGCTATGCACAATCAAACTCCTAATGGGTTGCCGGGATCGAGCTCCGGCAGCGGCGGTGGGCTGGTCACCAACAACAACCCAAAACCCTACCTGAAACTGTTATTTCCCCGCTTCCGAGGAGATGACCCAGCCGGATGGCTTTATCAGGCGGAGCAATACTTTGAGTTCCAACACATTGAAGATGGCGATAAGGTACATCTAACCTCTTTCCACCTTGACGGTATCGCCCTCCAATGGCACCGTTGGCTCACAAAATCCAAAGGGCCGATGACTTAGGTCGAGTTTTCTTGGGCCTTAGAGGCTCGTTTTGGACCAACAGATTACGAGGACCCCGCTGAAGGGTTGTCCCGTCTGAAACAAACCACGATTGTGGTTGCCTACCAGGAGGAGTTTGAGCGACTTTCCCACCGTGTAGATAACTTACCCGAACCCTTCTTGATAGGGAGCTTTGTGGGAGGACTCAAAGATGAAATTCGGTTGGAGGTGAAGCTAAAATCCCCTCGTTCCCTGCCCGATGCAATTGGTATGGCCCGCTTAGTTGAATAAAAACTCCACATTAGTGATGGTATTGGGTCAACGGTTAAAAACACAACGTCTTCATCTGCTGCCAGGCTTTTGGGTCCGCAACCAACCCAACAATTAACCGTTCCGGTTCCAGTTTCTAATCAGGTTCGTCGCCTCACAAGTGCCGAGATACGTGACCGCCATGTTAAAGGGTTATGCTACTGCTGTGATGAAACTTATAAGTCGGGTCACCGATGTTCTAAACCGCTACTTATGATGATCACGGACCCTGGGGAAGATCCTGATCTTCACCTTGAGGCCAAGGTGAATTCAAGCGGGGTGGAATGATGTGTGCACCATGTAACTAATGCAAGCCAAGCCAAGTTTTTAGGATTAGTTTTTATTTTACTTATTATGTGCATGTGTCAATTAAAGGAGTAGAGGGGATGCCCATACTCCACGTTCTGTTCAGTTGATTTCCATGTTTGACTTTAGTGGCTTAGTGGGTTAGCAGTTATAGGTAAGCCTATATAATAGGCCATAGGGTCTCATTTTGTTTTATGCATATGAATTGAATCAGTTTCCATTTCTCTTTTCTCTCAAAGTTCCTAATCTCTTTCTGGCCATTTGATCCGAAAGTGTGAACCATAACACCTTTCCTTGGGAAGTACATTCTTATTCTATCTCGTTCCTCAAAATCTGAAGATCTCACTTCACGCAAAGGAATTGGTGTAATCTTGCCAACTGATAACTTCAAATGATACAACACATGAGTTGCAGTGTAGATGAAAAACAAGAATCATATCCTGGAATAATATTTGTACATGCTATTAAGAAATGGAGAATCAAGATCAAAGCTCATAAGCTTACATAACATAATGACTCTTCAAAACTACACATTGAGATCTAAAACAATGAACCATTGAAGAAATAGTGGTTAACTGAGAGGTTAGTCAACGGGTTGAGTCTCGTTAGATATGGTTAATCCCTTCTTTTCTCGATCGGTGGCTGGATAACCTTGAATCTGTCATCTGCACAGTGAACACACCTTGACTCACAACAAGGAGAATGGGGGGGGGGGGGTTGCTCCTTGTTACCACCCTCCGGCGTGAGAATAAGTATTTGCTTAGGAAGCAAAATAAATGATTAAGTCGTAAGTGTAAGTGAGCAGATTAACATATACCATAAAGATGCTAATTTGACAAGGGTCTTAAGGTGAGTCACATGTAGCCCCCCGTTAAAGCTAATTAATTACATGTTGCCATAAAGCATAAAATACTTGTATTCACAAGTTTTTGCTAGTTTGGTTAGAAGACTCGCTTGTACTGGCTAGTAATAATTGTCATTGTGCACCTTGGAGAAGTATCTTGGTGCCTCGCTATATAAAACATGAATATATCATTTTTGGAAAATGTTGTATATAAAGTACACGAATAAAAGAAATGATCTGAAACAAGATCTAGTATCAATTCCAGTGTCAAGAATTTCTGGAAATCTTTATTTAAAAAATGAGGCCTGCTATGGAGACAAATGTCCAGCTCTCTCATCTCATTTCCTATCAATTACTTGGGAGATGATTATAATTTAATAAGCTTGTTAACTTAAAAATAAACAAACATTGTGTGGTTTTAGTTATTTGTTAATATATATACTAGTGCTAATTCCCGCGAACTTCACGGTTTTGATAAAATAATATGTTTTTCGAGGTATAGATTTAAAGAAAAATATACATTTATGATGATCATAACGAAATTCTCCAAAGAAAATAAATATAGTGAATTATAAAATTGTCATGACTCATACCTAAGTTTTACGTTGCGATTATTTGATGCATGATGAGAAGTACAATTCCAAAGGCATTTGCCCAATTTGCAGTTGAACCTTCAACAATCGTTTGTAGTTGTACGATCACCAGCTAATATGGTCTATTATGTTGATCCTTGTTCTAACTCTAGTGTTGCTCATCATTTTATACTACTACATATGAATTGCACTTTAGAGACGCTTAGCTTTCCCCTTTTACTTTATTGGCATATAACTAAAAACCTTGTCAAGAATATCTTGTAGAAAACACGTATAAAGATGCAGTAGATGTGACATAATAGGATTATCGAATGAAATAGAATTATGTTGTCACACCCCGACGGCGTCAAAACAACGAAACCATGGCGGAAACGTCGGGGAGTGTTGCAACAGAATTATTGTTTCACAACCATGGATACAAAAGTTTCGTTTTATTGATAATATTAAACATTAACATTGTCTTAAAGTTAAACAAACAAGTTACATATCGACTATCATTGTTATTATGTCACTAAGGCCTCGTCCAGATCCTATGTGAACATGCATCCTAGCAATCAACATCATGCAACAACACCTGAAACATATGTAAAAACAAAGTCAGCAAATAAATGCTGGCGAGCACATAGGTTTTATAAGAGTGTCGGATTCATGGCTAGTTTACATGTTGCAATACCTTATTAAAAACCTTGTTTTGAAAAGTGCATAGTATTGCAGCATAATTAACCATCTCAAATCAAGATGGTTATAACTTATAAAATCTCGTAGCCATGATTCTTAACCCCAAAACATTTGTTTTAGTAAACCAAATTGTAAAACATCTCGTAAAAACTCGTTAATAAAACTCGTATGGTTTATATTTCCTAGAAAACATCGTTATGTGACATCATTTTAACCTCGTTTACCCAAGTGAACTAAATAACGCCACGGTATGTAATATGATGAAAACACTTATATATAAGAAGTACCAGCGGCGTATCTACCATGTTTTCATCACATTACACCCGTCCCGTATTCTAAACACTAACCAAAAACCAATCGTTTATCCAACTCGTTTAACTTGTTCAAATCGTTTCAAAATCATTTAAATCGTTTCCAAATCGTTTAACTCATTTAAATCATTCTCGTTTTAATTGTGAAACTACTTTTGGTCGTCTCGCTAATAACATTCAAACCTTCACAACCCGTCCATCTTGAAACTCGCATTAACAAACCACCAAAGGGTAAGTTAACAATCACAGATTCAGTCGTTACCCACATAACCCCCACACATAACCATGGGTGCAGTCTGATAACGGGATTTGTCAGATCCTATGGTACCATAACCTAATACTAGTCGGCTTGATCAATGTTAATGAATGTCATTTGTTATGTAATTACAACCATCAAGTTTGTTCACATTATTGAAATCGTTATTAGTTTAATATAAACCATTTTAATCGATTTTGAAACCATCGTTTAAACCTCGAAATCATTTAACACATATGAATCACCCCAAAACAATTGAAAATAGTAAAATAGGGGAACTAGGTACTCACTTGAAGTGCAAAGTTTCCTCAATCCAAAGAATTCAACAAACTCAAGCAAAACACGGAAAACAAGTAGCACCTAATAATCGGATTACTATGTTAATAAATCGACACCTAAATTGGAAGATTGGATAGAATGAGGTCTCGTAAGCCAAATGAGTATTGGAACTCATGCGATATGGTTTAACAAAGCCTACATTCTAAAACGGAACCTAACCTAAGTGCTTTCGACCCGTTACGACCCATTAAGGTAGGTTAGGCTACTTTAACGTGTCGTTCGCGCAAAAGCGCGTTCGAGATGCCTAATTAGTCCTATGACAAGTATTATATGCCTAAACATGTTGCATATTCAGTTAAGTGACAAAAGTTTATGTTACATATTCTTAAAATTTAATTATGCATGAAAAGGGCATTTTGGTCATTTTACCTAACGTATATAAACTACCTATCATACAACTACTTAAACTAAGTGACCATAAGGTATAACCTCGGAAGGTTATTCCCTATACAACTATGGTCACTAAACATGTTTGGTCGGATCCTAATGATCGACCAAACGGGCCGAGTTTGAAAGTCTAAGCGGTGGTTTAGACCGCTTGACTTACGACTCTAAACAAGCACAAGACTAAAAGTGACGAGCTAAACATGTTCAAACATGTTTAACTAAGTTAGAAAACAGGTTTTGATATCAAAACAAACGGTTTTGATACCCAAGAATAGTTTGGTTACAAAATACGCATAAATACGCATTTTAACTGAAACTATGACTCGTCACTACACCTAATCAACGTGGTAATCAGTAGATATAGTCACTAGGGACTATAACCATCGTGATTACGCTCACGTTGCAAAGTTCGAACAAACTTTGTGTTGACCAAAGACTGGTCAAAGCAGAAAGTCAAACACTGTTTGACTTTTGTGCTTAAAAACGCATAAAAAGCATGAAAGAATACTTACAAAGGGTCCAAGCTAGGAACATCTTGATCAAATTACTCAGGTATGAAGTTCTTGAACTCCAACTTATAATAACTCAATCAGATTTGTGAGGAATAAGGATGAAGGTGATGGGTATTTATACAAAACCCACAACTGTTAGGATCGTTCCTCGCAAAACGTGCTTCGATCTTGACCCTCCATGTGGGCACATGGTATTGTAATACAAGGGGCACACTAAAAACCATCAAATCTAGCCCATAGAGTGCAAAACCTTGGGTTAAAACCATCAAAAACAGGCTGGAAGTCCAAATTCAATGTTTCTGTCTGGGATGTTGACGTAGGCCGCGTAATAATAAGCACATGGCTTACGCGCCCCTCCTAAGGACTTTGGCAGAATTACACTTTTAGTCCCTGGAGCCTAGAAACTTGCATTTTGATGCATTTTTGACAGGTTTAAGCCCCGTTAACCCCATTTCAAAGCTCTAAAATGAAGTTAAAGTATAGGGAACTTAAAATAGGCTCGAAAACATCTCGGATGTTGGCTCTTTTGGTCGTACGGTTGCGTTATTCGGTTAATTACGACGGAAGTCGTAACGAACGCAAAAACGATCCAAATTGAGCGACGAATTGAATTTTATCTTGCCAATCACTAAAATAAAATATTTTAATGATTACATAAATTTTTGGATGTCCGGATATATTCAGAACGTAAGATATAAGCGAAAATGCAAACTTATGCACTTTTTGACGCTTTTAGTCCCTATTGATCAATAAAGTTTATTTTAGCATACCGAACCCCTCAAAGCCTATTTCTAAGCTATCTAAAGGATATTTAGGGTATGTTTAACTTATGACCAAGTTCTGGAATGTTCGTTACTATACAAATCAGTATAGTTTCGCATTTTGACACAAATAGTCCCTACGATCGTACAAACTTGTTTTCAACACACCAAACCTTCCAAAACTTATTTCTAAGTTATGTTTAGGTTATTTAAGGTATGTTAAGCCTATGTCACAACTTCAGAGTGTTTTTTGTTTTAAACTGACTGCGTTTACGCACCAGTTTGCGTATAACATTCCAGAAAGCGATTTAAAGCTTGAAATCTAACTCGAATCAAATCGAAAAATCATCAAACACCAATACACATATAATAACACCAAAACACATTGTTTTATTAATAATTGATATTGTTTTACATTGTACATCGATTACAGAGCACAGTTGTCACAGTCTCCCCTACTTCAGGAAATTTCGTCCCGAAATTTTAACTAGAGGAAACTTGTGAGAACAATTGCGGATATTTCGCCTTCATTTGGTCCTCACGTTCCCAAGTAAACTCTGGGCCATGTTTGGATTCCCAGCGAACCTTGACCAATCGAATCCGTTTGTTCTTCAACTGTTTGACTGCACGGTCCACTATCTCCACAGGTTTCTCGACAAAGTGCATCGTTTCATCGATTTGAATTTCGTCAAGTGGAATGTGAAGATCAGTGTCAACTAAACACTTTCGCAAATTGGACACGTGGAAAGTTGGATGAATATTCCCAAGCTCTGGAGGTAGCTCTAGTCAATAGGCAACCTTTCTAATTCTTTCAACAATCTCAAATGGTCCAACATATCGAGGTGCAAGTTTTCCTTTCTTTCAAAATCTCACCACTCCCTTCCAAGGTGACACCTTGAGTAGGACACGGTCTCCGACTTGAAATTCAAAGGGCTTGCGTCGCATATCCGCATAACTCTTTTGACGGCTTCTAGCTGTCACAAGATTATCGCGAATCTTCTTGATTTTGTCTGTCGTTTCCAGAATGAGCTCAGGTCTAGTAAGCTGAGCTTCACCGATCTCATTCCAACAGACAGGTGAACGACATTTTCGACTGTATAAATCTTCGAACAGTGACATATTAATGCTAGCATGATAACTATTGTTGTAAGAGAAGTCGATCAATGGAAGATGAGAATCCCAATTACCACCAAAGTCTATCACGCATGCTCTAAGCATATCCTCCAAAGTTTGAATCATCCTCTCAGATTGTCCATCTATTTGGGGATGATAAGCAGTGCTTAGATTTAGTTGGGTTCCCAAAGCAGATTGCATGATCTTCCAAAAATGAGATGAAAATCGAGCTTCACGATCAGATATGATATCCAAAGGAACACCATGTCGAGATACAATCTCATCAACATAAATCTTTGCAAGTTTATCAGCAGATAGATCCTCGTGAATCGGAATAAAAAGAGCTGACTTTGTTAATCGATCGATAACAACCCATATTGCATCGTGACCTTTAGATGTACGCGGTAACTTAGTGATAAGATCCATAGCAATGTTCTCCCACTTCCAAACCGGTATCCCTGGTTGTACAAGCAAACTAGAAGGTTGTTGATGTTCAGCCTTGACTTTGAGACAAGTTAGGCATTTCGATACATACAAGGCAACATCCTTTTTTATACTAGGCCACCAGTACTGAGTACGAATATCCTTGTACATTTTATCAGCACCAGGATGGGTAGAATATCGAGACTTATGAGATTCGTCCATCACTAAAGTGCGTAAATCGTCTTGTTTCGGAATCCACAAACGATCCTTGAAATAGAGTAAACCATCGTCTTTCCTTTCGAGTTTAAGCTCAAGTTGAAGTGGTAGCTTATATTTCAATAAGCCTTTGATCACACAGGATCATTGAGCTTGAAGGACACGAGATTGAATATTGGATAGAGTTAGGACAGAATTGAGCTTAACTCGCTCCTTTCGACTAAGCGCATCGGCTACAACATTCGCCTTACCAGGATGGTAGCGAATTTCACAATCATAATCGCTCAAGAGTTCAACCCAGCCTCGCTGTCTCATATTCAGCTCATTTTGATTGAGAATATGCTGGAGACTTTTGTGGTCTGTGAATACCGCACACCTCGTTCCATAGAGATAGTGTCTCCAGATTTTAACTTTACCTCGTTGCATAAGAACGCAACTAAGGCCTAGTTTCGACGCGTCGTAATAGACAACGAAATCATCGTTTCCATCGGGCAAAGACAAAACAGGAGCATCACATAGCTTCTATTTCAGCGTTTGGAACGCTTCTTCTTGTTTGGGTCCCCACTCAAAAGGCTTATTCTTCTGAGTCAAAGCAGTGAGTGGAACCGCGATCTTCGAGAAGTTTAAAATAAAATGACGATAATAACAAGCGATACCAAGAAAAGAACGAATTTCTGTAGGTGTCGTTGGCGTATTCCAATCCTTAATTGCAGCAATTTTGGATGGATCCACATGAATACCCTGCTCGTTGACTATATGACCTAAAAACTGAACTTCCTTAAGCCAGAATTCACACTTGGAGAATTTGGCAAAAAGTTGTTCCTTCTTTAGAAGTTCCAGTGTCAAACGAAGGTGTTGCTCATGGTCGGCTCGAGACTTCGAATAAATGAGAATATCATCAATGAACACAATGATGAACTTGTCTAAATAAGGTTTACAGACCCTATTCATTAAGTCCATGAAGATAGCTGGAGCATTCGTCAAACCAAAAGGCATGACAGTAAATTATTAGTGCCCATATCTTGTACGGAATGCAGTTTTGGGAATATCTTCTTCGAGCACACGAAGCTGATGATACCCAGAACGCAGATCGATCTTGGAAAAACAGGTAGCACCCTACAGCTGATCAAAGAGATCATCGATTCGAGGTAGGGGATATCGATTCTTTATGGTAAGCTTGTTAAGCTCACGATAATCGATGCACATTCGAAATGATTCATCTTTCTTCTTCACAAAGAGGACAGGAGTGCCCTAAGGTGAGTAACTCGGTCAGATGAATCCTTTATCAGATAATTCTTGAAGCTATTTTGATAACTCTTGCATCTCAGACGGTGCAAGACGATAAGGTTCTTTTGCAATCTGGTTGGCATTGGGTACAAGGTCAATATGAAACTCGACTTGACGAACTGGAGGCAAACCAGGCAGTTCATCGGGAAACACCTCTGGATAATCTCGGACAACCGGAATATCTTGAATACGCTTGCTCTTGCCTTTCTCCTCGGTGACATGTGCCAGAAAAGCAACATTTCCTTTTCATAAATAACTTTGGGCTTTCGTACACGACATGAGTTTCAATCCACCAGATGGTTTCTTGCCACGAACCTCTAAAATATCGCCAGATGAAAGAGGAATATGAACAATCTTGTCGAAACAAACCACCTCAGCATGATGTTTAGCTAACCAATCCATCCCTATGATTACATTGATACTCCCAAGTTGCATCGGTATGAGGTCAATAGGAAAAATATGGTTATCGAGGTTCAATTGACAATTGCGAATAACAGAATTGAGCACGAGAGGTTTACCAGTAGCAACTTTGACAGATAAGGGTTTCCTCAGTTTAGTTCTAGGTATCGCAAGTAAAGGCTCAAAAGATAACGAAACAAAACTTCTATCGACACCAGAATCAAAAAGAATAGATGCAGGTTAATGGTTAACAAGGAACGTACCGTTAACAACCTCGTTATCAGCACGCGCCTCATTTTCATTTAGATTGTACGCACGTCAACGGGCGGGATTTGCGTTTGCAACGGCATTCGGATTTGCGTTCGCATTTACCAACCTCGGGCAGTTGTTGCGGAAGTGACCAAACTCTCCGCAATTGTAACACGAACCCGGTGGGAATCTAGCAGCATTCCCCTGAACCTGTGCTGGATTCTGAGCGGCTTGATTCTGACCCAAACGACAAATGTTGGCCAGATGCCCAAGTTTACCACACGTAGTGCATTGCTTGCAAGCTTGTTGTGCAACATGATGACCGTTGCAACGAGCACAGTGAGGTGCGGTACCAGCATACACTTTCTTTGCAGGAGGTTGAGCTGGTGGGTTCAGAGGATTCTAAGGATTCTGAGCAGTGACAGCAAAGTTTTGGGAAGCGTTGCGTTTCCTCGACTTCTTAGAAGATCCACCCTTCTTCTTTCCCTTACCCTTTTCCTTGTCTTTTGTGGAATCAGATGACTTCTTCTTATCCCCCTTACGGGTCAGTTTTCCTTTTCTGACCTGAGACTCTGTCAATGTAGCAGCCAATTCAATCGCTTGACAAACAGAGTAGGATTACGGCCAGTCACAATGTCTTGCACAGAATCGGGTAACCCATCGATATACCTCTCTATCTCTTTCTCCAACGGGTAACCATAGTAGGACACAACAAACTGAGCTCCTCATAACGATCCGTGTAAGTACGGTGTTCTCCCCCATCTTGTTTCAGATCGTCAAACTCTCATTCCAAAGCTCGAATTTCGTGACGGGGACAAAACTCTCTCATCATGAGAGCTCGAAGCTCTTCCCATGTTTGTGCCAGGGCCACATCGGCACCCCTATCATGCATCACACCGTTCCACCATGTAAGAGCACGCTTCTCGAACACACTGGATGCAAATTCAACCTTACGCTCATTCGGACATTGCACATGTCTGAATGTGCTCTCCAAACTTTTGAACCATTGCAGGAGCGCGGTTGCTCCTTGAGACCCAGAAACAACGGTTTAGCAGAATTGAAATTCTTGAAATTACACTGAGCATTATTGTTATTATTGTTGTTGTACAACTGATGGATCTGGGTTACTACGTTTGGAAGCACTGCAGCCATTTGTTGAGCGACAAGGGCTGCGACTTCTTCATTGGTTAGGGGTTGTGCATCTCGTCGAGCAGGCATTGTCTAAAAGAACAAGGAAATATGAGAAACGAGTGAGGTCGACAATTGGGAAAAACAAAAGAGGTATTGAAAACATCCACAAAACACAAGGGAAGCGATCATTCGTTTGTTACCTCGAACAAACAAACGACACGCAGTGACTAATAAAAGTAAATGGGTCAATATAATGCATCGCCGAAGACATGCTCGCCTATAAGTGAACACTCACTCCTAGAGTTCCCAGGTAACAGTGACTGGTCCGATTTTGTGGATTTGTACGAACACTCTAGCCTTAGACAGAAAACTCAGGGTACAGGCATTCACCCTTCCTGTTTGCACGTGTTCTCATTATAAGACCCAAACTTTGACGAGATTTTGAAAACTTAGAGGGTTCAAAATCTTATAACAAATCATTTACGAAGAAATGATTAGTTTTCAAAGCGGATTCGAAATTTGTGTTCTCATTGTGGTTATCACCTAAGTATAGGTGACGGTATTGTTTTTAAAATCTAAACACAAGAAAACTTGCGTTAGGGTCCTAGAAAGTTATAGTCTAGGTCAAAGCATTACTAATAATCTAATTCCCTATAACCATTGGCTCTGATACCAACTCTTCTGTCACACCCCGACCGCGTCAAAACAACGAAACCGAGGCGGAAACGTCGGGTAGTGTTGCAACAGAATTATTGTTTCACAACCATGGATACAAAAGTTTCGTTTTATTGATAATATTAAACATTAACATTGTCTTAAAGTTAAACAAACAAGTTACATATCGACTATCATTGTTATTATGTCACTAAGGCCTCGTCCAGATCCTATGTGAACATGCATCCTCGCAATCAACATCATGCAACAACACCTGAAACATATGTAAAAACAAAGTCAGCAAAGAAATGTTGATGAGCACATAGGTTTTATAAGAGTGTCGGATTCATGGCTAGTTTACATGTTGCAATACCTTATTAAAAACCTTGTTTTAAAAAGTGCATAGTATTGCAGCATAATTAACCATCTCAAATCAAGATGGTTATAACTTATAAAATCTCGTAGCCGTGATTCTTAACCCCAAACATTTGTTTTAGTAAACCAAATTGTAAAACATCTCGTAAAAACTCATTAATAAAACTCGCATGGTTTATATTTCCTAGAAAACATCGTTATGTGACATCGTTTTAACCTCGTTTACCCAAGTGAACTAAATAACACCACGGTATGTATTATGATGAAAACACTTATATATAAGAAGTACCAGCGGCGTATCTACCATGTTTTCATCACATTACACCCATCCCGTTATCTAAACACTAACCAAAAACCAATCGTTTATCCAACTCATTTAACTTGTTCAAATCGTTTCAAAATCGTTTAACTCGTTTAAATCATTTCCAAATCGTTTAACTCGTTTAAATCATTCTACTTTTAATTGTGAAACTACTTTTGGTCGTCTCGCTAATAACATCTAAACCTTCGCAACTCGTCCATCTCGAAACTCGCATTAACAAACCACTAAAGGGTAAGTTAACAATCACAGATTCAGTCGTTACCCACATAACCCCCACACATAACCATGGGTGCAGTCTGATAACAGGATTTGTCAGATCCTATGATACCATAACCTAATACTGGTCGGCTAGATCAATGTTAATGAATGTCATTTGTTATATAATTACAACCATCAAGTTTGTTCACATTATCGAAATCGTTATTAGTTTAATACAAACCATTTTAATCGCTTTTGAAACCATCGTTTAAACCTCGAAATCATTTAACACATATGAATCACCCCAAATCAATTGAAAACAGTAAAATAGGGGAACTATGTACTCACTTGAAGTGCAAAGTTTCTCAATTCAAACAATTCAACAAACTCAAGCAAAACACGGAAAACAAGTAGCACCTAATAATCGGATTACTAGGTTAATAAATCGACACCTAAATTGGAAGATTGGATAGAATGAGGTCGCGTAAACCAAATGAGTATTGGAACTCATGCGATATGGTTTAACAAAGCCTACATTCTAAAACGGAACCTAACCCAAGTGCTTTCGACCCGTTATGACCCATTAAGGTATAACCTCGGAAGGTTATTAGTCCTATGATAAGTATTATATGGTTTAACAAAGCCTACTTTAACGCGTCGTTCGCGCAAAAGCGCGTTCGAGACGCCTAATTAGTCCTATGACAAGTATTATATGCCGAAACATGTTGCATAATCAGTTAAGTGACAAAAGTTTATGTTACATATGCATAAAATTCAATTATGCATGAAAAGGGCATTTTGGTCATTTTACCTAAGGCATATAAACTACCTATCATACAACTACTTAAACTAAGTGACCATAAGGTATAACCTCGGAAGGTTATTCCCTATACAACTATGGTCACTAAACATGCTTGGTCGGATCCTAATGATCGACCAAACGGGTCGAGTTCGAAAGTCTAAGCGGTGGTTTAGACCGCTTGACTTACAACTCTAAACAAGCACAAGACTAAAAGTGACGAGCTAAACATGTTCAAACATGTTTACCTAAGTTAGAAACGAGGTTTTGATATCAAAACAAACGGTTTTGATACCCAAGAATAGTTTGGTTACAAAATACGCATAAATACGCATTTTGACCGAAACTATGACTCGTCACTACACCTAATCAACGTGGTAATCAGTAGGTATATTTACTAGGGACTATAACCATTGTGATTACGCTCACGTTGCAAAGTTCGAACGAACTTTGTGTTGACCAAAGACTGGTCAAAGCAGAAAGTCAAACACTTTTTGACTTTTGTGCTTAAAAATGCATAAAAAGCATGAAAGAATACTTACAAAGGGTCCAAGCTAGGAAGATCTTGATCAAATTACTCAGGTATGAAGTTCTTGAACTCCAACTTAGAATAATTCAATCACATTTGTGAGGAATGAGGATGAAGGTGATGGGTATTTAAAGAAAACCCACAACCGTTAGGATCTTTCCTCGCAAAACGTGCTTCGATCTTGACCCTCCATGTGGGCACATGGAATTGTAATACAAGGGGCACACTAAAAACCATCAAATCTAGCCCATAGAGTGCAAAACCTTGGATTAAAACCATCAAAAACAGACTGGAAGTCCTAATTCAATGTTTCTTTCTGGGATGCTGACGCGGGCCGCGTAAGAATAAGCACATGGCTTACGCTCCCCTCCTAAGGACTTTAGCAGAATTACAGTTTTAGTCCCTACAGCCTAAAAACTTGCATTTTGATGCATTTTTGACACGTTTAAGCCCTGTTAACCCCATTTCAAAGCTTTAAAATGAATTTAAAGTATAGGGAACTTAAATTATGCTCAAAAACATCTCGGATATCGGCTCGTTTGGTCGTACGGTTGCGTTATTCGGTTAATTACGACGGAAGTCGTAACTAACGCAAAAACGATCCAAATTGAGCGACGAATGGAATTTAATCATGCCAATCACTAAAATAAAATATTTTAATGATTACATAAATTTTTGGATGTCCGGATATATTCAGAACGTAAGATATGCGCGAAAATGCAAACTTATGCACTTTTTAACGCTTTTAGTCCCTATTGATCAATAAAGTTTATTTTAGCATACCGAACCCCTCAAAGCCTATTTCTAATCTACGTAAAGGATATTTAGGGTATGTTTAACTTATGATCAAGTTCTGGAATGTTCGTTACTATACAAATCAGTGTAGTTTCGCAGTTTGACACAAATAGTCCCTGCGATCGAACAAACTTGTTTTCAACACACCAAACCTTCCAAAACTTATTTCTAAGTTATGTTTAGGTTATTTAAGGTATGTTAAGCCTATGTCACTATTTCGGAGTGTTTGTCGCGTTAAACTGACTGCGTTTACGCACCAGTTTGCGTATAACCTTCCAGAAAGCGATGTAAAGCTTGAAATCTAACTCGAATCAAATCGAAAAATCATCAAACACCAATACACATATAATAACACCAAAACACATTGTTTTATTAATAACTGATATTGTTTTACATTGTACATCGATTACAGAGCACAGTTGTCACATATGTAATTAGAATACGTGTTTACACGAAGATGTGAATTTTCAATATGTTGAGATTATGTGTTACTAATCGTGTTCCGTTGAGAAAGAAATGTAATTTGGATATAAAAATGTTGGGCTCTTGAGGAACTGATGTCAAATTTGGAGCAAGTGAATAATAGAGGATTATCGAATGAAATAGAATTATGTAGTTAGAATGCTATACGGTCTTTAAATATATGTATTTAATTTTGTATGATGTTATCAATTACTAATGGGTTAGCTGTATATAGTGACCGCAAGATTTGCACAGATTTTCTCTATCACCATCAAGGACAAGGGGGTGTAAATCAAGTCAAAAAGTAAGGATTGTACGGGAAGGGTGGTCACGTAGTTTGTATTTATATATTACATTTGATACGTTAATTAAGAATGAATGTTGTAATTCTTTTCAAGAAAGCGTTCGACATTTTATAAATGAACCTTCAAGTATGTCAAATAGTTAATAAAGAAAGAAAATTTTAGGTATGTATTTCCGATGCGTCTCTTTTGGTTAAAACGTGTTAGGGTCTAACACTCCCGCCGCAACGCGAGGGTAATTTTATTAGTTGAAGATTCTTAGGTGTCAAGTCAATCATATAAAAAATTTTATATTATAAAATTGCAATAAAACTATAAAGTATCTCAATCTATAAAAGAATTTGGAGTTAGTTGCCAAAATCGCCCCTAAGGTTTGGGCATGTTTGCCATTTTCGTCCAAAATGACACTTTTGTAACAAATTGCCCCCAACGTTTGTAACTTTTTGCCATTTTCATCCAAACCACTAACTTAGTTTGTTTTTTCTGTTAAGTTGAGGATATTTGGATGAAACTGACAAATATAAAACCACAGGGACGATTTTAGCAATTTACTCAAACCCTTTTTAATTTCTTTTATTTAATTATTTTTGTTACATGTATAATAAAAAAGAATAGAGTTAAATGCCATTTTAGTCCCTGTGGTTTGGGCCATTTTGCCAGTTTAGTCCAAAGGTTTCATTTTTAACCTGTGGGTCCAAAAAGGTTTCACAGTTGCCATTTTAGTCTACTGGGTTAACTTCATCCGTTTTTTCTGTTAACGAGAAGGCCAATTCGGTCATTTTATATGGTTGAATTGCCCTTTTAGTTAACAAAATTACATACAAAATGACCAAATTTGCCTTCTCGTTAACAGAAAAACCGGATGAAGTTAACCCAGTGGACTAAAATGGCAACTGTGAAACCTTTTTGGACCTACAGGTTAAAAATGAAACCTTTGGACTAAACTGGCAAAATGGCCCAAACCACAGGGACTAAAATGGCATTTAACTCAAAAGAATATATATGGAGTTTTTAGAAAAAAAAATTAATAGCTGTAGTTCCTTCCTGCATAGTCTTCATTCAGTCTTCCTGTTGCGTCTTTGCTCCTTCGCTTTCTGACGTCTCTTTTCCTCTCTCTCCTCAAGCATCTTTCGCCTAAGAGGCCTTCCAACTTCATTCCAATATTTTCTATATACAGGATCACCATCACGCTTCCTATCCCATCGTGGGATCTTGTTTTCTTCTTTTTCAATCGGTGTCTGGTCGGTTGGAGGAGGTCTCAACAGCTTATACCTTCCAAGCCTTGCAGCTTTGTCAGCAATTTCCTTGAATCTTTGACTTTGCTTGTACTTCTTCAAGAATTCATCAATCTCCAAATCTCTCCATTTCGACTTCCAATATCTGCCAGAGTTGATGTCTTTCGCATAGCACAAGTCCACTAATTTCTGATATTGCATAGCTTGGACTTTGTCTTGCTTCTCATAAACAATCTTGTTGTAGAATAGGCAGTCGATATCCTTCTTGGAGTAATTCACTAGCCACATCGGGTCTAGCACACATATCCTCCTCGACTCTCTAGTCTTCTTATCAAACAAAGAAATTACCGCTTCCGTTGTGCTCTGGTTGTACATCCAACCCTGAAAGTCTTCGTAGAAATCCTGCTCCATAGCACGTAGCGGCATATTCTTCAGACATCGCGGCGGCTTTATATTCAGTGTAATATCATTCTCTCCAGATTCCAAGACTGTAACAATTTGCTCTGGGAACTGCGGCTTCTAATCTGGAAATCTATGCTTTGCTTGGAACTTTATATAAATCCACAATCGTTGATCATGTTGCTTCACATCAAGACCATGATAGAATTGTTTTATATTCTTTGTTTGCACCAATTCTTCAACGTCCCACAAAGGGAGGGTTTTAATGTCTGACAAATATTCAAAGTATTGAACCCCCAACTCCCGTCTAATGGCATACACTTGTAGATACTCCAGATAACCCCATTAAAGAATGTCTCCCAAAGATATATCTGCATTCTGCGTGAAATAATGTAGAGGTATTATAAACTTCCTCTCCTTGGGCATGACCTTGAACCATCTTTTTCTTTCTTCAACTAATGTTTCTTTCGGAATAGTTTGGGGAATTCCTTCGGTAGTTATCCTTTCGACCACTTTTCTTCGCAACTCATCTTCATTTTGTTCCTTAAACATCTCGGTAAGAGTTGGAAATGATTCATCGATTCCAGAATAATGAAACTGAATATCTTCTTCAGAACTGTCTGACCAATCTTAAACTTCAATATGATGAAAATTGTCAGCTTCATGAGCATTTTTGAACTCATACCCCTTTTCTGGATAAGAAGGGATTTCATCTTCTATATCAAACTTAAACCTTCCATCGTCTAATCCCAACTATTCCAACATCTCAGACCTAGACCTGGGCACCTCTAACTCCCCCTCAACTGGAGCATTCAAATATATAACAGTAGGTTGTGTGAGGAATACCTAGTCTGCACATTGTTTTCCAGAAGAAGAAGAAGACTCCTGGTGCTGATCCTCTTCCAGCTCGTTGATCTCATCGTTCAGAAAATCTTCTAACTTTTGTTGAGCAGATGGGTTCACAAACAATAACCCTGACGATCCTTGGTCTTTATCATCATCTTTGTCTATAAAAGCATCCCATGAAGGATCATAGTTCTCAATCGCATCAAGATCATCTTTTAACTCTTTATCTTCTTTTTCTTCCTCTTCCTCTTCTTTCCAACACAGAAGCTTCATTTCTGGTTCTCGCGCCTTTCTTTTACGTTGCTTCACTTGCACAAGGCGAATAATATCTTCAAAACTGTAAGATAGAGGAGTAGCTTCACCAACAAGAACGAAGCTTTGAGCTTGATCAACTTCAGCATCTACCATTTCAACATCGGCTTGACTTGAAGAACCTAGTATCTCTTCTGTATCAACGACTAAACCTTTCTTTCTCTAAGTTGCTTCTTGAGCCAACTCTCTTTCCCTAGCAACTCTTCTCTCTTCAACCCTTTGGATCTCCAGATTGTTGTAAATAGATTGAACGTTGATGCCCAGATGACTTTCCATCACTGTATATAACATGTTGAGCTGCTCATCTTTCACTATCTTGTCAGCTCCGAGTGCTTCCATTTCTAGCTTCATCGCTTTCATTTCATTCGAGGACGCTTCATGAAGTTCACTTAACAATTGATTCAGTGTCTGATTTATCTCATTCAATTTCTTATTCTTCACATGCAGATCAGAAATCTCTGCTGATAGAACCTCAAATAGCTTTGCATTATCATCAACATCTCCTTCCATACTCTTTATCTTCTTTGCATGTTTGATCATGACAGCCTTTATCTCTTCATTCACCTTTTTCAATTCCTCAAGCTGTTGTTTCAATTCGTTGCGTTCAGCTTTAGCTTTCTCTTTTTCTTTTTCTAGAAGACTCATTTTCTTTTTCAGATCTTTGACATATGCATCATGAAACATATCAAACTCTTCATCAGGAAGAATGTCGTCTTTGAGTTCACCGTGAATATTAGGAAAACCTTCAAACATATCTGGAAGAACAGTTTTCTTTGGCTGTGAAGATTCACCACTATCTGGAATAGGCTGACTTTCAGGTGGTGGTGGTGGTGGTGTAGCAACCCTTACTTCAACATAGTCATCATCACCAACTTTCTTTCCTTCATCCTGAACCTGCTCAACCTCAGGAACTTCAACACTTTTGTCTTTAACAGCTTCAGGACCTTTTGAAGTTTCAACATGCTTCTCACTTTTGCCGCTTTGGTCCTTTGGAGCTGTTGCAGATCCTTTCTTTGCCCTGACGCTTCTTGGAAGTACTCCTGTTTGAATAACTTTACGCTTTATACGAAGTTTCTTTGATTCTTTAGGAGTTGGAATATAAGTGGAATCTTCATCATCAGATCCTTTCTTCTTCTTTTGAGATTTCTTCTTCAAAGTAACCTTTCCAACACCTATCTTTAATACATCAATCTCTGGCTCTGTTTTTGTCGATTCATCGTCAGCATCATCTGAATCATCATGAGCAACACCTTCAGGTTCTTTATCTTTAACACCTTCAGCTTGAATACTCTTTGCAGCAGCTTCAATATGTTGAATATATTGTTCAAACGTCACTTTCGCCAAATCAACACCTTCTTGTGGTATGCTTGATGTTTCTAACACTTGTTCATCCACAAGTCTTGGTGGTGATTGCTTTGAAGGCCCTGCAAAACAAGTATTAGAACATTCATTAGAAAGATATAACATTTAATAATTCTAACGTTTCTTATGACTCCCCTTTCAACTATACCCTTAACAACGATCTTCGGTGTCACTATCTTTGGAGTGGATACAGCTGGGGAGACCTTTGGTGTTCTCTTCCTTTTTCCTTCCCTTACGAACCAGTATCTAAGCTTCTTTTCAACCATATCTCTTAGATTATCTGTTTCATCTTCATAATTGCTATTATCATGTCTCCACGCATCATTTTCAGGTGCAATGTATGCTGGATTTCATGTCCTGCAGATCATTCTCCTTGCCCTTGGTTCAGCTTCATCTTTCTTTAAACCTTTGTATGAAATTAATCTGCCCAAAGTATCAGCCGTCATATGAAGTAGACCTAATACATCAGTAGGATCCTTTGGAAGGTCATTCACTTGATCATCTATCATCATCATCATGAACCTGGGGTACATTATGTATTTATCACCCTTGATGTTGTCCACCAAATGTTCAAATATCACTTGAGAGATGTTATAACGTCTATTGAGCACTAAACATGTAATAATATTCATGATATAGTCTGAAGTTTCATCATAAGCTCCCTTTCGATGTGACAATGCATGTACGACGCAATGAATCAGAAACTTGTAAAGTGGACTGAACATGGACTTAAGGTATTTCCCGTTCACGTGTCCTATAAAGCCCATTCTATACCACAAACCTTTGCATAGCTTCTCATGAATTATTGTAGGATCATTATCATTGTCACCTAATTCCAAAACTCTCCTTAAATCACCAACATTAAACTTAATCTCTATATTTATATCCTGATCATTCTCGTCCTTCTTCCTAACAACTGAGTATATTGTCTTTTAACTCTCCTCATACCTGACCGAACTCCAAAACCTTCTCACATGCGATTCATACACTATATTTCTATCGGTTAAGGCCTTGGCGATTCTGCTTTCTCTCAAAAACTTTGCCATGTCTTTATACGGTGTTGTATCTGTGTAGTGTGCATCCAACAGACAGTATATATTGTGTGACTTATTCCAATCCGATGCTCTTGCCTGCAATAATACACAATATTACCATTTGCACGAAGTTCGAGACATAAAGTGACATGTGATGAAAATTTTGAAAAACTCAAAATTTTCTAACTCTGAAGATCACACTCTATGCAGTACTGAGGATCGGATGGTTATCCGATCGGATTGCCATCCAATCCGATGAACCATCAACACTAAAGATTTAAACAATCAAGACTTGTGCATCAGGCTCGGATGGCCATCCGATCAGATTGTCATCCGATCGGATTGCCACTCGATCCATGTGACAAAAAGATCATCTCCTTTTACAAGTCAACTCAGGGAATAAGAAGTGTGGATCAGATGGCAATCTGATCGGAACTCGATTAATGAGTTGATAAGACCATATCCGATCGGATGGCCATCCGATCCATGTGACAAAAAGATCATCTCCTTTTACAAGTAAACTCAGGGAATAACAAGTGTGGATCGGATGGCCATTGATGTGCGGTAAGTGTCGTATATATTAGGTGTATATTTTAAGCCCTTTTTAACACTTATTTTAGCCAAGTTTTAAATTTATAAAACACGATATTTCACTATAACTAAACACACATATGGGCAAGTGCACCCATCGTTGAGTGTAGTATAGCGTTGGTAAGATACCGAGGTCGTCCAAGGACACAAGAGCTTTTAGTACCGGTTTATCCTCAACGTCTAACCAAAACAAAAGTTTAGAAAAATGTTTTAAACTAAGAAAAATAAAACTAACTAAAATGCTGAAAATAAAAATAAAATAAAAACAGATAGACAAGATGAATCACTTGGTTCCGACTCGTATCTAGTATAACCTTTGATTATTTCCGCACTTTTGCACATAATTAAGAGATTATCTTAGTTATTGTAGTAGGCCCCTCTTTTGAAGGTGACGTTACCCTCACCCCAGTAGTTTGAGTCAGCAGGGATACAATCCTAAAGGGGTGGATTATTGGAAGATAATGAATTAAGTTATTAATGCAGTATTGTGGTAGGCCCCGCTTTTGGCGGTGACGTTACCCTCGGCTAAGTAGTCTGAGTCAGCAGGGATACAGTCCTAAGTAGCCGGGTTATAGTATTAATAGTAGTTAGCTTATGAGGGGATCAAAGAGTTTGGACCCACGCCATCCAATACCGTGAAGTATTGAAGGAGGTCCTACTAAATTTGACCCAGGTCCATTGCAGGACCTCTAAACGCTGAACAATGGCAAGACCTTTACCAAACCGTTCCCTTAACCCCCTATCAGGTAGCCAACATACCTCCATATAGACCGTGGAGATATGAATGGTGAAAATCCTTTATTTTATATAGACAGTAAAATAATGCCAAGACACCACGGACAAACGATAAGGAAAGATCACCTTCAACATAAGTAACTAGTTATTAAAGTCATTAATACAAAACCAAATAAAAAGTGCAAAAGATTAGAAATAAAAAGTATTATACTAGACACTTTGTCTTCACCAAGTGATGTAAGAGACTTAGGCAAACATGGCCTTGATTGTCAAGAACTCTTACGATCAATCTTGGATCCCGAGACGACTCACACACTCTATGATGGACAATGGATGATGGTGGTGGATGATGGTGTTGTGATGGTGGTGGGTGGTGGATGAAGTGTGAGAGGGGTGGTGTGCCAAGGGATGAGATGAAGTGAATCCAAGCACTCCTATTTATAGGCTGAACAGAGAGCTGGACACGGCCCCGTGTCCGTCTGACACTCTCTCTCCTCATTAATTGTAATTCGCAATTACAATAAATGCGCCTGCTGTACTTTCGACACGCCCCCGTGTCCGCTGAGCACGGCCCCGTGATGGGCAATAGAAGCTTCTATAGGTTTGTCTTTTCTGCTGCTTCTTGGGCACGGCCCCGTGCTGGCTGAGCACGGGGCGTGTTCAGCCTTCTGTTTTCTCTATTTTGCTTTGAAAGGTGCCGTTGAGGGTTCGGGCAGTCCACTAATGTTCCTTTTCTTGTATTTATGTTGGATTTAGCTGTCTTTTTGCTTCTTTTGCGTTTTTGAGCTCATTTAATCCTGAAAATACAAAAGGAAGACAAAAACACTCTTTTCCCAATATTAGTACTAAAAAAGGGTTAGTTTTATGCCTCATTTGATGTAATTTATATGTTGCATTTTACACACATCAAATACCCCCACACTTGAACTTTTGCTTGTCCTCAAGAAAAACTCTTTAATATGTGGCTTACACTCCCAAATGGAATAGGTAGAAGAGAAGGTTTTGGGCTTGTCGTAGAGTGTCGGGATTTCCAAGATCTTTTTGGGTTTTATTTTTATTTATTTACACTCCTATTCGTAATGATTTATTTAGAACTGTTCATAAAAGAAATTACTTATTTGGGCATAACATGCCTTTTTAAAATTCTATTTATATACAAATTCACATACCTCGCGGGGAAATCACTCACACTCGGCCGAAAGTGTATTTTTAGTGAATCACTCGAGAGCGGCATGGAACTTATTCCTACCATAGGCTTGCCAAGAAATCAATCCTCCTCCTTTTTAACTTTTATACCTTTGTAGATATCAAGAGGACTTTTATGGGTTAAGGGTTGGCTAGGGTTAAAGGTAGGTGGTTGGGTTAGTGGTTAGTAGAAAAAGGGCTAAAAAGCGTAACAAGTGTCGGTTTTCGTATTTTTACAACTTTTTATTTTTGATGAAGCTTTTATTTAAACAAAGTTATTTTTGATTACTTTGTTTGTTTATTTTCTTTGCTTCATCATTATCAAATATATATATATATATATTTTTTTACGAAGAACCGAACTTGTTACTAAAATAAAGGGTTAAAAATGAAAAAGGTTTTTGGTGGATGAAAGGGTTTTTTGTTTGGGTGATGAAATGAAAAGGTTTAGGCTCAAAGGGGCTAACTAGGGGGGTTTTTGGGTAGGTGGTAAAAGAAAAAGAAAAATAATGGTGTAGAAATGAAAAAGGTTAGTCCTAATGCCTCCATCATTTACTTACTCGGGTTTAAGTTGATAAGGACCGGGAATGTATTGTCATGGCAAGTTCTAGAGTCGTAAGAACCAAGCGGCTATTCACACAAGAAACGAAAAATGAGCATTTAGTCAAATGATATGAAATTGTGTGCTCAATAAAGGCTCAAAATTCACTTTTGTGGGAATGGGTTTTTATGTAATCAAGTATATATAATCAAATTTTAAATAAGTTTGTCATGCCTTTTCATAATTTTCTTATGTTGGTTCTTTTTATCACTACGCTATCGGTTGTAAATTTGTAAAAATATAACCTTTTTGAGAACTTGAATTTCCCGAGTTAAACCTAGACAAGTAAAAAAATGAAATTTTTGAAAAAAATTTGGGGTGATTAGCGGTTCCAATAGAGTTTTGTGTAAGGCTTGTATTTAGGACTTGCAAAATTCAAGGTTTTAGCATCCCCCCCACACTTAAATTACACATTGTCCTCAATGTGTCCCAAAAATAAATTTTTAGGTTGATTAGATGTGTAAAATAGTGTTTAAAAAGCAAAAATTTGTGTTACCGGGCACTGAACACGGCCCCGTGTTATCCGGGCACGGCCCCGTGTTCAAGTGCCAGTAACAAAATTAAAATAAGAGAAACAGAAGTCTGGACACGGGGGCGTGTTGGGTGAACACGGCCCGTGTCCAGTTACCTGTACTGGGCGTTTTTCTACAGGTGGTTCGACACGGGGCCGTGTTGGTTGGGCACGGCCCGTGTTGAACCTTCTGAAATGGAGAAAATTGTCGGGTTGCCTCGTTCTTGTGCATGGGATCATTTTTCTCGTTCCCCTTTTCATCCTTTACTGCCATGAGTGTGTTTTACTCATTTTAAACCATCCAAACCTTAAAACCATCATTTCATTTCATCATAGAGAGAACTTACATAATCCTAAATTAAAATAAAATTAAAACTTATCTAGATAGGTCAGCAGGTATACGAGGTTATCATAAGGAGTTCTACTCTTTTAAGAAAATTTCGAGAATGATTTCCCGATATAGTAGGACTTTTAGCCGAACGAATTCTCCCCTAAACTTTGTTTAAAGCCATTCTTCGATCTCTCTAGGGAGGAAGAATGCGGCTTCGTTTTCCTCTGCTGCTGGTGGTTGAGGGGGAACATTCACCGGGACTCCTTGCACCACTCTTCGCGGGAGCTCTTGGTGCATGGCGTACCATTCGGCTGGAATGACAACTTCGGGCACCATGTTCCACGCCCTTTGGGTTATTATGGGTACCAAAGGCGGGGAGGCGAGAAGGTTCAACCTCTGGTGCAAGAGGTTTACTTCATGGAGACAGCCCTCCAGCCCCACAGTAAGATGGTTGATACGGTCGACCAATGCTTCTTCCACTCCCGTCATTTCATCAATAGCCTCCCTTAGAGAGTAAACATAGTTTACAAGAGAGTCTTCTGCCGTTGAAGATCTCCTCCCTTGTCGGTTATTCCTTGAAGATGATCCGCTTGTTCTGCTTGCCATTTTCTGCGAGGAAAACCGAAGAAAGCTAAATTTTTACAAAACAGAGCCCCTGGACACGGCCCCGTGCTCGTTGAGCACGGCCCCGTGTCCATTTGTCTGCAGGATTTTTGGCTAAAGAATCTTGGAGTTTTAAATTATTTTTATGATTTCTATCTGGGTTTTAAGCTCAGATAATTTAAAATAAAGTTATACAACTAACTTTAGCCCAGAATCTTTAGCAAATAATCTTACAAACTTCTCATAGAGGATTGGAATCAAGGGATTTCCAAGCTTCCATGGAGGAACTTTTGAAAAATTTTGAAAGAGGAGGAAATGAATAAAAGTGGAAGGGACAAGAGGGTCCCTTGGAACCTTCTTTTAACACTTACCTAGGATGGTATGAGTGAAAATCCCAGGGATCTCTGTCAATTGAAGTGGTCAAAATGAGCAGGAATCAGGCTGCATTTAAAGAAAACGACAGCGCCCTGGGCACAGCCCCGTGTTCAGTGGACACGGCCCCGTGTTCAGAGGAAATCCTGACACATTTTGTCCGTATTCTGACCAAATCAGCAGAGAATCTTTTTAGTGAGCACGGGGGCGTGTTGACCTGGACACGGCCCCGTGTCTGGAGGCTGCTTTATGGGGTTTTGCTATTTCAAGGATCTCCCCGATATCGGGTGGTTCCTTACTGGTCGGAACAACCCCAAAGTGCCTAATATACCTTAATTGTCCTAGACTAAGGCGAGAACGCAAGAGGTTGTCGGTGAGGGTAATTCATATTTTCATTCTAGGTGGACAAGTCCAACCCTTTTCTGGGCTCTTGTTAAAGAAGGTATATGCCGAATCGCTCAGGTCTATGTATGCACCGAACGAAGTCGATGGAGAGTCCTTCACGGCACAATCGACACAGGGACGACTATCGTCCAAGTCTTTGCTAGGTACGAAGGTATTTTCGGGAGCAACGAGGTTGTCGGAATGCGGTTCCAACATTTCTTCATGGGTATCGTCTTGGGGTGGATCAATAAAATCCTTTCCAAGCTCTTCTATCCATTTCAGAATTAGCTCTTCTAGTTGAAATAACTCGCTAAGGAGCATTTCCCCTAGAATATCTGGCTGGGCGCATTCGAGGGAGAAATAGTGCTTATTTTTACTTTCGCCCCTCTTAAGGTTGTGAGAAGATGGTGGGTCCATGTAGTGGGGCCTATAATTTAGGAAGTAGCATTTTACTTCTTCATGTTCGCCACCACATAATTGACACCACTTACCATAAGAGTGCCGAAAGTAAAAATAATTACTATCACTCATGTTTATGTCAGAAATTACCAACCGTCGGGATCTAACGGTTCTGTTTTCAGTAACTGAAACTTGGGCACGGGGGCGTGTTGAGTGGACACGGCCCCGTGTTTAGCTTACTGTCTGATGTAAAACAGGATTGCCAGTTCCAATGATTGAGCACGGGGGCGTGTTCAGCGGGCACGGCCCGTGCTGAGCTCTGCAGAAGCTGAAAAACTAAGAAAATCCTAAAAAAAAATAAAAAGAAAAATAAAAGATGATTAGGCCGTTGATTCCTAACTTTCTTAAAATCCTTGTGTCCCCGGCAACGGCGCCAAAAACTTGATGTGCGGTAAGTGTCGTATATATTAGGTGTATATTTTAAGCCCTTTTTAACACTTATTTTAGCCAAGTTTTAAATTTATAAAACACAATATTTCACTAACACTAAACACACATATGGGCAAGTGCACCCATCGTTGAGTGTAGTATAGCGTTGGTAAGATACCGAGGTCGTCCAAGGACACAAGAGCTTTTAGTACCGGTTTATCCTCAACGTCTAACCAAAACAAAAGTTTAGAAAAATGTTTTAAACTAAGAAAAATAAAACTAACTAAAATGCTGAAAATAAAAATAAAATAAAAACAGATAGACAAGATGAATCACTTGGTTCCGACTCGTATCTAGTATAACCTTTGATTATTTCCTCACTTTTGCACATAATTAAGAGATTATCTTAGTTATTGTAGTAGGCCCCTCTTTTGAAGGTTACGTTACCCTCACCCTAGTAGTTTGAGTCAGCAGGGATACAATCCTAAAGGGGTGGATTATTGGAAGATAATGAATTAAGTTATTAATGCAGTATTGTGGTAGGCCCCGCTTTTGGCGGTGACGTTACCCTCGGCTAAGTAGTCTGAGTTAGCAGGGATACAGTCCTAAGTAGCCGGGTTATAGTATTAATAGTAGTTAGCTTATGAGGGGATCAAAGAGTTTGGACCCACGCCATCCAATACCGTGAAGTATTGAAGGAGGTCCTACTAAATTTGACCCAGGTCCATTGCAGGACCTCTAAACGCTGAACAATGGCAAGACCTTTACCAAACCGTTCCCTTAACCCCCTATCAGGTAGCCAACATACCTCCATATAGACCGTGGAGATATGAATGGTGAAAATCCTTTATTTTATATAGACAGTAAAATAATGCCAAGACACCACGGACAAACGATAAGGAAAGATCACCTTCAACATAAGTAACTAGTTATTAAAGTCATTAATACAAAACCAAATAAAAAGTGCAAAAGATTAGAAATAAAAAGTATTATACTAGACACTTTGTCTTCACCAAGTGATGTAAGAGACTTAGGCAAACATGGCCTTGATTGTCAAGAACTCTTACGATCAATCTTGGATCCCGAGACGACTCACACACTCTATGATGGACAATGGATGATGGTGGTGGATGATGGTGTTGTGATGGTGGTGGGTGGTGGATGAAGTGTGAGAGAGGTGGTGTGCCAAGGGATGAGATGAAGTGAATCCAAGCACTCCTATTTATAGGCTGAACAGAGAGCTGGACACGGCCCCGTGTCCGTCTGACACTCTCTCTCCTCATTAATTGTAATTCGCAATTACAATAAATGCGCCTGCTGTACTTTCGACACGCCCCCGTGTCCGCTGAGCACGGCCCCGTGATGGGCAATAGAAGCTTCTATAGGTTTGTCTTTTCTGCTGCTTCTTGGGCACGGCCCCGTGCTGGCTGAGCACGGGGCGTGTTCAGCCTTCTGTTTTCTCTATTTTGCTTTGAAAGGTGCCGTTGAGGGTTCGGGCAGTCCACTAATGTTCCTTTTCTTGTATTTATGTTGGATTTAGCTGTCTTTTTGCTTCTTTTGCGTTTTTGAGCTCATTTAATCCTGAAAATACAAAAGGAAGACAAAAACACTCTTTTCCCAATATTAGTACTAAAAAAGGGTTAGTTTTATGCCTCATTTGATGTAATTTATATGTTGCATTTTACACACATCAGCCATCCGATCGGATTGTCATCCGATCGGATTGCCACTCGATTAATGAAATGATAAGACCATCAAAGAATGTGTGCTTTAGATCGGATGGCCATCCGATCGAGATGCCATCTTTTTCACAACAACTGATTAACAATGAAGGCACAGATATCTAGGCAAACACTTAGAAAAATATTTAACAAATAAATGCATTGGATCGGATGGCTATCCGATCGGATTACCATCCGATCGAACCGCCATTCAAACCATGTAAAACTGAAGAACAGATTGAACAATCTTTGAACATCAAAATTTTTCTAAGTAATTCACAAAATTGAACATGGTTCTACGTAGAGTTTTTGCCGATGATTAAAACCATATGTTCAAATTTTTCTAATTCTCAGCCATTTGAGTTTAATTTAGCAATAACAGGTCCGATAGCCAATACCTTCTAAACATCAATTCATCAGTTTTATCATGTTTTTGCACAAATTGAGACGGTAAACTTATAGATCTAAGGCCCGTGAACAAAACCCTATGCTTAGATTCTATCAAATATCATCAATAAAGCCTAGATCTAAGTTATTCATGCCGACAGTCACCGACAAGCATAAACAACATCAAATCTTCAAATTTTAACTATTTAGATCAGTGAACTTATCTTTCCCATAGTGAAGATTGTGCAAGCCAATAATCCTATGACGTGTGGAAAGCAAGAATGAAGAATCAAGATCAAGAAAGTAAGAGTGTTTGAGATAGTATCGAGTGGTCAATCGAATGAGTAAAGGTTTGACTGAAGTTTTTGATCACTATATATAGACAATGTGCATGTGTCGGATGGCCATCCGACTGGATTTTCATCCGATCGAACCGCCATTCGATCCAAACAACTCTCTGACTTGAAGTGTTGATCTTTTGACTTTTTGGCGTTTTATCAGGTTTGGTCAGTTTTAGAAATCCACTGATCCTTTTAAATTTCACACAAATTTCAACTTATTCAGGATACGAATTAGTGTTTTAAGGACTTAACTTATACGCGTGTCCCACCTCAGAATATACTCTCGTATCCAGATCTCTATATTCAGTCTTACAGGTGAACGTACAATAATGATATCTGTAAAGGATAGTGCGAGGCCATGAGAGCTCAGGTTAGAACTTTCGTTCAGACAGAGAGACGATGGCTCGACTTTCGGTGTGTCCCTCTTGGGGATCTTTTCTTCAACAGCACATGATTAGCATTTTGCAATGTTTCATCATTTTTTATGCTGAGGGGAGGCTTTAATGATTAAAGCAGTGCAGAGTATTATACGAGGACTAGGCTATTGCTTCCGCAAAATCAGAAGTCCTGGTATAATACCCCAGATATCATCACGCACTTAGACCTAGTATGTCAGAAATAGAAAACCTTTCAAACAAGATTTCAGGGGTTACCTATATATCCGAGAGATGTTCCCCACGAAATAAGCAAGAAATTTTATGTTTATATCCCGAATTAGTCTACTAAGTGTGTAGAAACCTATCAGCATATAATCAGCAAGACTGCTTAACGCTATTACACATTACATTTCCTTAGCATAATGTAACTGTCTAGCCGATATACTATCATTTCCTCTTTATACACAAACTCTTTCCAGTTTTCTATTGTTTTTGGATTTTGAAAATATCTCATGTTTTTGGATTTGTGTATTTTTTTATCGTTTTTGTATTTTCTGAAAAATATATCTATCTCCCCCTAAATACCAAAACAACTAAAAATACGACAAACCAGTGCAGTCGGCTTCCCAACATCATGTGCAGTGGTATTCTCATCAACGCCAAGTCACTCCTCCGCATTCGACAACAGTTTCATACCATTTAGTTTTAAAAGATGTTGAAAACGAGCTTTATCGAAAGCTTTGGTATGTAAATCTGCCTTTTGTTCGTCGGTGTGGATTTTGTCAATTCGTATCAACTTCTTTCATAACAATCGCGTATGAAGTGATGACGAATTTCTATATGTTTGGTTTTAGTGTAACACCCCAAAAACTGGATTGGTATCAAACCACTTTAATATTAATGACGGGTAAAATACCGTTAGGGGTGAAAACTTACCAGGTAAATATTAGAATTTAAATAAATAAACCTAATATTAATTGAAAGGACGATAAATACTTTGAGAAAAACAAAGTATATAAAAGGGCCCAGTTAACGAGACTTAAAATAAAACGGGTTATATCCCCCGGAACCTACTAAGTTAACTAGGAATAATTAACCTAGTTAGTTGTATGTTTGAAAATAATAAATAAACATGGTTAAATACACTTTTTTATATAACTTGTGAATTAGAGAGACTAAAAGGGGCAATTATGAAAGTGATTTAATTAAAAGAAAAATTAAAACCAAATCACACACACATGTGTGTGTGTTTGGTCGACATATGCAGAGCCAAAAGGGGAAGCTCTCAAAAACCCTAAAACTCACAAATCACCAAGAATCAAAGAAGGATTTCAACAATAATCAGTGTTGAAGCTAATTTCGTGATCAATCACGTTAAGAGATCACAATGTATGTCGAAATTTGATGTTTGGTGATGTTGTAAGTTTATGGTGAACATTCATAACTTGATGTCTAGTATGCATGTTAGATATAATGGTAAAATTGAAACGAATACTAGTCTAGGAATGAACCCTAGATGTGAAATTGGTGATTTAGAGCCATAAACTTGTAATTGAATGATTTAGATTGTATGGGTGTAAGTGGGTTTTGATGAAAAAGGTTGAGTTCATGAAATTTAAAGAGTTAAATGAGCATATGAACTCATAACAAACTGAAATGTGATGTTAAAATGCCCATGATGAACATACCTACTTGTTGAATTGATAATTCGTGGTTAGGAATTTACTAAGATTTGATGTAACATAATGGGTTATAAATCATACCCACAAGGTGTTCGATAAATTGCCTAAGTGAGAACATAAAACTATAGAAGTATGATGAAACTTGAAAAGGATCATATGTAATGATTCTTGACAAAATTGGATGATATCGATTCTTTAAAATGGCAATTTAACAATTAGCCGGGTTGTTCACTATAGGCGACTCGAGCTAGAAGGCGGGTGATAAAGCCGGGAGCGATACGCGGCTTAAAGGAAAGATCTAAGGTACGCGACTTGTCGTCCCGTTACATTTATGTAGACAAGCTTAGTTAAAATATGTTTAATGTTGATATAGCAAAAATGGTTGAGTTGGTATGTCAATGAGGTGATGGAATTCACTCGACAACCAAACGGGTCAAAATAGATAGTTAAAATGTGTGTAATATTGATATAGAGAAAATGGTTGTGTTGGTATGTCATTGAGGTGATGGAATTCACTCGACAACCAAATGGGTCAAATTAATAGTTAAAATAATAGCGATCAAAATAAAGTCACCATTTGGTAAAAGTTATAACGGGTCAAACAATTTAAGAAAATGTCTTTTAAGTAGTAAGAACTCACGGCGAGAACCGGAATAGGTTCAAGGGGCATGATGGTATTAATATACCATCATAGTTGATAAATGGTCATGTCGACTAAACGGGTCAAATGGTGTGTTAATACAATTTGACAATAATAACTGACGACTACTTGTTGAGTTTTGTGATCACAGGAAATAACATATACTTGTGTTGTTTTAGCTAGAAAATTTAAAGCAAAAAGTTTGTAAACGGGTCAGTGCTATGACCCGAGCCAGGTACGCATATTTAGATTTATAGTTAAAAATGATATTTTGGTCAATTATTAGCGAAAGTCCTTCGTCGTAAATGAGGGACTAAAATTGACCAAAAAGCCCTTGATGGGTAAATTGGGCAAACGACCCATATGGGTTGTTTAGGAATTTGCATGATTATTATGGAATGTAGGTGGATATTTTAGATATGGAATTACGAAGTGTGAAAAGAAAAGAGCTAGTTTTAGGCTAAATTGCTTAAATCCCCTAGACGGATCAAAACGGATCTGTGCACATAGCTTGCATATTAGTTGCGTAATTCATAAGAATTATGAACCTGAGCTAAAGATTTTGTGTTAAATGCATTGGAGCATATATTTTGGTTAGTTAGAAACAAGTTAGTGGTTTTAAACTTAAACGGGTTAGAAGTTTTAGTAAATCAATTTCAATCCGATGGCTTGATATCCTATATTTTGAGAAGTTAAATATCAGGTTTTAACTCCATAAGATGGAGAATTAACTTACGATCCCGTAGGAAAAAGAATCACGCGAATCGGATGAGTAGAACAAAAGTTATGAAACTTTGAAGTTGATTTTGGTAAAAAAAAAAAAAAATAGGAGCTGGGAATATGCAGCAACAATCCTACAAACCATCTGTTGAAAACAAGGTGTAGCGTCGCACGACACCCACTTGACCCGACCGTCGCGTAGCGCGACTATTGTCGCGGCCCGCGACATATTTTGGGCGACTTGGTCACGGCCCGCGAGGGCCTGAAAAACTGAAATTTGGTTGATTCTTGTATGTTTTGTCTATGGAACTCAATTTAACATGTTTCTAAGCTATCAAAACTAACTCTTATGTTGGTTTGATTTTAGGTGAATATTATATGCCTCCGGACGAAGATCAAGCGACGAATAAGAACCGAACACACCTCTCAATGAAGCTTCCGTATTTGATTTTGTTTCGTTTGATAAAAGTGGATTATGTAAACACTTTTGACTATGTTTTTGGATGTTGTAAAACATGTTTAAATACTTATTATGTAAAAGTTTTTGTTAAGTGGCATTTTTCATTTAAAATGCTTACTTTAATGTTATAGAAACGTTAAAAACTACTATGGGTCTTACAAGTTGGTATCAGAGCTCATGGTTAAAGAGTAAAGTGTTTGGTTCGAGGCTTGATCGCAAATCCGGTAAGTACATGTATATAGTAATGGTTTAGTATGATTAATGTGTTGTGAATAACACATAGGATTATCGTGTAATACACGTTACCTCAATTAAATCGATCAAGGATTGATATAGTTAACGAAATTATGTGCGTTGACACGTATAGTAGAAAAGCCTTGTATTATGATACGGACGTTTATTGAAGTCGACATTACTTACTTTTGTGAATATTATTATTGAAGGACATTCGCACCTGAAGGTGACAAGAGTTGAAGAAATTTGGATATGACGGAGAAACGGTCCGAGTATGACAAGCAGAGCATGCTCGCCAAGGACAAAAATCGCGTAGCAACCGTGAACAAGGTTAACGACAAGGAAAGCCCATCGGGGCAAGCATTACCAAGTGCACGCTTTAAATTTAGTCGCACAAATAGTAATATGCAACAAACACATAGAGAATGACGGTTGCATATGTAGGATAAAACTTGGAAAACCTGAATAGGATATGTATTCAGGATGATGTTTCTAAGTGAAAACAAATAGAAACATGTGTTATTCACGATTGTGAATAACAAGACAATAATAGAAATAGATTATGTGAAAACTTGGACGGGAATAAATATCAAAGTGAATAATTTTCAATATAATACTATTAAGAAAAGTAGTGATCACATTAACAAATGTGATGATATAATAATTTGGTAAAAAGGAAAACATTTTATTTGTTCAAAGAATAAAACAGGTAAAACTAATAATTGTTAAATAACAATTAAATAAAGTTTTACCAACTGAAACCATGAATATGGAAATTATTAGAGAAGTTACTTACATGGGGCGTGATGCGAAAATTATAAAAAGGTCATGTGTGGCATGTGTTGATCACTTACTCTGGCTAAGTAAGTAGTGAACACATGATACCATGAACTTTTTATGATGGACACATTTACGTCCGATGTAGTAAGGCGGGTGAATGGGATGAATTAAGATGATACCCCAATGAATAAAATAAGCAAAATGCTTGATAATAAACGTAAACGCAAGTCGGATGACGGAAGCGTGTTACTTTAGAATAACGAGCCCGAGAGAAGGGACAAGGATCAAAGTAAATAAAAAATACATACCGACTAATAGGAATGCTAAAGCATAGGGATAAAAGTTTGTCTGTCGCAAGTGATGAAATTCACACGGACAAGTCAAACGAATTAAATAAAGAATAAAAGACTTGATTGAATTAAAGCGATGGGTTTCGCTAAGATAACCAAATAAATTAAAACGAAGTCTTAATACATACCGGGACGGTTACTTTGATAGTGACTTTGGTAAGATACCCGATAGATGGGTAGGATTTTGCAAGTATGCGTAAACCAAGAGACGGGAACGCGAAATAAAAATTCAAAAGACTCGGATTAGGAGCCATGACTAATAGACGATGAGAATTTGCAAACAGAAATTTTGATAACTACGTTCAACTATTTTAAAGTTGAACGGGTCGAATAAAGAATGAAGTTTGACGTTCATAAGTGATGAAACCTCACACGAATAAGTCAAATGGGATAAATAAAGTATAAAAACTTGGTAGTGCAAGTAAGCACAAACCGAATAATGGAAGCGCGAAATATTAATGAACATACGTGATGAGTCATAAAAGAATGTAGATAAAAAAACACAAACTAACGAAACAAGAATGTTAAAAACACTAAGATAAAGAACCCGGGTAACGGGTCGTAAAGAAGTATAGGTAAGAACCGGGTAACGGTAAACGTAGGACAAACCGACGTATAAATGACGTTAGAAGTAATAAGGTCGGAAAGATAATTCGAAAGAAAACAAATGTAGCCTTAGACTACGGTCAAGGTCAAATGGAATCCAAAAAGCAAAAGTAAATATTTCTAAACATAAAAAGGGGTGCTTTGACGCCATGTACATATAAAAACATATATACATTTGAATAAAAAAAACTCGAATAAAGTATGATCTACGGGATTATAAGTAATGTTAAGGTCTACGGGACCAAAAAGACCTTGGGTCATGAATAGAAAGAAACGAATTTTCAGGGTCTCACCTTAAAAAGGTGGAAATATAAGGAAAAAGCCTGCGAGGCTAAGTGAAAGAACCTACGGGTCAATAATGTAAAGCGAGGAAACTGATTGTAACTCCCCGCGTAAAATAATAACGAAAGGTAAAATTTGTATAAAAGCGATGAGTTTCGCTAAGTTAACCGAACAGGTTAAAATGAAGAGATCATGAAAAGTCTGGTGGACAAAAGTGAAAGATTCACTAAAACATCTAAACGAGATGAAATGACAAAAGAATTCACGATTATTAATTTGTGTTATTTCACAAAAAGGGCGAAGACATTACCGAAATGATAACGGTCAGGAATAAAACTTAGACGGAAATTCCTAGACATGAGAAAAAGACGTAAGACAGAGAAAACGTAAACTAAAAATTTAGTTTTTTAGTTAAAAGTAATGTTTTAACAAACATAAGTAGTATGAGGGGATTTAGAAAATCTTAAACACACATAAGGTCGGAGATGGCAAAATAAGTATACCTGGATGACGGGGTATGAAGTGACGGCGACTAATTAGTCTAGCCGGCAAAACTAATCAAAGTTAAGGAAATGTCATGACAAATACAAAGCGCTTGTTAATATAGGACAATCGCGGTATAAACATGTTAACAGACTGGTGAGACTAAGTGGTCAAGTGACAACTTGGTTAAAAAGGTGAAGATGTATAAAAAAAGATAATGAAAAGTTTATATAAACTTAAACATGACGTGATGCGATCACGGTCAAGAAAAGTAATATGGAATATAACCACGTTATAGCGTGAACTATGAAATGAGAATAATAAAAGTTTGTAAGCCTCGTGAAGGCAAAATGGATATACCCGAGCGATGGGGTATAAGGTAACCGGTGACTAATAAGTCTAACCGCCAAGATAAGTGATCAATAAAGATAAAGGATACGAGCTGCAGGTAACGGTCCACGAGACCTTACACGTGAAAGGTGCATACGCTTAGAAACCGAAAAGACATTACCATACTTTCCTAGTAAGATTAGTAAATGCGAGCAATGCTCAAGTAAATCACCGAAATCAGGTTCATTAAGTTTAACCCAATGAACTACGTGATAAAGGTTTCGAGGACGAAAACGCTTTAAGGGGGGTAGACTTGTAACACCCCAAAAACGGGATTGGTATCAAACCACTTTAATATTAATGACGGGTAAAATACCATTAGTGGTGAAAACTTACCCAGTAAATATTAGGATTTAAATAAATAAACCTAATATTAATTTAAAGGACGATAAATACTTTGAGAAAAACAAAGTATATAAAAGGGCCCGAGTTAACAAGACTTAAAATAAAACGGGTTATATCCCCCGATGTCACACCCCGACCGTGTAAAACAACAAACCGTGGCGGAAACGTCGGGGAGTGTCGTAACAGAATCATTGTTTCATAACACATGGAAATTGAAGTTTTGTTTTATTAAATTGAAAGAGGTTACAATGTCTTATAAACAAAGAAAAACAAATCAATTAACTAGTCTTGCATCTTTTATTGTCACTAAGGCCCTCGTCCAATCCTATGTTTGCATCATGATCATCTAACAACAGCACCTGAAACACATGTGAAAATAGGTACGTCAGCATAAAAATGCCTGTGAGATACATAGGTTAAATTATAATAGGATTCATGACTTGTAAGTTTAAATAAAATATGTTTAACAAAAATTAGTCATGAACCTTGTAAAATATTTTCTTTTAGAAATCACGCGAAAATTGATAAGAAAACAGATGATATAAAAGAATAATGCATGATTAAATAAATAATCAAGTAAAAATGAGTTTGTATAAAATATGATGTTTGTAAAACCATGTTTTGTAAAGATATGATAATTGTGTAAAATGTATTATGTCAAAATTGAAATGGTTTAAATAACGCTACGATATGTAATATCATAAAAGCACTTATATATAGGAAGTACCAGCGGCGTATCCACCATGCTTTTATCATATTACACATGCCTCGTTATTTAAATCACTTACCCAAACAAACCACCAATGTAAGAATGTTCATGTATAATCAATTTATACTTTGGTTTTGTAAATAACATATCAAACTATGCTTTGGTTTTGAAAATAACATATCAACTATGTTTTGGTTTGAAAATAACATATCAACTATGTTTTAGTAAATAATAGGGCCAGTAGTATATTAAAATATATGTTGGATTTGTACATAGTATATCAAATTATACTTTGGTAAATAATATCACATATGGGAGCATATCAAACTATACTTTGGTAGTATATCAAAATCTACAAAAGAAACAGTGATTTAGTATTCATTCAAAGCTTAGTGCATCAAACTACACCTTAGAGACTATAGAAATACCACAAAGGCAATTTCTATTTGGTTAAAATTTGGTTTCTGACATTCCATACAACAGGAATGGGGTGTCTAATCCTATAGCGCTATATCGTACTACCAATCGGCTTGGTGAATGTATAAAATAAGTACAATCCAACAATTAATTTTATAATCTTTGAAAATTTGTGTTTAAACCATAGATAATCATTCAATTTATCAAAAGATAAGTACTAGCATGTATAATCATAAAGTTGAAATCATGAAAATATCGAAATGGCACACATGTTTCACCCTAAAACATTTGAAAACAGTAAAAGAGGGGACTATGTACTCACTTGAGGATGCTTAGAAGTCTTGAATAACAACCAAGCAAAGCTAGAGGGATCACGGAAATCAAACGACACCTAATATAGGTAACTTATATAAACAACCGGACCTAAATCGGAAGATCGGATAGGATGAGGTTTAGTAAACCAAATGAGTATTGGAACTCATATGATATGGTTTAACAAAGCCTGCATACTAAATCGAAACCTAACCTAAGTGCTTACGACCCATTACAACTCGTTTAGGTAGCTTACGCTACTTTAACACGTCGTTCACGTAAAACGCATTCGGACTGCCTAACTAGTCCTATGACAAGTATTATATGCCTTCATATGTCTAATAATGTTACCTAATCAGTTTAGATGTCAAAATTTAGGTTACATATGCTTAAAGTGAAATTATGCGTAAAAAGGGCATTTTGGTCATTTTCCTAAGGCATATAAACTACCTATCATTCAACTAACTAGACGAAGTGACCATAAGGTATAACCTCGGAAGGTTATTCCCTATACAACTATGGTCACAAAATATGTTTGGTCGGATCCTAATGATCAACCAAACGGTTTGGGTTCGAAAGTCTAAGTGGTTGTTTAGACCGCTTATCTTACGACCCTGTATAAGCACTAAACCTAAAGTGACGAGTTAAACATGTTAAAACATGTTTAACAAAGTTTGAAAACAAGTTTGATATCAAAACAAAGGGTTTTGATACCCAAGAATAGTTTGGTTGCAAAATACGCATAAATACGCATTTTGACCGAAACTATGACTCGTCACTACACCTAATCAACGTGGTAATCAGTAGGTATAGTCAAACGGGACTATAACCATCGTGATTACGCTCACGTTGCAAAGTTCAAACAAACTTCATGTTGACCATTAACCGGTCAAAGCAGAAAGTCAAACACTATTTGACTTTCGTGCTTAAAAACGCATAAAAGCACGAAAGAATACTTACAAAGGGTCCAAGCTAGGAAGATCTTAATCTAAGATACTCAGGTATGAAGCAAAAGCTTCAACTTAGAGCATAAACTCATATCAAGTGTGAAGAAAAGAATGAAAGCTTGTGGGTTTTTATAGATTTCGGACCACTGTTATAATCGTTCCTCGATAAACGAGCTTCAATCTTGGCCCTCCATGTGTGCCCATTGTTTTACAAACCTATGGGTGCCCCAAAACAAGCTCATGGTATTGAAAAACCAAGAACCAAAGCCAGAAACCAACTGCTGATTGCAGAAACTGGTTTTTGCAGATCTGGGCAGCTCTCGTGCCCCGCGTAAGATTCAGGGAAGTCTTACGCGCCCCTCCTGAGCCAAAGTTTGGCAGATTGCCACTTTTGGTCCCTGTAGCCTAGAAACTTGATTTTTGATGATTTTTGACACGTTTAAGCCCCGTTAACCTCATTTCAAAGCTCTAAAATGAAGTTAAAGTATAGGGAACTTAAAATATGCTCAAAAAAAAATCTTGGATGTCGGTTCGTTTGGTCGTACGGTTGCGTTGTTCGGTTAATTACGACGAAACACGCACGAACGCGAAAAACGATCCAAATTACGCGACGAATGGAATTTTTTCATGCCAATCACTAAAATAAAATATTTTAATGATTACATAAATTTTTGGATGTCCGGATATAATCAGAGCGTAAGATATGCACGAAAATGCAAACTTATGCACTTTTTGACGCTTTTAGTCCCTGTTTGACCAAACAAGTTTATTTTTGCGCACCAAACACCTCAAAGCCTATTTCTAAGCTATGTAAAGGATATTTAGGGAATGTTTAACTTATGATCCAGTTCCGGAAGGTTCGATACCATACGAATCAGCCGACTTTTGCAGTTTGACGCAAATAGTCCCTGCGATCGAATAAAGTTGATTTCGACACACCAAACCTTCCAAAACTTATTTCTAAGTTATGTAAAGGTTATTTAAGGTATGTTAATCCCATGTCACTGTTCCGGAGTGTTTGTCGTATTAAACTGATTACTTTTACGCATCAGTTCTCGTATAACTTTCAAGAAAGCGATTTAGAGCTCGAAATCGAACGAGAATTGATATGTGCAAAGGATACACATATTTATACAAATCCCAAGTATGAAACACAATATTTCATTGATTTGGTATTTGTTTGATGGCCGTGGAGGTACAGATGTCACAGTCTCCCCTACTTCAGGAAATTTCATCCCGAAATTTATTTAGAGGAAACTTGTGAGAGCTCGAAACATGAAGTCGAAAGGATAAAACAACACTGATTAGGGTTCTGAACTTCTAGTAACTTTAAAGAACATCATGTTTGCAATGTATGAGGGACACTTATATACAAGTATATGAAGCGCCATTGGTGCATCCAACGTACCTCCATTACAGTATTCACGTTTTGTTATTGTTGCCACTATCGGTTCCTACACATGATAAATCTTACTGAGGTTTTTGTGCACTGAATTTCATAATTATGTATGCATCCATAATTACAAAATTCCTTGCATAGTCCTCACAGTGCATTTTATAATATGTAGGGGAAAACCAAATAAACGAACCTGTGATGAGTATGACTAGACCACCATAGGGTCCTTTTAATTAAATCAACAAATGATCTCTTTAAATAGACAACCAAGGAGTCTTTTCAGCAATATCATCACATGTCATTCTTAACCAGATTCTGAATCAATCTTTTTAACTAGACCACCCAACGGGTCTCTTTTGAATTATGGAATGGTACTATATAATCCAAGGGTCTTAACTATTACGTAGAAGCCCATTAAGGATTTGAGGTAGTACCTTTGGATATCCTACTATGAATCCCTCATATGAAGATATGGAAGATTCTACGAGGATTTGGATAACGAAAATTCTGATCACACAAAAACATAAAAGAAAACACATAAACACATAATTGTTTAACTTGACCTTTAATTTGTTATCTTTGGGCACGGGTATTTAAAGCACACCAGGAATCCAATTCGTGGATTTTATTTGACACTTTAAACATTTAAAAAAAATCTAACTATGAAGATAGGAATATCTTAATAGGAATTCGGCTTTGTCCTTATTGAATCATAATGTACGTATTAAGGCATACAAGGAATTCAATTAAGGACTCAGATTTGAACGATAATCATCCACAAGGATCTAATCGTGAAGATAAGAAGATCCTATATGGATTTTGGAATTTGAAGAGCGGGAGACGCTTCGAGACCTTGCATTAGACGTGCTTAAGTTGACACACGAGGTAGAATGTTCATGAAGTTGAGGTGCTAGATATGCCAAGGCGACATATGAAGCAGAATTTGGAGGTTGGATACTACGTATGTTAAATCAATCATACGGGCATAATGTTTTTCGAAAACTATGCATGGGGTTTTTTCAAAAATGTTTTTGAAACCTTACGTAATACTTTTGACATCATACAGTAGATGTATTAGGTAAATATGTTTATAAAATGTTTTAAAATCATGCGAGATGAATTTTGAAATTATGTATAAGGTTTTTGAAAACATGGATAATGCTTTTGAAATTATGCACTTGATACATTAAATAAATATATTGTGTTAAAATTGTTTTAAAACTATATGAAATATTTTGAAATTATGAAGGTTGTTTTTGAAAAATATATATTATGCATGTTGTAATAAAAACTAGAATGAAATGATATGGGTACGAAATCGAAGAATATCCTTAGTTATCTAACCAAGGATTTAAAGTGATTACTCAAAATGTCACTTATATGCTGTACTTCGTTTCTTAGAATGAAACGAGTACTTAGAATTTTTGAGAAAATCATGAGCGATCACATGAATGGGAGAACTACAAGAAGAGTTTGTAAAGAACATTGTTCTTTGGTGTTGGTATCGTAGGGGTATGCCATACACACATGTAACTACACTTGTACATCAGAATTGTGAACAATGATTTATTTATAAACCAAACAGATCGTTTTCAGAGTTCAAGAAAACAAAAGAAACAAAAGCATAAGATTCAGATTATTCAAAGCAGCAGCAGGATTTGCAACAACTTTGTTTTGGATAGCAAAGCGACACATGTTAACCAAATGTCCCCATCATTCACAGTGGGTACATTTGAAACAGGGTAATTGATTCTGATGATGATGGTTGCATTGATTGTACCAAGAAGCGGTTCCTTTGTACGGCTTCATCCCTGAGGCGAGTCATGGTGATAGCTAAATCAACGGTCCTCTGGAGTACGACGCCTGTTTGTTGGGCAATTGCAGCACCTAGTTCGGATATTTGAGTATTGTTGCGACGAAGAGGCAACTTAAAGATAATGGAAGACATGGGAGGAAACAAGTTAAATGCTATCGGGTAAACAAAACAGAATGACAATGCATGAAAATTGCGACCATTTGTTTGCTACCTAAGGCAAGCAAATGAGACGGTGACTAATCAAAGTAAGTGGGTCATATTAATGTATCACGAACACATGCTTTAGCCTATAAGTGGACACTCACCCCAAGAGTTCCCAGGTAAGAGTGACTGGACCGATTATGTGGATTTGTACGAACACTCTAGCCTTAGACAGAAAACTTAGAGTACAGGCATCCACCCTTCCAGATTGCACGTGTTCACATTATAAGACCCAACTTTGACGAGATTTTGAAAACTTTGAACGTTCAAAACCTTATAATAAATCATCCTAGAACAGATGATTAGTTTTCAAAGCAGATTTGAAATTTTTATTCTTGTTGTGGTTGTCACCTAAGGATAAGTGACGGTATTGTTTTAAGATCTAAACACAAGAATCCTGTGTTGGGGTCCTTGGAAGGTTATAGACTAGGTCAAAGCATTACTAATAACCTAATTCCATATAACCATGAGCTCTGATACCAACTCTTCTGTCACACCCCGACCGCGTAAAATAACAAACCGCGGCGGAAACGCCGGGGAGTGTCGTAACAGAATCATTGTTTCATAACACATGGAAATTGAAGTTTTGTTTTATTAAATTGAAAGAGGTTACAATGTATTATAAACAAAGAAACATAACTTAATTAACTAGTCTTGCATCTTTTATTGTCACTAAGGCCCTCATCCAATCCTATGTTTGCATCATGATCATCTAACAACAGCACCTGAAACACATGTGAAAATAGGTATGTCAGCATAAAAATGCCTGTGAAATACATAGGTTTTATTATAATAGGATTCATGACTTGTAATTTTAAATAAAATATGTTTAACAAAAATTAGTCATGAACCTTGTAAAATATTTTCTTTTAGAAATCATGCGAAAATTGATAAGAAAACAGATTATATAAAACAATAATGCATGATTAAATAAATAAACAAGTAAAAATGAGTTTGTATAAAATATGTTGTTTGTAAAACCATGTTTTGTAAAGATATGATAATTGTGTAAAATGTATTATGTCAAAATTGAAATGGTTTAAATAACGCTACGATATGTAATATCATAAAAGCACTTATATATAGGAAGTACCAGCGGCGTATCCACCATGTTTTTATCATATTACACAAGCCTCGTTATTTAAATCACTTACCCAAACAAACCACCAATGTAAGAATGTTCATGTATAATCAATTTATACTTTGGTTTTGTAAATAACATATCAAACTATGATTTGGTTTTGAAAATAACATATCAACTATGTTTTGGTTTGAAAATAACATATCAACTATGTTTTAGTAAATAATAGGGCCAGTAGTATATTAAAATATATGTTGGATTTGTACATAGTATATCAAATTATACTTTGGTAAATAATATCACATATGGGAGCATATCAAACTATACTTTGGTAGTATATCAAAATATACAAAAGAAGAAGAAATTTAGTATTCATTCAAACCTTAGTGCATCAAACTACACCTTAGAGACTATCGAAATACCACAAAGGCAATTTCTATTTGGTTAAAATTTGGTTTCTGACATTCCATACAACAGGAATGGGGTGTAGAATCCTATAGCGCTATATCGTACTACCAATCGGCTTGGTGAATGTATAAAATAAGTACAATCCAACAATTAATTTTATAATCTTTGAAAATTTGTGTTTAAACCATAGATAATCATTCAATTTGTCAAAAGATAAGTACTAGCATGTATAATCATAAAGTTGAAATCATGAAAATATCGAATAGGCACACATGTTTCACCCCAAAAAATTTGAAAAAGTAAAAGAGGGAACTATGTACTCACTTGAGGATGCTTAGAAGTCTTGAATAACAACCAAGCAAAGCTAGAGGGATCACGAAAATCAAACGACACCTAATATAGGTAACTTATATAAATAATCGGACCTAAATCAGAAGATCGGATAGGATGAGGTTTAGTAAACCAAATGAGTATTGGAACTCATATGATATGGTTTAACAAAGCCTGCATACTAAATCGAAACCTAACCTAAGTGCTTACGACCCATTACGACTCGTTTAGGTAGCTTACGCTACTTTAACGCGTCGTTCGCGTAAAACGTGTTCGGACCGCCTAACTAGTCCTATGACAAGTATTATATGCCTTCATATGTCTAATAATGTTACCTAATCAGTTTAGATGTCAAAATTTAGGTTACATATGCTTAAAGTGAAATTATGCGTAAAAAGGGCATTTTGGTCATTTTCCTAAGGCATATAAACTACCTATCATACAACTAACTAGACGAAGTAACCATAAGGTATAACCTCGGAAGGTTATTCCCTATACAACTATGGTCACAAAATATGTTTGGTCAGATCCTAATGATCGACCAAACGGGTCGGGTTTGAAAGTCTAAACGGTTGTTTAGACCGCTTATCTTACAACCCTATATAAGCACTAAACCTAAAGTGACGAGTTAAACATGTTAAAACATGTTTAACGAAGTTTTAAAACAAGTTTGATATTAAAACAAAGGGTTTTGATACCCAAGAATAGTTTGGTTGAAAAATACGCATTTTGACCGAAACTATGACTCCAAATCACTGTGGGTATCAGTAGGTATAGCCAAACGGGACTATAACCATCGTGATTATTCTCGCGTTGCGAAGTTCAAACGAACTTCGTGTTGACCATTGACCGGTTAAAGCAGAAAGTTAAACACTGTTTGACTTTCGTGCTTAAAAACGCATAAAAGCACGAAAGAATACTTACAAAGGGTCCAAGCTAGGAAGATCTTGATCTAAGATACTCAGGTATGAAGCAAAAGCTTCAACTTAAAGCATAAACTCAGATCAAGTGTGAAGAAAAGAATGAAAGCTTGTGGGTATTTATAGATTTCGGACCACCGTTTGGATCGTTCCTCGATAAACGAGCTTCAATCTTGGCCCTCCATGTGTGCCCATTGTTTTACAAACCTATGGGTGCCCCAAAACAAGCTCATGGTATTGAAAAACCAGGAACCAAAGCCAGAAACCCGCTGCTGATTGCAGAAACTGGTTTTTGCAGATCTGGGCAGCTCTCGCGCCCCGTGTAAGATTCAGGGAAGTCTTACGCGCCCCTCCTGAGCCAAAGTTTGGCAGATTGTCACTTTTGGTCCCTGCAGCCCAGAAACTTGATTTTCGATGCATTTTTGACACGTTTAAGCCCCGTTAACCTTATTTCAAGGCTCTCAAATGAAGTTAAAGTATAGGGAACTTAAAATATGCTCAAAAACATCTCGGATGTCGGTTCGTTTAGTTGTACGGTTGTGCTGTTCGGTTAATTACGACGAAACACTTACGAACGCGAAAAACGATCCAAATTACGCGACGAATGGAATTTTATCATGCCAATCACTAAAATAAAATATTTTAATGATTACATAAATTTTTGTATATCCGGATATAATCAGAACGTAAGATATGCGCGAAATTGCAAACTTATGCACTTTTTGACGCTTTTAGTCTCTGTTTGACCAAACAAGTTTATTTTTGCGCACCAAACACCTCAAAGCCTATTTCTAAGCTATGTAAAGTATATTTAGTGCATGTTTAACTTATGATCAAGTTCTGGAAGGTTCGATACCATACGAATCAGCAGACTTTTGCAGTTTGACGCAAATAGTCCCTACGGTCGAATAAACTTGATTTTGAGACACCAAAACTTATTTCTAAGTTATGTAAAGTTTATTTAAGGTATGTTAAGCCCAGATCACTGTTTCGGAGTGTTTGTCGCATTAAACTGATTACGTTTACGCATCAGTTCGCGTATAACTTTCCAGAATGCGATTTAGAGCTCGAAATCGAACGAGAATTGATATGTGCAAAGGATACACATATTTATACAAGAGTTAAATGCCATTTTAGTCCCTGTGGGTTGGGCCATTTTGCCAGTTTAGTCCAAAGGTTTCATTTTTAACCTGTGGGTCCAAAAAGGTTTCACAGTTGCCATTTTAGTCCACTTGGTTAACTTCATCCATTTTTTCTGTTAACGAGAAGGCCAATTCAGTCATTTTGTATGTAATTCTGTTAACTAAAAGGGTAATTCAGCCATACAAAATGACCGAATTGGCCTTCTCGTTAACAGAAAAAATGGATGAAGTTAACCCAGTGGACTAAAATGGCAACTGTGAAACCTTTTTGGACCCACAGGTTAAAAATGAAACCTTTGGACTAAACTGGCAAAATGGCCCAAACCACAGGGACTAAAATGGCATTTTACTCTTTATACAAATACCAAGTATGAAACACAATATTTCATTGATTTAGTATTTGTTTGATGGCCGTGGAGGCACATATGTCACACCCGGAACCTACTAAGTTAACTAGGAATAATTAACCTAGTTAGTTGTATGTTTGAAAATAATAAATAAACATGGTTAAATACACTTTTTTATATAACTTGTGAATTAGAGGGACTAAAGGGGCAATTATGAAAGTGATTTAATTAAAATAAAAATTAAAACCAAAACGCACACATGTGTGTGTGTTTGGTTGACATATGCTGAGCCAAAAAGGGGAAGCTCTCAAAAACCCTAAAACTCACAAATCACCAAGAATCAAAGAAGGATTTCAACAATAATCAGTGTTGAAGCTAATTTCGTGATCAATCACGTTAAGAGATCACAAGGTATGTCGAAATTTGATGTTTGGTGATGTTGTAAGTTTATGGTGAACATTCATAACTTGATGTCTAGTATGCATGTTAGATATAATGGTAAAATTGAAACGAATACTAGTCTAGGAATGAACCCTAGATGTGAAATTGGTGATTTAGAGCCATAAACTTGTAATTGAATGATTTAGCTTGTATGGGTATAAGTGGGTTTTGATGAAAAAGGTTGAGTTCATGAAATTTATAGAGTTAAATGAGCATATGAACTCATAACAAACTGAAATGTGATGTTAAAATGCCCATGATGAACATACCTACTTGTTGAATTGAGAATTCGTGGTTAGGAATTTACTAAGATTTGATGTAACATAATGGGTTATAAATCATACCCACAAGGTGTTCGATAAATTGCCTAAGTGAGAATATAAAACTATAGAAGTATGATGAAACTTGAAAAGAATCATATGTAATGATTCTTGACAAAATTGGATGATATCGATTCTTTAAAATGGCAATTTAACAATTAGCCGGGTTGTTCACTATAGGCGACTCGAGCGCGAAGGCGGGTGATAAAGCCGGGAGCGATACGCGGCTTAAAGGAAAGATCTAAGGTACGCGACTTGTCGTCCCGTTACATTTATGTAGACAAGCTTAGTTAAAATATGTTTAATGTTGATATAGAGAAAATGGTTGAGTTGGTATGTCAATGAGGTGATGGAATTCACTCGACAACCAAACGGGTCAAAATAGATAGTTAAAATGTGTGTAATATTGATATAGAGAAAATGGTTGTGTTGGTATGTCATTGAGGTGATGGAATTCACTCGACAACCAAATGGGTCAAATTAATAGTTAAAATAGTAGCGATCAAAATAAAGATACCGTTTGGTAAAAGTTATAACGGGTCGAACAATTTAAGAAAATGTCTTTTAAGTAGTAAGAACTCACGGCGAGAACCGGAATAGGTTCAAGGGGCATGATGGTATTAATATACCATCATATGTTGATAAATGGTCATGTCGACTAAACGGGTCAAATAGTGTGTTAATACCATTTGACCAATAATAACTGACGACTACTTGTTGAGTTTTGTGATCACAGGAAATAACATATGCTTGTGTTGTTTTAGCTAGAAAATTTAAAGCAAAAAGTTTGTAAACAGGTCAGTGCTATGACCCGAGCCAGGTACGCATATTTAGATTTATAGTTAAAAGTGATATTTTGGTCAATTATTAGTGAAAGTCCTTCGTCGTAAATGAGGGACTAAAATTGACCAAAAAGCCCTTGATGGGTAAATTGGGCAAACGACCCATATGGGTTGTTTAGGAATTTGCATGATTATTATGGAATGTAGGTGGATATTTTAAATATGGAATTACGAAGTGTGAAAAGAAAAGAGCTAGTTTTAGGCTAAATTGCTTAAATCCCCTAGACGGGTGAAAACGGATCTACGCACATAGCTTGCGTATTAGTTGCGTAATTCATAAGAATTGTGAACCCAAGCTAAAGATTTTGTGTTAAATGCATTGGAGCATGTATTTTGGTTACTTAGAAACAAGTTAGTGGTTTTAAACTTAAACAGGTCAGAAGTTTTAGTAAATCAATTTCAAGCCGAGGGCTTGAAATCCTATATTTTGAGAAGTTAGATATCAGGTTTTAACTCCATAAGATGGAGAATTAAATTACGATCGCGTAGGAAAAAGAATCATGCGAATCGGATGATTAGAACAAAAGTTATGAAACTTTGAAGTTGATTTTGGTAAAAAAAAAAAATAGGAGCTGAGAATATGCAGCAACAATCCTGCAAACCATCTGTCGAAAACAAGGTGTCGCGTTGCGCGACACCCACTTTATCCGACCGTCGCGTAGCGCGACTATTGTCGTGGCCCGCGACATATTTTAGGCGACTTGGTCGCGGCCCGCAAGGGCCTGAAAAGCTTAAATTTGGTTGATTCTTGTATGTTTTGTCTATGGAACTCGATTTAACGTGTTTCTAAGCTATCAAAACTAACTCTTATGTTGGTTTGATTTTAGGTGAATATTATATGCCTTTTGACGAAGATCAAGCGACGAATAAGAACCGAACACACCTCTCAATGAAGCTTCCGCATTTGATTTTGTTTCGTTTAATAAAAGTGGATTATGTAAACACTTTTGACTATGTTTTTGGATGTTGTAAAGCATGTTTAAATACTTATGATGTAAAAGTTTTTGTTAAGTGGCATTTTTCATTTAAAATGCTTACTTTAATGTTATAGAAACGTTAAAAACTACTATGGGTCTTACATTTAGCGTGATGTACCGGATTTTTCATTATATTTATTGCTGCCTCATTATCAACAAAAATAGGTGAAGTAAGAAATTGCAAACCGTAATCGCGCATCTGTTGCTGAATCCACAGGATCTGAGAGCAGCAGCTGCTGGCAGATACGTACTCTGCTTCACATGTTGATAAAGCAACAGAGGTTTGCTTCTTACATTGCCATGTGACCAATCAGGGTCCGAAAAATTGGCATCCTGCAGTTGTTGATTTAGCATTGACTTTGCAGCAACCGAAATCAGAATCTGAGTATACTTCGAGCGTGAAGTCACCATCTTTGGGATACCACAACCCAGTGTTGGAGTTCCTTTCAGGTAGCGTAGGATCCTCTTGACGATAGACATATGAGAAGCTATGGGACTCGACTGATATCTGGCTGCAAGGCATGTTGGGTACATGATATCGGGTCTGGATGCTGTCAAGTACATCAGCGAACCGATCATTGAGCGATATAGTGTCTCATCCACCTTCTCTCCGGTGAGATCAGGGTTGATACCATGATTGGTTGCTAATGGGGTGGAAATAGGAGTTGTCTCAGACATCCCGAATTTCTCCAGAACATCGTAAACATACTTCGTTTGATGAATGAAGGTTCCTTCAGGAATTTGGTCGACTTGTAGCCCTAGGAAGAACTTCATCTCACCCATTGAAGACATCTTGAACTTCTGCTTCATCACTTTTTCAAAATCTTTGCAGAGTTCTTCATTTGTTGACCCAAAGATTATATCATCATCATAAATCTATACGATCAGTAAGTGCCCATCGACTTCTTTTGTGAAGAGGGTAGCGTCCAATTTGCCTCGAATAAAGCTGTTGGCAAGCAAGTGTTGAAAGAGCGTCTCGTACCAGGCTCTCGGGGCCTGTTGTAAACCATACAGCGCTTTGTCTAGCAGGTAGACCTTATCTTTGTGGATTGGGTCAGTAAAGCCCGGTGGTTGACCGACATATACCTCTTCTTTCACTTTTCCATATAGAAACGCCAATTTGACATCTAACTGGTACATTTTGAATCCTTTCCAGGAAGCAAAAGCTAAGAAAATTTTGATAGCTTCAAGACGAGAAACCTGAGCGTAAACCTCAGTGAAGTCTATCCCCTCTTGCTGACTGAAACCCTGGACCATGAGTCGAGCTTTGTTACGGACAATAACTCCTCGGTCATCCCTTTTGCACTTGAACACCCATTTTGTATTTATCTTTCGGTGACCGTCAAGCAGATCCACAAGCTTCCATACACCAAGCTTTTCAAACTGACTCGGCTCCTCCTGCATTGCATTGACCCATGAATCTTTTGTCAGTGCTTCCTTGTAAGTTCTAGGCTCTATCTGCGAAATGAAACAACTGAGTGAAAATTCAGTTTGTAAAGGAGCAAGTTTAGAATAAAAGCAAGTAAGGCCATTGTCAATCTGGCTTCTGGTGCGAACGCCTGACTGCAGCTCTCCGATTATCAACTCATCTGGATGGTATGAAAGAGTCCTTGGCATAACTTCGCCAGGAACATCCACCTCGCTTTCCCAATTTGTAACGTTCTGCTCCGCAACTTGTTCATTGTCAAAAAATGTCTGATCTGAAGGTTGGATTTGCTCCCCCTCAGACTCTGAATCACCATGATCAAAAGTAGGAATATCATCACATTCTAAATTATCTTCATTGACCATCGTCTGATTTTCAGGAGCAGACTCACATTCCGAATCAATCGGAGTTTGCTGAGCTTCATCATTCTCTCCAACATGACTAGGACCAGCTTCATCATTATTGGAAGTTTGTTGTTGACGTTTAGAAGAACTTGCTGGAAATCTTCCCTGAGATGCTTCATATTCTCGTAAAATATCCAAATCATCAAAGAACTATGGATCTTCTTCTAACTCGAATGAATCCCATAAGGTATCGTAGTTGAATCGCCATGAGTCTGCGGGCTTCTATAGAGGCATAGTATAGTCTTGACATTCAACGTGCTGTGCTTCGATGATCCGCTTGATACTTGGAACAAAGACTCTTCTTAGTGGACTGACATATCCCACAAAAATGCCTTCAATACTCTTTGAACCAAATTTGCCATCGGGATCTAGAACAATGCAGGGTGACCCGAACGGCTCTAAATACTCGAGATTAGGCTTGTGATTGTTGATCAACTTGAAACATGTCTTGTTATGCTTGTTCACAGTAAGTACCCTATTGAGTGTATAGCAAGCGGCTGAAACTGCTTCTACCCAGAAATTAACCGGTAACTTGGAATCAGCAAGCATCGTTCTTGCCGTTTCGATCAGCGTTCTGTTCTTTCTTTCTGCGACTCCATTTTGTTGCGGAGTATATGGTGCGCTGAACTCTTGCAATATACCTCGTCGATCACAGAATTCCTCCATTCTGTTGTTCTTGAATTCCGTACCATTGCCGCTTCTTAGTCTGCAAATTCGAGCTCGGTACAAATTCTCAATCTTCCTGAATAACCTCAGCAAACTCTCAAATGTTTCGTCTTTTGACTTCAGGAACATCACCCATGAGAATCTCGAATAGTCATCTGTGACTACAAGGCAATAGAGATCACCCGTAATGTTCTTGACATTCACAGGACCGAAGAGATCCATGTGAAGTCTCTCTAGTGGCTTCGAGACAGAGTTCATCTTTTTTCTAGGATGGAATTTATTTCGTTGCTTTCCCTTTATACAACTGATACACTACCCCTCAAGATGAATACTCTTTAAGTGAACACCTTTTACTAAATCATTATGCAGCAGGTAGTTCATCTTGCGTAGGTGAATGTGGCCCATCTTCCGGTGCCACAACTCTGACTCCTTTTCAGTGGCTCTTGACATGAAGCAATGAGTTTGACCTGTGGTAGTCGTAGCGACGCTCATATCCAACACGTACAGATCATTAACTCGTGGTGCTCGCATGATGATCCACTCCTCGGGGATGACAAACCCCGGCTTCAGGATCAGACATTCTTTGTCAGTGAAATGTGTCGAATACATTCTATCACAAATTTGAGAAATGCAAAGCAAATTATTCTCCAGCTCTGCTATGTAATTGACTCTTTCAAACGTAATTACACCATTTGACAATGTTCCTTCACCAATAATACGTCCTCCTTAATTTCCTGCGAAACCGACGTATCCACCGTTGAACCCTCTAACATCATATAACAATGTCTTTCTCCCTGTCATGTGCCGAGAAGCTCCGCTATCCATAATCCACCATGAGATAGATCTCGGGAGCTCCTACACATTTCACAAATGTTCAGTTAGATTTTGAAGCAACCCAAGCCTCCTTCAACTCGGGTAGCTTGACGTTAAGGTGAGTTGTTGTGGTGTTCAATGGTGGGAAATTCTTGTTATTCACTTTTAAACTTTCTCCAGACCCAACCTCAACCTCTTTATATAAAAAGAAATCATTTTTCGGAGGTTGACCAGATGGTTGGTCTTTTTTCAGAACATACTTCTTCCCTGGTGGGGTCGAAGTTTGTTTTTCTAACTTCTGGTAAAAATCCAAACGTACATTCATCTTAACCGATTTGGTTGAAGATGATTGTTTTTCAGCAACATAAACCTTTGGTTTTGGAACACTCGATGTCTTAGCCTCAGATTTTGGCTTCCAAGCTTGTTGTGGAGAAGCAACCCGTTTGTAAAATTTATCAGTTTTCTTTACCGGCTGTTTTACAGTTTCAGTTTTGACTTTGATGTTTTCATTTTTCAAAATATTTTTCTTAACAAACATTGGAGCTTTTCCTTTGACATCGTTCTTCTTTCTTGGATTCTCAACAACCACAGACTTAGGTTTTCAGTTGGTGCACTTTCGTGCAATGTGTCCAACTTCGTTGCATTTGAAGCACGTGCGGGTGTCAACATCCCGACTTTTCCCTTCAGTCTGAGGCTGTGAGGTCTTTTCTTCAAAAAATTCTTCATTTGTTTTCGAAAAGAATTCTGATTCTTGCTCGGAAAGTGAGCTTGAGTTCTTTACAAACACTTTCTTTTCGACAAACCTTTTGTTTTGAAATTTCCTTTTTTGATTGTTCTTACCGCCCTGATAACCACCCGACCATCTGTTTTGGTTGTTATCATTAACACGTGGTGGTACAACAGGTTTTTTATAGTAAGATTTATCTTTTTCAAAGTTCAAAAGCCTTTTGGAACTCTTTAAACCTTCAATTTCAGAAACATCAATTTCAACCAATTTGAAAACTTTCTTCAACTTGTCAACATTCACATTCTCAAGTGGAAATTCAATATCCGAATACAACTTATCAGAACCCGAAATCTTGTACATGACAAGAGTAGGTTCGTCATTTGAGTTGTTTTGGGATTTTGATTTCGGAATGTAGTTATTCAGAAAACACTCTTCATCTTCAGTCGAATCACTATCGGTTTTTAAAATGTTTTTAACCACATTTTTCACGACTTCAGACTGAACACTATCTTCATCAGATGATGTAGTGAATGTGACATCGATTGCTTCTGGAAGTTTTTCAACATCTGATTTCTCATTTGTCTCAGAAATCTTCAGATGATGTAGTGAATGTGACATCGATCACTATCTGTTTAACACAGGCGGTGGAACTTGATGATAACCCACCCCCGTTCCATCTGAGTATACATCTTCACCAGCTTTGTTCTTCCCAATTGGTTTGGGAACTATGTGTTGAAGAACAAAGCTCGCGGAGTTGTAACTGTTCAATTTCAGATTAATTCTTTCATTTTCTATCTTAGCTTCCTGGAATTGAAGCTTAAGACTTGTGATCTCATCCAATTGCTGGTTGATTTGTCTTTCTTTCGCTTGAAGAACTCCAGACAATTGAACATTTTCTTTATAAGTTTTACCATTTCACTCATCAGAATCTTTCACTGTTCTTTTCAACTTCTCAAAATTTTCATAAATTTGTCTGTTTTCAAGAATTAATTTCTCGTTTTCTTTCTTAAAACGTTCAACATCAGTTTTATCTTTTTCAATCCTTTCTGTTAATTCATCACTTCTTTTATTTGAAGCTCTAAGAAGTTGCTCTCGATTTAAAATACTTTTATCGGGCATTTCGACTTTTTCAACCAGTTCTTGGGTCTTTTTCATTGTGAGATACGCATGTATGCTGCAAACTTTGCATTCTTTCATGCAATTTTTGCAGTCACTCTCTGTTTTAGCGCAATCAGTCTAACCTGATTCACTTGTTGAACCACTACTACTGACCTTGTTTGTTGACTCAGACGCAGATTTGGAATCTACCTCTAGTTCCTTTGCCATAAGCACTTTGTCAGCCATTTTCTTCAGGTTTTCAGCTGTCATTTCCTTCGTGGTGTCGATTATCCCTTCATCTATCTTCTTTGACTTCAACTCTTCTTCTTCGGCTTTCTTTGCAGCATCTCTCTCTCTCTCTCTCTCTGTTCATCTTCTTGCTTTAAAGATTCAATATGAGTGATGATGGTTCCGCAATTATGTTGCCTCTTTGATCCAAGTAGCATTCACGATCCGGATCCCATTTGTTTGCCTTCTTGGCTTCTTTCCACGCTCGATAGTTTCTATCCTTTATATTTTGAGCTATCATCTTTCGATACATGTATTTTTGCTCTTCAGTTCGTGTATCTTTATATGGTTGAGTTTGTGCCATGAATGCAAAGCCAACAGCATCATCTTCTGGTAAAAACTCACTCCAGTCGAAACCTTCATTATCTTGTATCACAGCTAATGCTCTCGACTTTTCCTATGAAGTTTCCTCAATTTGCTTCATTCTGGGCGGCTCTTCACGATTTCGGTGATAAACAGCTTTGTTATAGTAGTCGTCATGAAAGGGATTAGCTGTTTCATCCGCTGCTGAGTTTCTGCATTCCCGCTTGAAGTGCCCTTTTGTTTACATTTGAAGCAGGTAACTTTGGATTTATCAAATCCCAACTTTTTCGAAGGCCCTCCGATGGAATTTCTTCCCGTTATCTCCATAAAACGTTGTGCTCTCCTGATTAAAATGGCCATGCACCAACGTATGTCGATTAATTCCATCTCTTCGGGATCAATCTGGTCATAGTCTTCTTTTGTCAGATTCGTATTTCCGATTTTTCCGGCAACCAGACTTTCATATGATTCTAAGATCGAAGTGAGAAACACCATTTGTTGTTTCGCTGTTTCTTCATTAAAGTTTTGAGCATTGTTCAGGTTCACAGCTATATTGCATTGAAATACGTTTTTGGGAACATTTTGCTGTTGCTGATTCCCTGAAACAGATGAAGAAGAACCTCCATGATAACCACTGCTGGGTGATGGACTGCTGCGTGATGGACTGCTGCTTTGCTTTTCTTGATTCATCATGTTTAAACATTCAGCAGAGAAAGCAGTTCTCGGTGAAGTGGTTTTCGGAATCATACTACCCCTGTAGTAAAGATCTACATTTTGTTGATATGGGGTGTTGTTGACTTTGTTCATTTTCTTAATTTCTAACTCATGACTCTTAAATCTTTCGATCAACCAGTCAACAGTCATTTCTGACAATGCCTTGGTATTTCTCAGAACCAGGCCATAATATTGCCAATCTTTTTCTTCTGGTAAAGATTCAAACAGTTTCTCAACCATTTCTTCTTAAGTAACTGTGATGCCATGTCTAGTAAGTTCTATCTTCAAATGGCAGAATCGTTCAATCATTTTTAACACATTTTCATTCTTCATGCATGCAAACAAGTCAAACTCTTTCTTCAGTAGACGTTTCTTGTTTTTCACGATCTCTTCCCCTCCAATACACTTTTTCTCAAGCTTGGCCCACAAATCTTTCAAATTTTTGTAGCTAATCAAAGAAACAATATCATCTCTAACAGATTGATGTAACAATGCTACACATTTTTGTTCAGCAACAAATGTCTCTTGTTCAGTTTCATTCAAATTTTCATAATCTTTTCTTCCAATATCGTAACTGTTCTTCATGCACTTCCAACTCAGTTAAGCAAATGCTTTCAACCAACCGTCAAATCTGCCTGCCTATCGGTTATAGTCTTCAATCGCCATTAGCTTCGGCGGCTTGTTATATGTACCATAAGCGTTGTCGACGCTGAGAGAATCTGCGATCGCCTTTTTCGGATTTGGATTGGTGTTGGTGTTTGTATTTGACGAAGCATCTCCGGTGTTATATGCAAAGATGTCGCTGAATGGGTTTAAGAAATCGTCTCCCATCTTGAAAGTACCTGAAATAGTCAAACACTTAGAAAATTTTCACAACTTTCAAAAATCTCAAACAACTGTACTTGGGTCGAATGGTGATCCGATCGAATAGTAATTCGGTCGGATTACACAAATGATCAACCAAACAAGTTCACAAGTGTCGAATGGCTATCCGATCGGATGGTGATGCGATCGGATGGTCGTTCGATCGAGTGAAACTTAAACCTTTAAAAACACTTAAATCACAAAGCTAATCCGATCGGTTGGTGATCCGATCGAATAAGCACTGACGTCAGCAAAGAGAATCAGGAACAATCTAGTCCAATCCGATCGGATTGCAATCCGATCGGGTGGATGACGTCATCTTTTGCGAAGAACTCGACATAGTTTTTGATCGATTTGATTCAGTTTTAGTCTGAAATTTTCAATGAAACATTGTAGGAATGTTCTATGTTCAATTCCGATTCAAATGATATCAATTTTACTGAATTTCGTCCGTGAAATCTTGGTTAATTTTGAGTTTTTCTCGTTTTAAGGTGTGAAAGTGTAAAAACTGCAAGAAATGAAGATGAAGATGAAGAATTTGTCAAAATTTCCGGTAAAATTTGACAAAAATCTGCAGAAAATCGCTGAAAACTCGGTGAATTTGTTGTTGTCGTCTCTGATTCAACCTCCTGTGGCTTTGATACCACTTGTTAGGCCGTTTTCGCAGGATCTGTTCAAGTAGAACGTGGCTGGATCGATCAGAATCAAGGTGCGGAATCCCTTGATAATGTCAAAGAATCAACAACGACAAGTTCAACGTTTAACGCGTCTGATTTCTATTGAATGATGATGAAAATACAGTGGTTCCGATAGAAAGTCAGACAAGCAGAGTTTCCTTACAATGAACAGCCAAAAGTCTTAAAGTTCTAGCACTAACCTGCTTTTTATAGGCAACCAGGGTGGGAATAAGTGTCATCCGGACGGATGGTGATCCGATCGGATGACAAACGTCGTTCGACGGATTTCACTTTTACAATAACGCGCCATTCCCTGAATTGTCTAGGCATAAACAAACATATACATACATATACAAAAGTACATACACAGCACAAAATACATAAGACTCGATGCAGACGGAAGCTACAGGCATATGTACTAACACATTACATATTTTTTAAATGTGTTGAGCACCTAGGAAATATGTTGGTAGAAATAAAATATTTATTTAATAAAGATTATGAGGGTAACTAACTAATACTTATTCTGAGTGGCTTGAGTAAAGAAACTTTTGGTTCATAGCATTATAATTACAATTTGGTGGGTAATTTTAAGGTTTGGTAACGATACGTTGTTTGATAGGGGGGGGGCACTGGCTTCTATTTTTCCTTAGGAGCGAATTTAAAATAGTAGAAGATGAATTACAAACTTGGTACATATGATAAGATTTTTTTATTTGATCTTTTTCAATAAGGTCACCAACATTTTAGTTTTATAAAATTTAGAGGTTTAAGTAGAATTTGTTTTTATAAAATTTATCTATATAAAAAATAAGAAATTAATTTCTGTCTTAGTATATAAACATCCTTCGACTTAATAGAAAAATTAACTTAGTTAGTGGTTGGATGAAAATTTATAAAAATTATGTGACAAAGCTATTATTTTTTTCATATAAAAATTGCATGTATATTCTTTTTTATTATATATGTAACAAAATTACTTAAATAAAAGAAATTTAAAAGAGTTTGAGTAAATTGCCAAAATCGTCCCTGTGGTTTTATATTTGTTAGCTTCATCCAAATATCCTCAACTTAACAGAAAAAATAAACTAAATTAGTGGTTTGAATGAAAATGGCAAAAAGTTACAAATGTTGGGGGCAATTTGGTACGAAAGTGTCATTTTGGACGAAAATGGCAAACCTGCCCAAACCACAGGGACGATTTTGGCAATTAACTCAAGAATTCGTTTAAACTTATGCAACTGAATATCTTTAAATCAATCAAATACCAAAATAAAATTGTCCAGCAATTTGGTAGTGAAGACCAGCGAATTAAATGCAGTGGAAGAAGTCTTGCCAAGAGAAAAAGAATTTCCAACTTTGTTGCAGGAAATAAAATAAGGCTTTCTTTAAATAAGAAAAAAAACTATTTTTTTAAAGAAACACTTTCTATAAAAAAAATCAAATAAACTCTGTTTATTTATTTTTATTTTTTATTTTTATTTTTTGAAAGGTAAACTTCATTAAACAACAGCAGGCTATCTCTAAGATAGAGAAAGCCGCACAACCAAACTTACATCATATTAATTAAAAAGTTACACCATCCTTTCCTATCTAACGTACAATTTTTAAAACGACTCCTATACCAAAGATACCCCAACGCTTTCACGTCAGACACAATATGAACCACATTCGCATCGGTACTACCAAAAGCCTTTTTGTTTCGAGCTTTCCAAATGCGCCAAGCCGTCAAAATAAGCACCCCATATACTATTTCTTTCTTTGTCTTGGAGCTATTCATCTGATCCACATAACTTCTAATATCATCAATCGAAAACAAGAAGAAAGAAGGTAACCTGCACCACTTGGCCACACCGGTCCACACCCCATCCGAAATTCTACAAGCCGTAAAAATATGCTCCGTGTTTTCGACCGCTTCACCACATAATTAACAACCCCCATCGCCGACCACAATGTTCCTCCTCCTAAGAGCGTCCAATGTCGGGATCCGATCCATGCTAGCCCGCCACAAAAAATGTTGCACTTATTTGAAATCCACTTACTCCACTTATACACACTACCATTGTCTCTCGAGTCCTCCTCATTCAACCAAATTCTAGTTTCTTTAACTGAATAAACAACATTACTACCTTTATTCCAAATCCATTGATCACATCTATCGTTAAGCCGAACACCGTGAAACAATCGATGACATTCCACAACCTCTTTGACCTCGACATCCGAACTCGGGTACTTCTTCTAGCTCCAAGCGATAACATCCGAGCCATTTTGTGAACCAATCCTTTCGGAAACCATGCACCATTTATTTCTTTCAAGGCGGAATAAAGCCGGAAATAAAATCTTCAGCGGTTGACTTGAAATCCATGGATCAATCCAAAACTTAACTGTATTTCCATTACCCACCACTCCCCGGATCATGTTAACAAACGAAACGCCATTCACCCTCAACCGATAGCCAGTCCTAACGATTTGGTTCCATGTGCCCTCCCCCTTCTTATTAGATGGGTATTCATCCCATCTTCTAGCCGAGGAATGAATCGCATCTATAACTTTTCTCCGAAGGGCCTCACTTTCAGTTCGATATCTCTACAACCACTTCAATAAGAGCGTATTGTTACTAGTAGCTAACTTATTTAAACCCAACCCACCTTCGTTTTTCTTCTTAGTATCTTTCTCCCAAAAAACCCAATGAACTTTTTTAACTTCCTCGTCCCCACCCCAAAGGAAACGTTTAATGATGGACTCCAATTTGCTCACCACAGCCACCGGTGCTTTATACAAAGAAAAATAATATGTTGGTAAGCTTTCTAACACGGACTTTATAAGAACCACCCTTCCTCCTATAGATAACACTTTGGCCTTCCACCTCGACAATATTTTTTTAAACACATTAACCACTGGCTCCCAATTGACTATACGGTTCATATTCGCTCCCACTTGAATTCCTAAATACTTGAACGGAGTATCACCCGGTTTACATCCCAACACACTCGCCTCAATCGACACTTCTTCGAAACTCTTCCCAACCCCAAAAATGATCGATTTTTTAATGTTTATTCGAAGACCCGAGCATAAGTGAAATACCCTCAATATTCTCCTTAACGACCGGAAATTAAATTTCGACCATTCACCCATTACCATAGCATCATCCTCATATAAAAGATGTGAAATCAAAGGACCATCTTCTTTAATCTTAACCCTATCAAAGGAGCCAATACGACATGCCTTCCGAATAACACTCGAAAACGCCTCCATAACAATAATAAATAAAAATGGGGATATCGGATCACCTTGCCGAAGACCTTTCTCACAACCAAACTCGAACGTAGGAGACCCATTCACGAGCACCGAAGAGCTAGCCGAGGATAAAATACCACTAATCCATTTGCACCACAAATCAGGAAATTTCATTTGACGCATCATAGACAATAAAAATTCCCAATGAACATTGAACATTGTCGTAGGCCTTCTCGAAATCAATTTTAAACATAAACAATTCTTTGCCTTTGCTCCTTGACCAAGATAATATCTCGCTAATGATCAAAGGCCAGTCCAAAATGTATCTACCTGAGAGAAAAGCCGATTGCGTCTCATAAGTAATGGACCCCATAACCTTCCTCAACCTATTCGCCAGGACTTTTGAAATGACCTTACTAACCACACCAATAAGGTTAATAGGTCGGTATTCCCCAAGCTCGATGTCACACCCCAACCGATGGCGGAATCATCGGGGCGCGGCACTGAGCGAAACAGATTGTTCAAAGAAATTCCATAACGACTAAATTACCCAATAGTTTAAATATGATGTCCCATACCATAACCCATAAGACAATCTAGTTGTTACAGACTGAGATATTCTTCAAACAAATAAAACATGTTCCGACAACTCAGATTTTTAAATAAATAAATTGTCTTTGTTTCTAGACTCTTTCCTAGCCTCGATTTCACAGCAAGCCAGGCATTCTAACATCTTAAGCACCAGCCACATACGTTAAAGTAAAAGTCAATACACATAGTGTAAAGGTGAGCATACAAGTTTAATAGATACAATAGAGTTCGAAATCGTTTACGCATAACCAGCATGTACACAGTGTGAAATGAAGCACGTAAGTTATCGACATGATCCTATCAATACCAATGACTACGGGTTGACTACGCAAGGGAGTTCGTAATACACACTCACCACTGTGACCCATGTAATTAATTGTCCTTAACAACCCCTGAGTGAACAGGTGCTGAGTCCAAACTATAGTACTATCGTTGCTAAGGCAGGTAGACACCAATCCATGTGTAAACATAACAAACAAGCATTCATTAAGTCACGTATAACATGCAGTGGCAGTTAGCGTTAAAGTATTGTGTAGTGTGTTCGATGTGATTTAGAATAAGTAACGTATGTAACACCCAAAAGTGCGTAAAGAAAAATGGGTTCGAGTATACTCACAGCGATAAAGCTAATGGATTGAAGGGAGCGCTAGAGCGGAATTAGCCTGAACAGTTAACAATAGCATAAGCGAAAGTCAGCGCGTAAAACAGTGTAGGTATGCCAAGGATCGGACGGTAATATGATCGGGTGGCAATCCGATCGGATGGCCAGTCGATCGGGTGGCAATCTGTTCGGATGGTCACCCGATTGGATGGCCATTCAATTGGATTGTCACCTCGCTTGGTGAGGATGTGTTTATGTATGATGGTTTGTACTTTGAAGTTTTCGTTGTAGCATTTTGAAAATAGAGAAGTATCTCTACCCTTCAGGTCGATCGATCGAACGGTCTTTCGATCGGACTGCAATCCGATTGGCGAGGCTTCTCAGTTTGAGAACAAGTTCACAGCAGGACGGTCACTCGGTCGGATGGCTATCCGATCGGGTGGTAATCCGTACGTACTGAACATGTTGAAAAGTTTTTAAGTATCAAGGTCCCAACGTCACATGATCGGACGGTCACTCGATCGGATGGCAATCCGGCAGGGTGGTAATCCATTTCAACGTGCAAATCCTTGAATAATTTGAAAATAGTTTAAGTGTGGGACCCAGGTGCAAGCCGATCGGGTGATTGTCCGATCGGGTGGCAATCCGATCGGATGGCTGTCCGATCGGACGGCAATCCGTCCCAGACGACCTGATTGTTCTTACACTTGGTTGTTTTGTTTGTTGCATTTTCTCGAGACTGTACAATAACGTGTCAAACAACAGAAACCTCGTCAAGACTTAGTGACCCGATCGGATAGGAACCACCCTAGTCCGACCAGTTAACTGTCCGATACGGTGTTTCATGTTTAACCCTAAATCAGTAATCTCTTGGATAGAATTCAGATATGGAACTAACACACCACTAAGAATGAGTAGGAGGTCAGAGCAAGATCCGAATCTGTCGGTTTTGAGTGCATTGAGTGTAAAAGAGTTGAAAGGAAGTTAGAAAACCATCTTTCAATCCTTTTCACCATGGATATGTTCAGATCTATGAAAGATCATTGCTTATTCATGTGGAAATCGTCAAGATCTAAGTTTTTCTTGGTGGATTGAAGCCATAACATGAAGTTCATTAGGACTCCATGATGACATCATCCTAGAACACCTCAAATCTAGTGATTTCACTGTTAAAAGTTAAGATTCAAAAGATAGAAAGGTGTAGGAGTGTGTGTAGATCAAGAAAGTACAAGATTTAGGTTGAAAACTTACAAGAATCGCGAGAAATCGGAAGAAAAGTGGGCTGGAGCGAGTTGAGCAGAGAGAGAGAGCTGTCACATCAAGTGATGTGACATATGGGGGGTATTTATAGGGTTTCCATAAAAGGAAAGTGGGAAATGGCTGGTCGATCGGGTGGCAGTTCGATCGGGCGGCAACCCGATCGGGTGGCAACTCGGTCGGGTGGCAACCCGATCGGATGGCAATCCGATCGGATGGCCACTTGGTCGGTTGGCCACTCGATTCTAGTGTTCGGCGCGATGAGTTTAGTCGTTTCGATTCGAGTGTTAAGCTTTGCGATGCGATTCGGGGGAGCGATGCGATAGTATTACTCATCAAATTACTTTTAATCCCAACTACTATATCTTACACTCAATCACTATAATTACTGCGTTTAGCGTTTCGATTCGATTGTGATGCGATAGATTGCGATTTCAATTGCGATTAACACTTCAACATAAACATAACATGCATAAGTAACACATAAATGGCACACACACACGTAAAACAATAACCAGAACACGTAATTCGAGCTACGAATGCGATAGCGATAAGCGATAAATCGATTAAATATGCGATTAAACCTCGATTAGTAACAAGTACTCCACATAATACAACTAATGCTATAACATAAATAGATTATCTACAAGTCAAAGAAGTCAAAACAGGAGTGTAGCAAGGAGTGACAGATCGCAATTAGCAATCTTGTCTTCATTTGACTTCAATCTTGACTTTGACTTTGACTTTCGAAACACGGGGTGTTACAGCCTCCCCTTCTTAAGGGAATTTCGTCCTGAAATTTGGCCGAAGCCATAACATACAACTGCGGGTACTTCGCCTTCATGTCGCTTTCGAGTTCCCAAGTGAACTCTGTGCCTCGTTTACCTTCCCATCGAACTTTCACAATGGGAATGCGCGAGCGGCAGAGCTGCTTGGTTTGGCGATCCATGATTTCGACATGCTTTTCCACGAAGTGTAGTGTTTGGTTTACTTGAAGAACCTCGAGGGGTACATGTAAATCATCATCAGCCAGGCACTTTCTGAGGTTCGAAACGTGGAAAGTCGGGTGAACGTTGTTAAGTTCCTCCGGTAGTTCAAGTCTGTAAGCCACTTTTTCGATCCTTTCCAGAATCTTAAAGGGCCCTACATATCGAGGCGCGAGCTTTCCTCTCTTGCCGAATCTAACCACACCCTTCCAAGGTGATACCTTTAAGAGTACATGGTCGCCGACGTCAAATTAAAGGGGCTTGCGTCGTCTATCGGCGTAACTTTTCTGACGACTCCAAGCTTTCAGCAGATTGTCTCGAATTTGGAGGATTTTGTCAGTCGTTTCTTGCAATAGCTCAGGACCGGTTAATTGCGAGTGCCCAATATCGTGCCACACAATAGGCGATCGACATCTTCTTCCATACAATGCCTCGAATGGTGCCATTTGAATGTTCGAATGATAACTATTATTATACGAGAATTCGACTAAAGGTAAGTATGCGTCCCAATTACCACCGAAATCTGTGACACACGAACGGAGCATGTCTTCAAGGGTACGAATCGTTCTTTCAGTCTGACCATCGGTTTGGGGGTGGAAAGCAGTACTTAGATTAAACGCAGTACCGAGAGCAGCTTGAAAAGTTTCCCAACAACGCAAGGTAAACTGAGCATCACGGTCAGAAATGATGTCGCGAGGCGTCCCATGTCGACAAATGATCTCCTTAGTGTAGATTCGGGCTAATTTTTCTACCTTGTAGTCTTCTCGTATTGGCAAAAAAGTGAGCAGAGTTGGTCAAACGGTCAACAACAACCTAGATGCTATCGTGACCTGATGGCGTACGCGGGAGTTTCGTTATGAAGTCCATAGCTATACTCTCCCACTTCCATACAGGGATCTCGGGTTGAACTAGTAGGCCGGAGGGTCTCTGATGCTCAACCTTGACCTTCAAGCAAGTCAGGCATTTCAAAACATAGAGGGCGATATCTCTCTTCATGCCCGGCCACCAGTACTTGTAGTGCAGGTCTTGGTACATCTTGTCGGCACCGAGATGAATAGAAATTAGAGATTTGTGGGCTTCATCCATCAAAATCTGTATTAAGTTGGTCCGTTTAGGAATCCAGTCTCGGTCAAGATAGTGGAATATCCCATTTGACTTGTTCACTAGCTGGGCTCCATCGTTGAGAATTCTTTCCTTCCTCAAAGCGCGTTCATTAAAACAGGCATGTTGGGCTTCACGGATGAGAGTTTCGAGATCATATTGGGCTTTACGGGCGCTGTGCAAATAACTCCGTCTACTGAGAGCGTCGGCAATGACATTTGCTTTGCCAGGATGATAACGAATCTCACAGTCATAATCGTTGACGAGTTCTACCCACCGGCGTTGACGCATATTTAGCTCTTTCTGGTCAAAGATATGTTGTAGGCTCCTATGATTGGTGAAGATCGTACACTTGGTACCATAAAGGTAGTGTCGCCAAATCTTTAACGCAAAAACAACCGCGTCTAGCTCGAGGTCGTGGGTTGAATAGTTCTTTTCGTGGATCTTGAGCTGACGAGATGCGTACGCAATAACCTTGTCTCGCTGCATAAGAACACAACCAAGGCCAAGGTTCGAGGCATCACAATAGATAATAAAGTCATCATTTCCGTCGGGCAAAGTGAGAACAGGAGCATTGCAAAGAATATACTTGAGGGTTTGAAAGGCAGTCTCTTATCCGGTTCCCCAAACAAAAGGCTTGTCTTTTTGCGTGAGAGAGGTTAATGGCACAGCGATTTTAGAGAACCCTTCGATAAATCGACGATAATAGCTCGCTAGTCCGAGAAAAGAACGGACTTCAGACGGGTTCTTAGGCGTAACCCAACTCTTGACAGCTTCGATCTTCGCAGGGTCGACGTGAATACCTTGACTATTGACAATGTGACCGAGGAATTGAACCTCCTCCAGCCAGAATTCGCACTTGGAGAACTTGGCAGAGAGTCGATTCCCCTGGAGTAGCTCGAGAACCAAACGTAGATGTTGCGCGTGTTCGGTTTTCGAATTGGAACAGATCAGGATATCATCGATGAACAAGATGACGAAGCGGTCGAGAAAAGGTTTACACACGCGATTCATCAGATCCATAAAAACTGCGGGTGCGTTGGTTAAACCAAAAGGCATAACAACGAACTCGTAGTGGCCGTATCGAGTGCAAAAAGCGGTTTTGGGAATGTCTTCTTCTTGTATGTGTAATTGGTGGTAGCCTGAGCGTAGATCGATCTTGGAGAAACATGTAGCACCTTGTAGCTGGTCAAACAAATCATCGATGCGGGGCAAGGGGTAGCGATTCTTGATTGTCAGCTTATTCAATTCCCGATAGTCAATGCACATCCGGAACGACCCATCCTTCTTTTTGACGAAAAGGACTGGAGCGCCCCAAGGAGAGGTGCTAGGGCGAATAAAGCCTTTATCAAGCAGTTCCTTGAGCTGACTCAAGAGTTCACGCATTTCGGACGGTGCGAGTCGATAAGGAGCTCTTGTAACAGGATTTGCTCCAGGAATGAGGTCGATGCGAAAGTCGATATCACGACTTGGCGGTAAGCCAGTGAGATCTTCAGGAAAAACATTAGGGAATTCACAAACAATGGGGATGTCTTTCAGCTTCTTAACTTCCTTTTTCTCCGCTACTACATTGTGTGCCAAGTAAGCTTGGTATTCCTTGTGGAGATACTTGCTAGCTTGAACGCACGACATAAGTTGGAGTCTCTTCGATGCGACTTCACCATAAACACATAATTGATCACCATTAGCGAGCGAGAATCGAATCATCTTATCGAAGCACACAACTTCAGCATGGTTTTCGCGAAGAAAGTCCATGCCTACTATGACATCAAAACTACCGAGTTGCATCGGAATAAGGTCAATAGGAAAGATGTGATTGTTGAGCTCGAGGGTACAATCACAGAGAACAGAGTTGACGGCGACCGTTCTTCCGGTGGCAACTTCAACATCGAACGTCGAGGGGAGATGGGCGCGCTTACGATTAAGAAACTTTTCGAACTCAAACGATGCAAAACAGTTATCGGCTCCAGTATCAAACAAACACGAAGTATAGATACCATTCACAAGGAACGTACCATTGACCACATTGTTGTCAGCTTGAGCCTGGCTCACATTAATGTTGAATGTTCGAGCACGAGCGGCTTATTGTTGTTTTTGCTGTTGTTGTTGCTGCTGTTGTTGCGGCTCTTGCTTCACAACCCGATTGGGGCACATGTTTGCGAAGTGGTTGGGATCACCACACGCAAAGCAGACTATGGCATTGACCGTGGATGCTTGAGCTGCTTGTTGGTCTTGCGGGGCAGGGAGCAGAGCTTGATGAGCAGGAGCTGGAGCTGGAGCTGGAGCTTGTCGAGGACCTGTACTGCAGTTGGCGGTGAAATGGCCGTACATGTTGCAATGTACACAAAATCTGCAAGCGATCCCCACTGGATGATGATAGGTGCATGTCGGGCAGGCAGGGTGAGGACCAGTATAAGCACACTTTGCCGACGGTTCTTGGGTTACCGGTGTCGCAACCTGGCAGTGTTGAGTTTGCTGCTGAGCTGGTACAGCTTGGAGTGGGGCAGCAGTGGTGACAGCACAGTTCTTGTTGCTGGAGTTGTTGTTGTTCTTCCTCTTGCGACGAGAGGCTTTTGAAGACTGAGGAGCGGCGGTGGTTTCAGCGGTTAGTACAGTGGTAGCTTGATGGAGATTCTTGGCGGCTTTATCCCAGAAGCCAGACTTTACTCGCTTGTCGTTTATTTCAGCGGCAAGCAGGTAAGTCTCTTCGATTGTTGCTGGCTTTGAAGCTTGCACAAAATCTGCGACACAGTCGGGTAGAGCTCGAATATACTTCTTGATTGTCGTATCAGAAGTCTTGACTTGATCAGGACAGATTATGCTAAGCTGCTTGAAGCGAGCAGTTAAAGCAGCATTGTCACCCTCCTTCTGCTTGATGTGCCAAAATTCGTCCTCCAACGTTTGGCGCTCGTGGTGAGGGCAGAACTCTTCCAACATGACGTTATTCAACTCGTTCCATGTCAAACCGTAAGCTGCATCGTTTCCGCGTTTGTTTCTCTCGGCCGTCCACCAGTCTAAAGCGGGGGAATGGAAGATGCCGGTCGCGTTGAGAGTGCAGAGATCGTCAGAACAGCCACTCTAGCGCAGGGTGACCTCGATCGAATCAAACCATTGACATAAAGCCGTAGGACCATCTTCACCAGTGAATTCTTTCGGTCCGCAAGCTTTAAACTGCTTGAAGCTAAAGGCAGCCTTAGGAGTCTCAGTCCTGGATTCTTCAGACGATTTGCTCACATTCTCATACAGTTCGCTGACGATCTGAGAAACAACCTTCGCCATTTGTTTAGTGATCATGGAGGCGAGGCGTTTGTCTGCCTGCTTTCAGCGTGCATCGCGCGAGTGACAGGATCCAGATGACGACATTGTCTGCAACAGACATCGCCATAGGACTCAAACACAATATAATCGAATCTCACCTCACACGCCTAGTAATACTATAGCTCAGGAACATAGTCATGTAACACGTATTCACATAGACAAGTAATCACAGATTCACATAAGCACAAAAGCACATAAGCACATAAAGCACTGAAGCATATAAGCACGTAGAACACGGAAACACATAAACACAAGAGGCAGTCAGAATACAGAAACTTAGCTATATGTTGCACGTATCCCCTATCCTTTACAGCGCATATCGGTTAATTACAGTGATTGTGAGTATCAAGCAGCGATAGCGGATAATGATCAGCGATTTGTAGGCGATCGTGTAGTATGTTGTGCGTGTTGATCGAATCTAAATAGCGAAAATGAATAATCCACCAGAAATCAAAACGTATAATCACATAAAACACATAAATTTCGCATAAAATCGACAAATATCAGAGTCAGCAGTTGCGGGCTCAGAATCGAAACACATAGAAATCGAGAATGGATTGTCTGCGGCTGTGATAGACTTCGACTATCCAAGGTGATTCGACTATTCACAAGGACCTTTGGTACACACGTTGTCCTTCGGGACTGTGCTCTTGCCTCGAATTTGGGTGAGTGGCACGCATCCTTCCAGTTATAGTGCGACTTCAAGTCGTTGGAGTTCGTCGAGACCTTGGTGAGAGTTTTGTAGAACCAAAATAGAGAGCGGAATAAGTCATCAAGGTTCGGGTTTCACCCCTAACTTATCGTCTTTGTTCCTGTTTTGATAAAATAGGGAAGAATTATGCGTCAAAGTATGGATTTCACTCCTGATTCAACGCAAATTCTCCTGTTTATAGGTAAAATGCAGGTCGAACAAGCAATTCGGTCGAGAGTTTGCAGTTTTCACACCTAATCTCGACCTAATCGTTTGCTCATTTTAGAAAATTTAGAGTGCAGTGATAGTGTAGTGTAAGCGAGAATAGCGAGATATAACAAGTAAGTTCGTACTAAGCCCCTATAGGGTATGCACAAGTCGGTCTGTTGGTACCTAACTATAGACTAGGTCGTTTCTAAGACATCAACCCGGACTAGGTCAAGTCTTGCATAATTCCCTATAGTTGTGGCTCTAATACCAATCTGTCACACCCCAACCGATGGCAGAATCATCGGGGTGCGGCACTGAGCGAAACAGATTGTTCAAAGAAGCACGTAAGTTATCGACATGATCCTATCAATACCAATGACTGCGGGTTGACTGCGCAAGGCAGTTCGTAATACACACTCACCACTATGAGCCATGTAATTAATTGTCCTTAACAACCCCTGAGTGAATAGGTGCTGAGTCCAAACTATAGTACTATCGTTGCTAAGGCAGGTAGACAGCAATCCATGTGTAAACATAACAAATAAGCATTCATTAAGTCACGTATAACATGCAGTAGATGTTAGCGTTAAAGTATTGCGTAGTGTGTTCGATGTGATTTAGAATAAGTAACGTATGTAACACCCAAAAGTGCGTAAAGCAAAAGGGGTTCGAGTATACTCACAGCGATAAAGCTAATGGATTAAAGGGAGCGCTAGAGCAGAATTAGCCTGAACAGTTAACGATAGCATAAGCGAAAGTCGGCGTAAAAAACAGTGTAGGTGTACCAAGGATCGGACGGTAATCCGATCGGGTGGCAATCCGATCGGATGGCCAGTCGATCGGGTGGCAATCCGTTCAGATGGTCACCCAATCGGATGGCCATTCGATTGGATTGTCACCTCGCTTGGTGAGGATGTGTTTGTGTATGATGGTTTGTACTTTTAAGTTTTCGTTGTAGCATTTTGAAAATAGAGAAGTATCTCTACCCTTCAGATCGGTCGATCGAACGGTCGTTCGATCGGAAAGCAATCCGATTGGCGAGGCTTCTCAGTTTGAGAACAAGTTCACAGCAGGATGGTCACTTGATCGGATGGCTATCCGATCGGGTGGCAATCCGTACGTACTGAACATGTTGAAAATTGTTTAAGTATCAAGGTCCAACGTCACAGATTAGACGGTCACTCGATCGGATGGCAATCCGACCGGGTGGTAATCCGTTTCAACGTGCAGATCCTTGAATAATTTGAAAATAGTTTAAGTGTGGGACCCAGGTGCAAGCCGATCGGGTGGCTGTCCGATCGGGTGGTTGTCCGATCGGGTGGCTGTCCGATCGGATAGTTGTCCGATCGAACGACAATCCGTCCCAGACGACCTGATCGTTCTTACACTTGGTTGTTTTGTTAGTTGCGTTTTCTCGAGACTGTACAATAACGTGTCAAACAACAGAAACCTCGTCAAGACTTAGTGACCCGATCGGATAGGAACCACCCTAGTCCAACCAGTTAACTGTCCGAGACGGTGTTTCATGTTTAACCCGAAATCAGTAATCTCTTGGATAGAATTCAGATCTGGAACTAACACACCACTAAGAATGAGTAGGAGGTCAGAGCAAGATCCGAATCTATCGGTTTTGAGTGCATTGAGTGTAAAAGAGTTGAAAGGAAGTTAGAAAACCATCTTTCAATCCTTTTCACCATGGATATGTTCAGATCTATGAAAGATCTTTGCTTATTCATGTGGAAATCGTTCAGATCTAAGTTGTTCTTGGTGGATTGAAGCCACAACATGAAGTTCATAAGGACTCCATGATGACATCATCCTAGAACACCTCAAATCTAGTGATTTCATGGTTAAAAATTAAGATTCAAAAGATAGAAAGGTGTAGGAGTGCGTGTAGATCAAGAAAGTACAAGATTTAAGTTGAAAACTTACAAGAATCGTTAGAAATCGGAAGAAAAATGGGCTGGAGCGAGTTGAGCAAAGAGAGGGTTGTCACATCAAGTGATGTGACATATGGGGGGTATTTATAGGGTTTCCATAAAAGGAAAGTGGGAAAAGGTTGGTCGATCGGGTGGCAGTCCGATCGGGTGGTAACCCGATCTGGTGGCAACTCAGTCGGGTGGCAACCCGATCGGATGGCAATAGGATCGGATGGCCACTCGGTCAGTTGGCCACTCGATTCGAGTGTTCGGCGCGATGAGTTTAGTCGTTTCGATTCGAGTGTTAAGCTTTGCGATGCGATTCGGGGGAGCGATGTGATAGTATTACTCATCAAATTACTTTTAATCCCAATTACTATATCTAACACACAATCACTATAATTACTGCGTTTAGCGTTTTGATTCGATTGTGATGCGATAGATTGCGATTTCGATTGCGATTAACACCTCAACATAAACATAACATGCACAAGTAACACATAAATGGCACACACACGTAAAACAATAACCAGAACACGTACTTCGAGTTGCGAATGCGATAGCGATAAATCGATTAAATATGCGATTAAACCTCGATTAGTAACAAGTACTCCACATAATACAACTAATGCGATAACACAAATAGATTATCTACAAGTCAAAGAAGTCAAAACAGGACTGGAGCAATGAGTGACAGATCGCAATTAGCAATCTTGTCTTCCTTTGACTTCAATCTTGACTTTGACTTTCGAAACACGGGGTGTTACACTCGACCGGGTCGCTAACTTTAGGAATCAAAGTAATGAAAGATGTACCAACTCCCGACTAATAGATCCCGATTCAAAAAAATTCTGCATAATCGACATAAAATCCGGAGCAAGCGAAAACCAAAACTTCTTAATAAACCGAAAATAAAAACCGTCTGGTCCAGGAGCCTTGTTGCTACCACAATCAAAAACCGCCTCTTTAACTTCTCGTTCCGAAAAAGGACTAACAATCTCCACCGCATCCGTCTCTGACAGGTGTTTCAAATCGCTACACTCCAAATAAGGCCGAACAGACATTTCTTCAACAAATTTATTCTTGAAAAATCTTAGGACCTCTTTCTTCACAAGAAACGGCTTTGTAACCCATGTACCATTAATATTCAACCCTGGTAATGAATTCGACACTCTTCTTTTATTAACCACCCCATGAAAAAAAACTCGAGTTTTCGTCACCCTCTTTAGCCCACCTAACTCTCGCTTTTTGTCTTAGATCTTTGTCTCTGAATGCTTGTAACTCTTTGATCCTCACTTTGGCTTCCTCATACACCCATCTTTCCGCTTCTGAGAAATCTCTTTCTTCAATAATCGAATCCAAAACATTCAGCTCATGCACCAAGTTTTTCTCTTCCTCACATTCCACAGCTTTGCTTCGATCCACCCATTTAGCGATAACTTGCCTCAAATATTTGAACTTTTTCATAAGCATAACATCAGGCAAACCACCATCCTTGAAATCCGATAAAGCGTTAGCCACCACTTCTTCGAATCCACTACGATACAACCAAGAATTAAATACTCGGAACGGTTTAACGCCAAAATTCCTATACTCAACTTTTAAAACAAGCGGACTATGGTCCGAACATTCCCTAGCAAGAGCACGATATTCCGCATTCGGCCAAGAAGAAAGGAAATTCCACGAAACAAACATCTTGTCTATGCAACTACATTTATTCCCGGTAACGAAAGTGTACTTCCGCCCTCTTAACAACTACTCGTGAAGACCCACTCCCTCTATGAATTCATTGAACTCATCTGTTTCAGCCGCATTAACTTAGAATTCCTACGATCACCACGGTCTCTAACACAACTGAAATCTCCCTCGACCATCTAATAGGTATCATCTTGCGTAATGACCCGACCCAAATCAACCCACAACTCCCTTTTCTCCCTCAATTTCTGCGGAGAGTACACGTTAATAATGGCCATACCCAAACCACTGTCTTTAATCGTCCCGTACACAACTAAAAAATATCTATGTCTCGACACCGAACTCATCACAAACCTCTTAGGATCCCACATCGAAAGAATACCACCGGAACGACCTGTGGCATCAACCTGCTCATAAATGAAATCCCCATGCCCCCAAAACTTACTCAAGTCTATACCATCAAGAGAAGAAAATTGCGTTTCTTGCATCATCATAAACCCGATATCATTGTATCCGCGAAGTTTTCGGATCCAATCACTTTTACGATCCATTCCCAACCCTCTAATATTTACCGACAAAAAATTCATGAGTCAACCGATTGAAAACCTTCAACGTTCACCACATTTTCAAGCGACTGTTTGAACCTCTCCATATTTTGTGCACCAAGAGCATTAGCTAAAACTATAGTCTCGTTAACTTCTCTAACAATCTCAAGGCCCAACCCAGAATTCTGCACTATCACCTCCACATCCCCACTTTACCAAAGTAATATACTCCTATTAGTGCACCTTTAGGATTAGAACCCATTTCTCCTATTATTTTAAGTGGTTATTTTTTTCTTATTTTTTATATAAAACTTCTTTAAATATACTGTATATGTTTCCAAAACAATTTAAAAAAAGTTTAACAGCGTATTAAAAATCAAGGCTCTTAAGTTATATGACATTAAATTCTCTTTTCGTATTTTTGTGATTGTATGGGATCCAGTCGGTAAAAATTAGCATGTATCTTCTTTTTGTGGTTCTTTTTTTTAGACGACATTTAATAAATTATTATTATTTTTGGAATTTTGTATGATTCATCGGTAACTACGCGATGACAATTAGGAAAAAAAATATTGGATTTTGTGGATAATGATTCACATATATTTCGTCACTGAAACAAAATCATTCACATATATTTCGTCATTGAAAATCATCATTTGGAAGAAAAAAATACACTAACAACGTCATTCCACTTAATTTCGGACACTCAAACGGCATATGTAGAAGGTCGGAGCATTTTGGAAGGACCTCTAATAGTTAATGAGCTAGTGTCTTGTGTGAAGAAATCAAAAGGCAAGATGCTTCTGTTCAAAGTAGATTTTGAAAAAGCTTTCGACTCGACAAGTTGGGAGTTCTTAGATTCCGTCCTTTCACAAATGGGGTTTCCCATGTTATGGGGAAAGTGGGTCACGAGTTTATTGTCGTCGGCAAGATCATCCATTCTTGTGAATGGATCTCCCACTTGTGAGTTTGCTCTGGAGCGAGGTATTCGACAAGGTGACCCGCTATCCCCTCTTTTATTTATAATTGCCATGGAAGCGCTCCACGTCGCTACGGTGTGTGCAAATACTCAAGGTATCTTCAAAGGGTTCACTACGCCAAATGGTGGACCAACCATTTCACACTTACTTTATGCGGATGATGTTTTGTTTGTGGGTGAGTGGTCCGAATTGAATTTTTACAACCTATCTAGACTCTTAAGATGCTTCCATTTGTCCTTCGGATCTAAGGTAAATTTTACAAAAAGTCAATTATTTGGGGTGGGTGTTTCAAATGAAGACATTGCACGTATGGCTTCCATCCTTGGATGCAAAACGGGGTCCTTTCCATTTAGCTACCTCGGACTCCCGGTTGGTGCTAACATGGGCTTAGTAAGGAGTTGGAAACCCGTGATTGAAAGGTTTGAGAAAAAACTAACCTTGTGGAAGGCACGCACATTATCCTTTGGCGGTAGAGTAACACTTATTGAGGCGGTTCTAGGTAACCTTCCAACGTATTATTTCTCGCTCTTTAATGCACCATTACAAGTGATCAAACAATTAGAAAGGTTAAGACAAAAATTCCTAGGGGGTGGATGTATGGAAGCGAACAAGGTGAGTTGGGTACCGTGGTATAAAGTGGTAGCACCAAAAGATGAGGGAGGTTTGGGGGTGGGAAGCCTAGCTTCCACTAATAAAGCTCTAATGGTCAAATGGTGTGTCAAATACAAAAACGATAATGATTCGTTATGGGCAAGAACGATTACGGAAATACATGACGAGGTGAGAAACCATTCCTATATTCCCATGAAAAGTTCTATTGGGGGTGTATGGAAGGCAATCGTGAACATGGGTCGGATATCACAAAGTCAATCCATTAACGTTCAGGATAGACTGGTTCCTAAAGTGGGTAAAGGAGACAAAACATTATTCTAGTTGGACAGATGGGTAGGTAATTACACGCTAAAGGAGTTGTTTCCCAGTTTATATGCGCTTGAAAATAAAAAAACGTTGCAAAGTTTCTGAACGCTACTCTCGAGTACAAGATCGTGTGATATGGTTATGGGGTAGCGAGAATATCTTGACTCAGGCTGAACATATAGTGGATTGGGCCTCATGTACCAATCTCCTAAACAACATGGTGATGAACCTGAATGAAGATGTATTGCTATGGAAAGCAGGTACCTCAACCGAAGAATTCCTCGTCGTAATCTAAGGGTTGAACTAGATCATATCATTACCATTCGGGAGACAAGAGTTCTTAACTGGCTGCATTGGATACCGAAGAAGGTGAATAGTTTTCTCTGGCGATTCGTTCAAGATCGGATCGCAACAAGGTAAGCTCTTCAGATTCGGCAGATTCATATTCCCCCACGACATGTGTTCTATGCGACGATGCGTTAGAATTGGTAAATCATCTACTTGTAAGCTGTGAGTTTGCTCAGAATACATGGATCTTGATATTTCAATGGCTGAAAATACCACCCCCACGCTACACCCTGAGTATTGTTCAACTGCTGGAAGCAGTATCCTCTCACAAATGTCAAAAAGTGTTAAAAAGAGCAGTTTTGGTAGCAGTGGCCGCAACCTGTTGGTGTGTATGAAGGATGCGAAACAATAAGATCTTCAAACAAAAATCCCCTTCAATCGGGAAATTGTTGGCGGACATAAAGGCGACGTCGTACGTATGGATTAAGAATCGGGCTGGACTTTCAGACAAAACATGGGAAAAATGGAGAGGTTTCAATTTTTCGGCTTTTCCTTTATAATGTTTCTATAATAATTTTCTGTATAATTTTCTTTCCCTGTACTGTTTTGGGCCTTGAGCACCTTGCTTGAGGTCTGCTGTTTAATTGAAATTTTCGCCCTTTTCTCAAAAAAAAAAAATAAATAAATAAACACGTCATTCAAAAATAAATTGTTAATGTTCTTGGTAGTGCCTTAATAATTAAATTAATGTTACATACATTTTATTTTATTTTATTACTAGTAAAATGCAACTCCATATATAAATAGTCACTCACCAATGTTAAGATTGCGTTTGTTTATGAAGTACACGTTTAAATAAAAACCTTTATTTGTAAATCTTCTTAATCTATTTAAATTTTTTATTTATTTGTTATACGAAAACATTAATATGTGCATTTAATATCACCGTTGTCGTGTATATTGCTATTCAATAACAAAATCTACTTCCTAATATGTTACGTTCTCATCTAAAATAAATTTACAATGCTTGAGCCATTTGAAAGAACCATAGCTAGCCTTCAATAATCCTTTGATTTCAACATATCGAGAAATTATAAGCATGTCGTCATCTGTCAAGTTTTATGTTGCAATTTTGCTCATACTCACAATTGCAGGTAATCTACTACACATTAATTGATATTTGATACTTATAGGTCCGTTAATGTTTTAAAATCAATGATTTATATGCATTACTTATTGTTTATTGCTCCTTATATAGGGAGCAGCATGATGATTGCGGAAGCGTGTGAAGAAACATGGTACTCGTATCCGTGTGAGTATAACCAATGCCACAATGAATGCATTGCTAAAAGAGGAGAAAGGGCAGCGGGTCGGTGCCTAATGGCGGATACTTGTAGATGCATTTATCAATGTTAAGAGCAATCGATTATCATTAAAAGATTGTTTATTATCTTCTTTAGTAAAATATCACTTTTGTGTTTGAAGAATAAATTATGCGCATAGTGAGAGAATATTAATGTTAAGAGTAATGGATTATCATTAAAAGATTGTTTATTATCTTCTTTAGCAAAAGTGTTTTGTGTTTGAAGAATATGTTATGGCCGTATCAATTCATATCAAGAATCAATTATGCGCTTACTCCTTAGTAAGAGATTATTAATGTTTGCGAAAAAAAAAACGATTTAAAAAAAAAATTACTTGATAAACAAAATTAAGTTCTAAAGTTTGTTTTCGAATGGATTTTTCATGCATTTTCCATTGTGAAATAAAATTAAATACTAGATCACCGAGCTTTATACATTTGCTCCTTTTATTCACTTCATAAATCATATCCTCGTATTTTTATTTATTTTTAATAGTAACACATAGTTTATTATTGTTTCTAGCAGTACATTTAATCAAAAAGACACTAATAATAATACGTTTAAAAAAATACTAATAATAATACGTTTAAAAAAGACACTAATAACACATTTCCCATTCGAAAGGATCTCATCTCATAATTATCCATGACAGTTTATGTCTCTAGCATACACTTGACAAATGTAGAGAGAAGTGGCGTAGGTAATATGAATATGTTTTATAAGTTAATTATAGTCATCGGTGAATAGTGTATCAATACCTCATATCATTAAAGACTATAGACATTATATTATAATATTATATGATAGTTTTTTTAATTACAAGCTAGAAATTTATGGTATAAATACCACAAATATAATTGAGTGTAATGGATAGTGTAATTTTTTTTTTGTTTATAATTGTAACGGTATGTTATTACTAAAATGTAACCACCGTTACCCATTATTGCAAAAAAAAAAAAAGATATATTTCATTCAATGTATACCACCGGACAAATAGACTTTCATACACAAGAATTGCACTTCCATATGTTCTATTACGGGTGTGAATTTCTGACACGACCCGAAAACCTGACACGAACCTAACACGAAATTCACGGGTTTATGTTTAGCCTAAACGGGTTCGGGTCAGTTTCAGGTTGAACCCGCGAACCCGTTTAGGTTAACGGGTCGGGTTGGCGGGTTGACCTGTTTAACACATTATACTATATTATATTTTTTTACAATATGTTTTATGTCATAAATTAAATGGGGTGTGTATTTTATGCCATGATTATAACTTAAGAAGAGAAATTAACATAGATTTTTCTAATTTAAATATGATATTATTATATTCATTTATGTTTTTTAAGTAAATTTTAATTTTAATATATTAATTTCAGAAAAAAAAATTCGGGTTAAACGGGTCGTGTTCGGGTCAACCTACGAAACTTCGGGTCGTGTTCGGGTTCTTATGTATGATACGATTTTTGGGTTCGGGTTCGGGTTTGTGTAAAATTTTCGGGTTCAGGTCGGGTTGAACCCGCCTACCCGCGAACACGACCCGTTTAGCACCCCTATGTTCTATTTAATATTCATCCCAATCTCATAAATTAACTTTATTAATGTATAATCACTACCTAACCAACAACGTAGGTTTGATGATCACGTATTCACATAAGAGGGGCATATGGTTTTCATGAAAGATTGTACCATTTCCCTCAAAAGCGACATCTTTAGGCGAACCACTAAATCAGACTAAAGAATAATCTTTTGTCCGGACCACCATACATGTACGGAAAAACCTAACTAACTGGGCCCCTTAGGTATAATAACCAAGAAAGCGGTTGATTCAGCTAGACCATTGGCTTACTTTGGGGCTGTTTGGCTAAGCTTATTTTAGTGACTTATTTATTTATTTACTTTTTGAAAAGTTAAAAGGTGTTTGGGTTAGCTTATTATGTGAGAGGAATAAGTAAATAAGTCATTCCATTATGACTTATTTGCTTTTCAAATAAGCAAATAAGTAAATAAGTCATTCCAATAAGCTTAGCCAAACAGCCCCTTTGTGCACACCCAAGGGTATAAATACATCATTCAAAGGATAAAATGCGAATGCTAAAAACAATACTTCTCATGTCGGAGGGTGGTTACAGAGAGACTTCTCGTTTTGCTCTCTGTAGACCAGATTCACCAGATATTTAACTTCTCTAGTTGAGTTAGTTTTTGCGTCTTCAACGATCAAATTGTACTGTTGAAGATGAATTTGGCATTTGGTACATATAGTTTTTCATAGTTCACTTTTTTAGGAGTTCGAAAGTGTAATAGGTAAAATATTTAAACGCACTGATGTGGGCTTCATAGTATTTGACCTCATATATATGTGTTTGACTTCCTTCTTTTGTTTTGTGGGATTTATTTTGTGTATGCTAAGAAAAAACAACCTGTTAAAAATGTACATTTAAAATTGTACATATCATTTATTCATTATACAAAATTTGTTACGTTTTTTAATTGTTTGTTGAGATGTACAGGTCATAAGTTGAGGGACTGAGTATTGTCATTTGCCATACTGGAAGGACTGGTTATGTTAATAATCAGGGGCTGTGATCATTATAGAAGAAAGTGATGGTATATAAAGGCTGCAATCACTGTGCGTATTCATTCAGCACTTATCTCATCAGTTTCTTGTCTTCTCTCTATTAGGGTTTGTTGATTTGTTATCATTCTGTTGTATTTTTAGTTGATTTCAGCGTGTATTTGCGAGATATGTATTGTATGTGTGATGATGATGATCATCATTGGATGATCATCAAAGGGTCTGCTCTTGTTCTGTACTATTATAATCTTACTATTGGCAAGATTAAGGGTTCTGGGGGGTTCTTTTTTGGTTTGGGTTAAATAAGATTTTCTCCACCGTTTTTGTCGCTATTTTCGTGTTGCTGTATCGATTTTATATTGTGTACAATGTTTGTCAAAAGTTTCACAACCATTTCCATGCTGAAAATAGTCACTATTTTAAAGTTACGTTTTTTCCTTTCAACAAGCTAGTTGAAAGAACAGAGTGTGGTGGTCAGGTCCTCAGCTAAAGCTGAATATAGGGCTATGTGTTCCACAGTCTGTGACATGTTGTGGATAAGAAATGTGTTGAGTGAATTAAGTGTTGGTTGTGAATTGCCATTAAAGTTATATTCTGATAGCAAGTCTGCTATCTCAATATCATTGAATCCTGTATTTCACGAGAAAACAAAACATTTTGAAATCGATTTGCATTTTTTAAGGGAAAAAATTGTAGATGGTTTAATAATACCAGAAAAAATTGATACTGAGGAGCAGATAGCTGATGTTTTTACAAAAGGGCTAAATACTGCTCAACATAAGGTGTTATGTGAAAAACTGGGCTTCATAGATTTGTATAACAAATACATGAAGGGGGAGTGTTAAAATGTACATTTAAAATTGTACATATCATTTATTCGTTATACAAAATTTGTTACGTTTTTTAATTGTTTGTTGAGATGTACAGGTCATAAGTTGAGGGACTGAGTATTGTCATTTGCCATACTGGAAGGACTGGTTATGTTAATAATCAGGGGCTGTGATCATTATAAAAGAAAGTGAAAGGTGCAGAGTGAAACAATGTAAAGATGCTAGTATATAAAGGCTGCAATCACTGTGTGTATTCATTCAGCACTTATCTCATCAGTTTCTTGTCTTCTCTCTATTAGGGTTTGTTGGTTTGTTATCATTCTGTTGTATTTTCAGTTGATCTCAGCGTGTATTTGCGAGATCTGTATTGTATGTGTGAGGATGATCATCAAAGGGTCTGCTCTTGTTCTGTACTGTTATAATCTTACTGTTGGTAAGATTAAGGGTTCTGGGGGTTCTTTTTTGGTTTGGGTTAAATAAGGTTTTCTCCACCGTTTTTGTCACTATTTTCGTGTTGCTGTATCGATTTTATACTGTGTATAATGTTTGTCAAAAGTTTTCATGGTATCAGAGCTAATCGCTTTTGATTTCGTCTTAAAGGTTTTTTTAAATCTGAGTTTTCTGCTGTTTGTGTTTGAGTTTGATCTTGTTTTTGTTGTCTTTCTGGTTATTTAGTTGTAGAGTTGTTTTAATCCTTTCTTGGAGTGTGTGCAGGCAGTAGATCTGGTGTGTTTCAGTCAGATCTGGTGTGGTAGAAACCCTAGCTAGTGTGCTTGTGATAGCAGAGGTGGAGATCTATCCTTGTTCGGTGTTGAAGACTGCGTTGGTCTCTGAAACCCAAGGTTTCCGAGCAAACCAACCAGAGTTTATATCGCTTTCTTCTTGAATCTGTTTTGTAACCCTAGAAGGTTATAAGATAGATTTTCTTGGAGGGAGTTAAACGCTTCTGTGAGATCTTTCTAATCTCTGTTCTTTTTTACTTTTTCTGTTCATCACTATATTGTGAGTCATAGGCATAACTGTTTACCGAGCTAGTCGGACCGGCACTTGATCGAGTCTTGTGTGCATTGTTATTACTTGTTTCATTTTTTTGTGTTTTGTTTGTTATTCCATTGGTTGTATAGGTTAATATTGTGGTATAGCAGTTGTGTAAAGACTTGTGCTGGCACCTATTGAGTGATGAACCAGGAATCTGGACACTGACACAGTTAGCTCTGGTTATTGTTGTTGTGTATTCACTGTTTGTGAGTGCTTTCATCTGTCTGTTTGTTCATTCTTGAGTCTGTTGTTATTTGTTTGCAAATATGAGTGGTGATACTGGTAGTACCTCTGTGACCCTTATAAGTAAATTGGATATAGGAGACCCTCTATATCTGCACCCTAGTGACTCTAGTGCTTTGACTATAGTTAGTATTAAACTGAAATGAACTGAGAACTATTTGGTCTGGTCAAGTGCTATGAGATTAGCATTGGAGGCTAAAAATTAATATGGTTTCATAGATGGTAAATGTATAAAATCTGAAAATGATCTTGTTCTGGCTAGTCAGTGGGATAGATGTAACTCTGTGGTACTTACTTGGTTATTAAATTCTGTGTCAGAAGAATTATTTTTAGGACAAGTGTTTTCTAAATTAGCCTCTGAGGTGTGGACTGATTTAAAAGAAACATATGATAAGGTAGATGGCTCTGTTGTTTACGATTTGTATAAGAAAATAAATTATGTTTCTCAAAATGGTAGTTCTGTTCCTGAGTATTATAACAAGTTGACAACTATGTGGAAACATTTTGATGCTATGGTTCATTTGCCTTCATGTTCTTGTCAAGCAGCAAAGGACTATAATGATTTTTCAACTTTAATAAAACTAATGCAGTTTTTAATGGGTCTTGATGACATTTATCAACCTGTTAGAACTAATCTGTTAACAAGAGAGCCATTTCCTTCTGTTAAAGTAGTCTTTTCTATCATATCCAGGGAAGAGTCACATAGAAATGTTGGTAGTAGTTCAAAAGGACAAAATGTTTCTTTTGTGTCTAAACCTAATCAACCTTTTGATAATAAAAGAAAATTTCCTAGAGGACCTAATCCAAACTTAAAATGTACTCATTGTAATATGATAGGACACACTATTGATAAGTGTTTTGAGAAAATTGGTTATCCTCCTGGAATGAAGAAAAGGACAGGAGGACAGTTTGTGAAAAATAATGTGTCTAATAAGTCTAATGTTGTTGTTGGGTCATCTGGTTCTAGTGGTTCTTTGCCTTTTACATCTGAGCAGATATCAAAACTATTGAGTCTTGTTGATGGAAAGATTGAGTCTGATCAGTCAAAGACAAATGTAGGAGGTCAGTCTTGTTTTGTTAGTTGCTCTGCTGTAAATTCATTTTGTTGTAGTTACAATTGGATAGTAGATTCTGGTGCAACACAACATATGGTTAAAACTAATAATGATCTCTTTAATTGTATAGATATGTCTGAATTTGATTTAAAAGTTTGTCACCCAAATGGTACAAGTGTTAAAGTGATTAAAATTGGGGATTTAAAACTTTTAGATAATGTTATAATAAAAGATGTCTTTTTTGTTCCTGATTACAGTGTAAATCTGTTGTCTGTTCACAAGTTAGGGAAAGATAATGGTATAACTGTCTTGTTTAATGAAGAGAGTTGTGTTTTACAGGATTCCAAGTTAAGGAAAATCCTGGTGATTGGTAGGCAGGAAAATGGGTTGTACTTTCTAGGTTTGAATGGTAATAATATTAATACTTGTTTCAATAGTAGTGTTTTGTCTGATATGTGGCATAGTAGATTGGGTCATCCTTCTGATCAAGTCTTGGTTGTGTTAAAAAAAATAGTCTTGGTATAAAATCTGTTGAACATGGTCCTTGTGAGGTCTGTCATAGGGCTAAACAGGTTAGAGTACCATTTCCTTTAAGTGAACATAAGTCTAAGAGTATAGGTGATTTAATTCATTTAGATGTTTGGGGTCCTTATAAAATTGCTAGTTATGAAGGTTATAAATATTTTCTCACTGTTGTTGATGATTTTTCTAGGACTGTTTGGTGTTATTTACTTAAATCTAAAATTGAAGTTTTTGAAAATATAATCAGTTTCTATGAATTAATATTAACACAGTTTAAAATAAAAATAATGGTGTTTAGAAGTGATAATGGGATAGAATTCGTTAATAATAAAATGAGTATGTTTTGTAAAGAGAAAGGCATTTTACATCAGACTAGTCCTTATACACCACAACATAATGGTGTGGTGGAAAGGAAACACAGACATTTACTTAACATAGCCAGGGCTTTGATGTATCAAGGAGGCTTACCTTTAAGGTTTTGGTCCGACTGTGTGCTAACTGCTGTTTATATTATTAACAGGATTCCCTCGTCTATGTTAGTAGGTAAAAGTCCGTATGAAGTTGTGTTTGGTTTTAAGCCTACCCTTTCCCTTTTAAGAAATTTTGGGTGTTTGTGTTTTAGTACGGTCTTGAATGAGACTGATAAGCTTGCTTATCATGCTGATAAGTGTGTTTTAATTGGATATTCAAATGTTAAGAAAGAATATATGTCACACCCCAACCGATGGCGGAAACATCGGAGTGAGACGAAATAGATTGCAAGAGACATCATAACACTAATAATTGTGTAACACCTCGAAATTTCACGTCCTATAATGTGTAGACACGTGTCGTATGTTTAAACGTGTGAAAGAATATTATAGAAGGACTAAAGTTGACAATCATGGAAAGTATGTGGATATACGTATTCTAAATGTCAACAGTGAATAAATATATTGTACAATAACCCTACATAATGTTTATAACGTCAAACGAATAAATCATGGATCATGCGAAGCTAAAAGTGAGAGATTACAAACTACAGGGGTTAAATGTGTCGACATGTTTAAGTTATACCTCTGAGTGACCTTTTGACAAACCCGAAGCTTTGTAACTGATAATTATGCTCACTAAAATGCGCGATATAAATTTCATAAAGTTTCGTTATCGTATGAGAAAATTATGATCAAATTCGTGTGCGAGGGGTTAAAGCATTAACATTGAAAGTTATGACTTTTCGGGTTAACCGGAAGTGTCCAGGGACTTGGCAAAGTGGGTATAAGTCCTAAAGCCCTTGTGGGTAAATATAAAGGGGGTCAAATTGCAAGAAAATACTGGGTTGCCCTTTCGAAAGGCCAAGGGACACTTATGTGGAAAATAGAAAATTTAAAATCTGATATCAGGGTCCAGGCGGGCCGCGTTAAGGTTAAGAGAACCTTACGCGGGCCGCGTTAGGACATCAGATGCAGAAAAACAAGACAGGCTCCTGTATTCGCGGTTATTCGATCTTTAAGCGATATTTTAACATGGTGGGCGACCCCTAAACTGTTCTAGAGCACTAGGGACACATGTTGGAGGGTTGTGGTCAGTGATAGAGTAATGTGTCAACTTCTTGTGGTGAAAAATTCACTATATAAAGGCCTTAACTTGCAACTCATTGATCACACCTTCATCTGCACATTTGGAGCACTTCTGGAGCTAAGGATCTTTCTCTAAGCATCCCATCTCGTGCATAGGACTTCAGTAAGTTAGCTAATCCTTCTTTAATTGAGTTTAGCTTAGTTATTTAGCTAAAAGTCAAACCATCGTAATTACGGTTTGACTTCGAGATTAATTAATGATGGCTCAGTCAAATCTCGAATTAAAAGTAGATATAAGTAGGTAATTATGTGGGTAATAAACCCTCAAAAGGGTTCCCTCTGATTCCCACTCTAACCAGGTCAAATGTCGGGTCAAACGTATTAATAAAAAGTCAACAGAATGTTAAATTTACAATTTATGCATGATTAGCAATGTAGAACACATACAACCTGTTTGATCATTAATATAACTTGGTAATTAGTGTAAGGACATGTCTAAACATGTTCAACCCGACAATTTCCTGTTTAGACCCGGTTCGGAACCGAAAGTCGCATAGTTTGACTTATACTTTGACTTTCAGTTCTGACCCGTTATGGTATGTTTTAGAAATACCTAAGAGCCTTATTTGGACCAGGTAACATGCTAGTATAACCCTCTGTGATTATACACCATTGTTAATTAGTTAACCAATTAATTCGCATGATTCCGTTAATTGCTCATATGTTGACCATTATGCCCTTTTCACCTTAAAACATGATTTTTGGAAATGTAAAAGAGTAGAAACCTAAATTACTGATATATAAACTTGCATACAAAATTTGACATCAGTTTGAGGTGTAGGTTACGAGTTATGCTCGTTAGCGTAAAATTAAAGCGTTATGTTAATAAAACGGCGTAATTAGTGTATAGCCTAGTTAAGCCTACTTTTTGATATCAAATCTTTTATCCACTGATGTAATATATTATTTTGGGATTTTTAAAGATTTTTAATAAATTTTAGGCTGAGCATAACTAGTAGTCGTAGGCTTAATCCGGTAATTGTCGGTTTTGCCCTTACGGGCCATAAAATGAGTTTTACATATCTAAACGACTCCAAACCTTTTGCTACTGATCCCATATGATAAATAAATTATTTTAAGCCTTCTGGAAATATAAAAATATCAGATTTATGTATCAACCCCAGAAATGGCCTTTAATCGCCTTTTTAAGCGTTTTTAACGCATAGTATGTGCTATAACTATTTTAAACATACCAAGGGTGATACCTACTGATATATGAGGCAAATTATAATATTTTAACAGTAAGCAAAGGTTGATAAACTCAGACTTCAGTTTTGAGCTTTTCGGCTTACGTGAAATTACCAAAATGCCCCTACGGTGCATAGTTGGTTATAAATGATAGATTTCACACATATACTTTAGCCTACTGATATAACTTAGAAAATTGAGTATATTTGCTGATTACATCAGGCTTGTAGCTCAGGTTAACATTTAAACTCTTTTACAACCTTTAACATGACCAAACTACCCCTACGGGGCATAGTTTGTATTTAAATTCATTTCGGGCATAATAAATGATATCTTACTGATGTCACAACATATTTGGAGCATATTAACTTAGGAAACCTGTAAATGGCTCTCATTTTTACCCGTTACGCTTATTACGCGTTCGGTTCGGTTTATGTAACAAGTTTACATAAATTAGCCGAAACGGGTCAAACCTTATCGGTTTTATCTCAAAATCCAGAATGTGCATGAAGGGCCCATATTAAACAAGTCTCTGAACTTGTCGGGTCTAAATCACATTCTATCCGGTCTTCGCTTAATTGTGCGTACGAACCACATCTTTGAAACTAACCGGTCTAAGCTTAAGCTTAATTAAAGACCGTTAGGATTCTAATAGGTTATTATAAAACCTTCGTTCCAGATTAGGAGTACCAGTAAAAGCTACTTGCAATTTGCTTATTGTGAAATATACTTTGCTCAGGTAAATACTTTTAACTTATTTTCCCTATACGGGCTTGGGTTACGGTATATAGCATACCGCTTGATCGGGCATCAAATTCTCCACCGTTGAGTGGGTAATTGAATAAATTTGATTGGCTCGTTTAAACAGTCTTGTTACTTAAAGCCTTTGGGGGGTTAATGACCATGTCCCGGATATCCTTGGCATCATTTTACGAAATGGCCACGACTTAAGCGTGGGGTGTAGGCGTACACCCGTCAGTGCACAAAAGTATATTGTGGTGTGTCTATTGATCTTTAACCCGGACAAGATCCGGGCTACTGAACGCACAAGGAACATGTAATCCGTTCACAAGATTATAATATTAAATAATTCTCCCAAGTTAAATAAAATGTTTATGCCACGTGCATCCAAACTAATTTTCAATCATTTTCCAAAATGAGTCAGTTGATTGTATTTACCAGTGTAAACTGACGTATTTTCCCAAAAAGATTAAATGCAGGTACTAAGCGTAATTGGCTGGGATTTCTCCTTAGCATCACTCGAGAGTCTCGCAAGCTTAAGATGCCTGAAGTCTGTTGAACCATTAATACTATTTTATTTTCGATCCATCTGTGGATAAACTTCCGAATATTGTGACATTTTATATTACAATATTAAATTCGGTTGTAACATATTTTTAAATCTTGCTTCCGCTGTGCATATTGATTATTGTGTTGTTTGACTATTATGTTGCCAACCACGTCACGATACTCCCCACCGGGCCCACCGGTGACACGTGGAAATCGGGGTGTGATAAATTGTGACAAGTATTTAAATAGTAAATTTCATTGCAAGAGACATCATAACACTTTTCGCGTTCGGATCGGCTTATGTAACTAGTTTGCATAAATTAGCCGAAACGGGTCAAACCTTATCATTTTTATCTCAAAATCCAGAATGTGTTTAGTTTACCCTTATTACACAAGTATACAAGCTTGTCGGGTCTAAACCACATTCTAATCCAGTTCTCGCTTAACCATGCGTTTTGAACCGTATCTTCTTTTTAAAACTAACCGGTCTAAGTTTAGGCTTAATTAAAGACCCGTTAGGAATCTAATAGGTTATTAAAAACCTTCGTTCCAGATTTAGGAGCCCAGTAAAAGCTATCTGTACTTGCTGATTTGATATACGGCTGGGATTGAATTTATATTTAGCTCTGGTAAATACTTTTAACTTATTTTCCCTATACGGGCTTGGGGTACGGTATATAAAATACCGCTTGGTCGGGCATTGAATCTTTAATTGTATGAAGGTTAAATCATTGAAATGTCCCGTTTAAATTGTTTTGTTTGCTTAAAGCCTTTGGGGGTTAATGACCATGTCCCGGATATCCTTGGCATCATTCATGAAATGGCCACGACCTAAGCACGGGGTGTAGGCGTAGACCTGACAGATGCATATGTAAAAACTGGTAACCCACCTAAAGGAAACAACCTTGTGGGCATTATACCTGTGGTGTGTCTATTAATCTTTAACCCGGTATACAGATCGGGCTACTGAACGTATAACGAACATGTAATTCTTTTACAAGTATTATATACAAATAATTATCCCAAGTTACAAAAAGTTTTGTGCCATGCGCACTCAAATCAATTTTCTTAAACATTTTCAAAATGAGTCAGTTAAATTGTATTTACTAGTGTAAACTGACGTATTTTTCAAAAAGGCTAAGTGCAGGTACTAATCGAAATAGGTTGGCTACTCCTAGCATCAATAAAGAGTCTCGCAAGCTTAAATATATATACATATATATATATAGGGTAAGGTTCATGCGAGAACCACCCTTATTGCGAGAACCGCGAGAACCAATGTGAACACAAAATAAAATCTAAAAAAAATCAAAAAAGCACTCAAAAAAATTTTTTTTTTTTAATATTTTTTAATAAAAAATCGCTATATTTCGTTACCATAAAAAAAAAAAAAAAAAAAAAACTTTTTTTTTTCGAGTAACAGTTATCCATGCACATGTGCATATGTATCATTACTTCAACAAATTCGGTAATACGTTATCAGGAATAGACAATTGCACTTTAATTTACAATACCATTAGTAATACACTACTTTTTACATTACCAATATTCAAAATGCACATGTGCATAATTAGGTATAACCATGATATAACGTATTTTGGTACAAAAAGTTTGTGATTTTGAATGGAGAAGTAGACCCCATAAACATGTTTTTTGGTTAGTTATATCTATTGGTTGATGGTTTGGTTATAGTTGTCAATTTTTTATGTAATATGTTGATTGGATGGTATAAATGGTGTTTACATACATGTAATAAAGTGAAAATATTGTTAATGGTATTGTATTATGGATGGTAGGAGGTAATGGTATTGTATTATGGATGGTAGGAGGTAATGGTAGTGTATTATGGATGGTATGATAGATGAAAAAGGAAAGTGTATTCAAAGTGGTGTACCAAAACACCTTATTTAATGTTGATACATATAAATGCACATGTGCATTTCTAATATTGGTAATGTAAAAAGTAGTGTATTACTTATGGTAGTGTAAATAAAGTGCAATTGTCTAATATGTGTAATGAATTACGGAATTTGTCAAAGAAATGACAAAAATGCACATGTGCATGCTTGTGTATTATGGATGGAATGATAGATGAAAGAGAAAGTAGTGTACCAAAACACCTTATTTCCTGTTGATACATATAGATGCACATGTGCATTTCTAACATTGTTAACGTAAAAAGTAGTGTATTACACGTGGTAGTGTAAATGAAAGTGCAATTGACTATTATTTGTAATGAATTACGGAATTTGACAAAGAAACGATACATATGCACATGTGCATGGATAACTGTTACTCGAAATTTTTTTTTTTTTTTTAAATTTTTTTTTATTTTTTTTATTAACAAAATATTGCGATTTTTTCAAAAAAAATAGTAAAAAAATAAAAAAAAAATTTTGGGTGTTTTTTAGATTTTTTTAGGAATTACTGTTTGTGTTCACACTGGTTCTCGCGGTTCTCGCAATAAGGGGTGGTTCCTAACGGATCTTTGTCCTATATATATATGAACATATATGTTTTATATAGTTTAAGTAATAATCTAAATTAAGTTTATAAAAAAATGTTATGGAAGTATCGTCAAAATAAATATTCATTTATATCTATTTTTATAAAAATTAATAGAATTTGATAGATTTCGATTTATAAAACTATCGCGTTTCGTTTTATGGAATTTTACGAAAAACGGGCAGAGTTTCCTCTGTTTGTGGACGATCCCGACAACACAAGTTGTCGTTATAATTCTTTTCAAAACTCAACAATTACAAAGCGATATATATATATATATATAAACCTACATACAAGTTATATAAATATATTTATAACAATTATATTCAATATATTCAGTAAATATACTTATAACGGTTATACAAGTTATAAAACGAAACAATATATATTTATACAAGTTATATACTAATTAACGTTTCATGATTAAATAGTAACTATATAAATAATATAATTTGCGTCGTTTAGACTTTTACCAAGTCTCGGATGAATCGTTGACCAGCAGTTGACCGGTTGACTTTCGTTGACCAAGTTGACTGTTGTTGACTTGTTTTGACTAAACTGAACGGAACTGAACCAGAGCATGACCAGAGCTTTGAAACCAAACATGAATCTGACCGGTTTGACCGGTGTTGACCGAACCAAAACTGAACCAAAACCGAACCGCCCGAAACTGAACCTGTTGAACCGAACTGATCAGTTTTGACCGAACCCCAAACCAAAACCCGAATCTCGTGACCAGATCAGTTCGAAGGAACACCGAAACCGACAGAACCAAAACTGAAACAAAGCAAACCCAAAACAAATTGACCTGAACATGAACCACGTACCTGAACCGAATAAACTCGAAACTCGTACCTGGACCGGAGCTGAAACGGGACCAATTCGAAGTTGGACAGCCGCCGCCGCCACCGCAGATGGTGGCATGGCAGTCGTCCCCCCTCTGTTTCTCTCTCCGAGTTCCTCTCCCACTCTTTGTCTCGTCTCCACGCCACCGCCGCCACCGATGATGGTGGTGGCCGGTTACTTCGTCGCTGGCAGCCAAGGGGAAGGGGTGATGTCTCGATTTGTAATGGTGGAGAGCAGGAGATGAAGAGTTCAATAACTGAATGTTAAGAGGCTGTTTGTGTTGCCTGGAGTATAATCGAGAGGTAGGGGTAAGAGGCAGATGTATGTATGTGTGTGCATTGTTAGAGAAGATGGTTCTTTGTGTTTATGTAGTTGTGGGTGTAATTTAGATTGGCAGACAAGAGTATGAGCGGCTGAGATACAAATATGGATTAGGGTTTGGCTAGTGTTTTATAGTTAAGAGTAAACTGCAATTTTACACCCTGAGGTTAGGGGTCATTGGCACTCCTACCCCCCCCCCCCTAAGGAAATAATTGCAAAAATACACCCCACTGTTAACCCTTATGTCGCACTTTTACCCCCCGGACCAAGATGCCGTTACACTTACCGTTAGAGTTAGGTGAAATGTCCAAATTACCCCCCAACGTTTATCCCCTTCCTCATTTAAGAAGTTCAAGCCCTAATTTGTCTGTGTTAAACCCTTTCAATCGCTGAACATGTCTTCATCTTCTTCCTTTGTGCTTCGATCCAAGGAGACCATGAGCAAAAGTCAAGCTTCAGACATCACATGTCCTTGTGGTGTGAAAACAATGTTCAAAGAGTCACAATCCAAAGCTAATCCTGGTCGATGGTATCTTAGATGTGTAAGTTTCTTGTGTTTAATGGTTATTGAAACTTAAGTTTCATTCTTCTGTTGCTTATGATGTCCGATAACAGGTTGGAGGATGTGGATTCCTCAGATGGGCTGATGTTAGTGAAGAGCAGGGATGTCCGGTTTGTCGAGAGGTAATGCCTGCTTTAATTCAAAGCATTAAAGATAAGGATGAGTTGGCTAAGTGCAAAGAACAGTTGGCTCGGTACAAGAATGGAGATGTGTTGAAACTGAAGATGTATTTTGTGATTACTTGGGTCTTGATTGTTCTTTTTTTTTTTTTGCTTAAGTAGGTTAATGTCGAGAAATTAGATTTGGTTGTGTATTTAGAGTGTAACCGTATTTGGATTATGAGTTTTGAAGTTTATGCAATGGTCCTTTTAAAGTTCTTATATGTTTGTTTTGGTAGCCTGGTTGTAATTATGTAGGTATGGGTGACAAGGAGAATGATAAAGTTGAGAATGAGAAAGATATTGCAGCCGAAGAACCAGACAGTTATGTATACTTTGAAGATCAAGAGTCTGAGATACTCAGACCTTACATGGAGCAAGAAACTGATTATGAAAAGATATTCGGAGATCCGACAAAGGAGTATGACCCTGAAGTGTTGGAACATGCATGGGATTACACATATTGGGATGAAGATGATGATTGGTACTTTGACCCATATGAAGGGGAGCATGGTTCGGATTCGGATTGGTCTTGTTTGGATGATTGTCACTGGAAATAGGCTAGATTTTGTTTGGTTTTAAGTTTGTATGTTGGACATGTTATTTGTACTAAATGTTGCAATGTAATCTAATCGAATCACTTTCCGCCTCTTATTTGTACCAAAATGGTCATTTTGACCTTATAAATGGTCATTGTACTTGTACCAATTATCCAAACAAGCTGCAAAGCAATTATATAGGCTGCAAATATATATAGGCTGCTGCAATTGACAAAAAGTAACCTGCCTGTGATCATCTAAACACAATCAAACATGCATGCCAGTTATGAACAAGTCAAACCTGCTGCAAATGACCAAAATGGACATTTTGACCTTATAAACAAGTCAAGCCAACCAAACTTTGTCTTGAACAAACCAAACAAACATAGTCTAAACTTACAAACCATCCAAACATTGTCTTGAACAAACCACACAAATACCAAACCAAAGATAAAGATACAAACCAACCAAACAATGTCTGCAACAAAGTTGACAAACCTAACAAACATAGTCTAAACTTACAAACCATCCATCACTCATCAAGATTGTAAACTGGTGCACCTTGAGTGGCAGTGTGTGATTCCTGTGAAGCAGTTGATTGTTCACCACCTTGTCCTTTACAGCTCCTGACATTGTGACCCACGTTCCCACATTTACCACACTTGATGCTACTTCCCTTTCTGGTCATTTTACCTCCTTTGTCGAACTCCTGCTCAAGCTCTTTTTCACCAAATGCCTTCCTTCTTTTCTTCTTTGGCCTTCCAACTTGTGTATGATGCTTTGGTGGGATGAGTGTTGTTGGACACTCTGAAGGAGTCCATATCTCCGGCCCGTTGATAGGCTCTATCACATTGTCATAGACTTTCTTCCATGTTGATAGCCAATACACATCATCCACCCACTCTTCTGGTATGCCAGCATCAATGTTATTCCTTGACATATCCCATATGGCTGCAACTGCATATTTGCAAGGCATCCCTGTCAAATCCCACTTCCTGCATGCACAAGTTTTATGTTTGACATTCACAACACACTGTGATCTCGGACCTGTTACTTGATACTTGTCTGAATCAACCATTAGAACAGACATTTCAGCAGCCTGTTGCTTGATCTCATCGAAGACCTCAGTGGCATGAGGTGTAAGTGGCCCCATACACTTTGCTTGCAATTTCTTGACATTGACTATCCTCTTGGTCATGTACTCCCGAATGAATTCTAGGCATGTGATAATCGGCTTGTCCCTTGCTCCCACAATTTGTCGGTTAAAAACCTCACATATGTTGTTCAGCAACATATCACATTTAGCTCTTCCAGAAAAATATGCTCTTGACCAAGCGGTGAATGGGATCTCATTCAGCCAGTCATACATAGCTCGTTCTGTTGTCTTAATTTCTTCCATAGCTTTGTTAAAGTATGGAATAGATGTCTTCCTTCCGGCTGACCAAAGCAAATTCTTGTAAAGATCTCCACGCCACTTGGATTTCATGTTCTCATGGATGTGCCTCAAACAAAATCTGTGCTCACCATTAGGAAAAACAGCTAGCATAGCAGGAATCAGACCCTGTGATAAAAAAATGCAATTCATTTTTTAGAATAAGCACAATATTTTGCTACCAAAGTTAACAACTTATTACCTTTTGTCTGTCACTGATGAAGGTGAAACAAGAGTCAGCCGTACACCCTAGGTCATCTCTCAACAGTTGCAAAAATCATTTCCAGGTTTGTGTTGTTTCTGCCTCAACAAGGGCATAACATACTGGATATATGCTATTGTTCCCATCAATACCAACAGCACTCAAGATTTGACCAGGAAATGGACCTTTCATGAAACAACCATCCACACCCAACAATGGTCTTCCAATCATCTTAAATCCTCTCATCATAGAGGCAAAACAAAAATAAACCCTTCGAAACTGCCTTGTAGGACTAGCTGAGTTCCCACATGGCTCCACATCAATTTTAATTGTACTACCTGTGTTGGTGAAATTTATAGATAGTCAATGAGCAGAAATGAGCAGAAAGTTAATTGTACCTGGGTTAGCTTTTAGAAGTTCATCACAGTATGACCTTAGCAAACCATACTGTTCTTGGTAATCACCATAAATCTTCGTAGTTGCTATCCTCATGGCTCTGAAGACCTTATGGAGTGATATTTCAAGTTGATGCTTCCGAAGCAGTTGACTTTGGATTGCATGAATCGGCATGTCTGGATTGCTTTCAATCAAAGGTTGGATCTCTCTGGCAATTGAACTCATTGTATACAAAGAAACTGCCCTTGTTGTCAAACAATTGTGTTGATTACGAATGGTCTTGACACACCACTTATCCTTGTCCGTGTTTCTTGAGATGTGAACTGCCCAAGGACAGGTGGGCTTGATATGCCTTTTAAGGTGCTTGGGTTTGTTTTTCTGCCCTACTTTGGTGCAATTACTATTTTGCCCCTCTTCTCCCTTTTTTTTACAGGACCAAGTAGTGGTGGATTGCTTCCAAAACATACTACCCTATACCTTAACAATTCATTTTTTAGAATAAACACATCCCTCCTAGCCTTAAGAGCATAACTTTTCACCATCTGATTCATCGTTTTCTTGTCATCAATAAGCTGACCAACATAGAATGGCAAATCATTTGGACCTTTTAAAGCACTCTTGTTTCTCCTCCTTATCTTCTTGGCAACCTTATCTCTAAGGCTTGAATTGTCATCAGAGCCACTTTCAAAAACCTCCAAGTCAACAGGCTGATGACCTTCTTCGCTTCTCTCATCATCATGATCCCCATCACTTGAACCATCCAGTTCTTCCCTAGAAATTTCAACATTAGCCCTGAACCTCTGCATATCCACCTCTATTTCATAAACCATATTATATTCCTCAACGTACTCATAATCAGGATCACTACCGTCACTCTCTTCCTCATCTTCATTCATATTATCATTGTCATTATTTTGTGTAAATGATGCTGGAACAATTGCTTTACTAGCCCCTATAGGACCTTCACTTGTATTTTCCAATATTGTTGACCTACGGTGTTCAACATACATGTCTATCATATGGACTCCTTGACGCACATGATCAAATATAGGCTCTAAGTCAACATTACATTTTAATGTCCTAAGACCAAAATCCAGCGAACAGTATGGTTCCTTGTAATGAATGCAGCCATATTGCCTATCATTGTATCCTAATTGCTTAACCATCGCCTCTAAAACATCAGTATTCAACACTCTAAAATCTACATGATCAATGTAGTTCATCTTCCCACCAAGGTATTTCCTATTTGGGTTTTCTACAAAATTACCTCCATGGTGAAATTTTATGCTAAATTCAGATTGGGTTTCGCCTGTAAGCAAACAACAAAAACAAATTAACAGAGAAATATGTTAAAATTTTACCTGATTCAAACGCTGTGAGCTTGCATGTCACTTACGGTACATTACAGCCGGTTAGAAATACTGATCTTCAGCTCGTAGCTTCCACAATCGAAGATCCATGCTCGTAACCCAACTTCTAATCACCTGTAATTGTTGAAGGATGCTTGAACGCGAGTGCAGAGTTCTTCAATTTTGAGTTAGGGTTAACCTCAGGGTTCAATAGTGATGAAATGGGGTTTTTATGAGGATGCAAGTCAACATGTTACCAAATTTACCTATTTACCCTTTGACCATTAACAGAAAAAGCTAGATTGTAACAGCATCTTGGTCCAGGGGGTAAAAGTGCGACATAAGGGTTAACAGTGGGGTGTATTTTTGCAATTATTTCCTTAGGGGGGGTAGGAGTGCCAATGACCCCTAATCTCAGGGTGTAAAATTGCAGTTTACTCTATAGTTAAATTAGTGGGGTTAGGGCTTGACTTGACGAGGGTTTAAATAAGTTAGGAGTCGGGTTATGTTCGATATCAAGACCCAGCTCAGCTGGTTATTCGTGTGTTTGGAGGGGATGGTGACCCGGGTACGAGTCCCGCGGGCATCATTTTTTTGTTATATTATTTTCTTTAGAGTAAACTGCAATTTTACCCCCTGAGGTTTGGGGTGATTGGCACCCTTACCCCCCCTAACGAAATAATTGCAATTTTACCCCCCATTGTTCACTGTTATGTCGCAACCTTACCCCCCGGCTTCAATTTTACCCCCCAACGTTTGCTGTTATGTTGCAACCTTACCCCCCGGCTTCAAATTTGTTGACTGATCTGTTGACTATAACTTGAAATGACTATAATGCCCTTTCATATTTACCCCCTGTGTTTTGTGCACTCTGTGATATTACCCCCTGCCACCACTGCCACCGCCATTCACCACCACAACCACCACTGCCATCTCCAGCCACCACCACAACTTAATATCCCTTTCATATATAACACCACCACTACTTCCGTCACCGGAAACCTGCAACTCCGGTCATCTTCTCCAACGACTGCCACCACTGCCACCTCCAGCCACCACCACAACCACCACCAAACTTGAAACAACGACTGCCACCACTGCCATATTAAAACTCCAGCCAACAATTGAAACAAACAGAACTCCTACGCATATCATACTCATCAACAACTACTTGCTCAAGTACATAATTTCACTTGTAACAACTAAATTAACAAAGTTCAATTAACCCAAAACCTATATTCACCAAACGAGTAATAAAAATCAACAGCAAATACTGCTAAAACCTGGGAAAATTAGCCTCAGCATTATCATAATCATGAAATCATCTACAACTACTCGCTCAAAAACATGATTATACCAGTAACTAAATTAACAAAACTCAACTAACCTAAAACCTAAGTTAACCAAACAGATAACAAAAATTAACAACAAACACTACTTAAAACACTGAACCACACGTAAAATCATGCCGCAATTCCAAAAAAAAAGCAGGATGTGAAGTTATGAACTGAGAAACATGAAACTAAAATAACAAAACAAATTGATTGTAGATTCATACCATTTTGAACTCTTACGCATTATCAAAATCATCAACAACTACTAGCTAAAAAACATGATTTCACCGGTAACAACAAAACTAACAAAATTCAACTAACCGAAAATAAAATCAACAACAAATACAACTGAAAACACTGAGAAGATGACAGGAGTTGTGGTGGTGGCTGGAGGTGGGGCTGGAGGTGGCAGTGGTGGCAGTCGTTGGAGAAGATGACCGGAGTTGCAGGTTTCCGGTGACGGAAGTAGTGGTGGTGTTATATATGAAAGGGATATTAAGTTGTGGTGGTGGCTGGAGGTGGCAGTGGTGGTTGTGGTGGTGAATGGCGGTGGCAGTGGTGGCAGGGGGTAATACCACAGAGTGCACAAAACACAGGGGGTAAATATGAAAGGGCATTATAGTCATTTCAAGTTATAGTCAACAGATCAGTCAACAAATTTGAAGCCAGGGGGTAAGATTGCAACATAACAGCAAACGTTGGGGGGTAAAATTGAAGCCGGGGGGTAAGGTTGCGACATAACAGTGAACAGTGGGGGGTAAAATTGCAATTATTTCGTTAGGGGGGGTAAGGGTGCCAATCACCCCTAACCTCAGGGGGTAAAATTGCAGTTTACTCTTTTCTTTACCTTTCTTTTATATCTTACACTTTCAACAATAACAAAAACAGTCCCTGGACTTTAATAGACTATGTTAAGTTGTTTTAAAAGAAACAATTTTGTATTTTTAAACTAACCAAGTTATGTTATTTTTTAAAAAGAAAACTAACTTATAGTTTAAACTAACTAAGTTTATTATCTTTAACTAACTATATTATTAAGCATAAGGCCATTAAATTGTAAAATTAATTAATCTAATTGACAAAATAATGGATAAATAAGCATATTTATACGAATTAAATTAAAGATAAAAGATTTTCGACGATTAACCTTTTCGGAAGGGACAAGTTTCTAAAAAAGGTTTTCAAGGCTCGCTTTCTAAATTAGGAAGGTTGTGAAAACGCGGGGCGTTACAATACAAGTTGTGGAACCTTGATGAGAAAAAAGTTTTATTTTCAAGGGATGTTAAATTTTTTGAAAGTGTGTATCCTTTTAAAACAAAAGATTGGAATAATACAAGTTCTTATGTTAATAATGAATTAAATCATCTTAACTTTTTTGACTGTTTTGAAACACTTACACCTAATATTTCACTAAATCCCGATGATGAAGAAAGGGTATCTGGTGCTCATGACAATCTTAGTGATGATCACCAACCAGTTGACCATTCTACATCTGCCACTACTAGTCAAGTTGATCAAGATGTGTCAACTATAGATAGGGAGTTAGGTAGTAGTAGTGGGAATTCTGGTGTGGATGAGGACAGTGAGATGTCAAATGTTGAGACCAACCCGTCTGAGGGCAACATTCCAAGTGTTAGGAAATCCAGTAGAACTGTTACTTTACCAAAAAGGTTAGAAGGTTTTGTCTTAGATGGCAAGGTAAAGTATGGAATAGATAAAGTTGTTAACTATTCTTATCTGTCTGCTGATAATTTCTGTTTTGTGAGTAGTTTAAATAAAGTAATAGAACCGATTTCATATTATGAAGCTTCTAAAGACCCGAGATGGGTTGAAGCTATGAATCTGGAAATGGAAGCGTTGTTTAACAATAACACATAGGTTCTAACTGATTTGCCAGCTGACTAGAAAAGCTATTGGGTGTAAATGGGTATATAAGGTTAAGTATAAGTCTAACGGGGAGGTAGAGAGATTTAAAGCTAGACTTGTAGCTAAGGGTTATAATCAAAGGGAAGGTATAGATTTTGGTGAAACTTTTTCACCGGTTGTCAAAATGGTAACAGTTAGAATTGTGATTAATCTTGCTGTCAAAAATAATTGGAAACTGTTCCAGCTTGACATAAATAATGCTTTCTTGTATGGGTCTATAACCGAAGATGTTTATATGCAATTACCCCAAGGTTATTATTCGAAAGGTGAAACTAAGGTTTGTAAACTTGTAAAGTCGTTATATGGTTTAAAACAAGCTCCGCGAAAGTTGAATGAAAAGCTTGTTAAAGTCTTGGTTGATATTGGGTTTAAACAAAGTATATGTGATCATTCTTTGTTTGTGATAAATAAGTCTGATGTGTTAGTTGTGTTGCTCGTATATGTTGATGATATAGTTGTAACTGGAAATAATGAAATTGAAATAAGTAAAGTGAAACAGGTTTTGAGTGAAAGCTTTAAAATCAAAGATTTGGGTGTTTTAAAATATTTTCTTGGAATAGAAGTTTTGTATGATCAACAAAGTGTTTGTTTAAATCAGAGAAAATATTGTTTAGAGGTGTTAAATGAGTTTGGTTATTTAGGTTGCAAACCGGTTTCAACACCTATTGAATTAAGTCATATTGCTAATTCTATAGAAACTAGTAATCAGGTAGAGTTAAAAGATATTACTGGTTATCAACAACTTGTAGGAAAACTGATTTATTTGTCGTTAACAAGACCCGACATTAGTTATGCTGTCCAATTTCTAAGTCAGTTCATGCATAAACCTTTAGAGTTACATTTAAAGGTTGCTTTGAGACTACTTAGATATTTGAAGTTGTCTCCTGGAAAAGGTTTATGTTTTCGACAAAGTGATGTTTTTGAACTGGTTAGATATGCTGATTCAGATTGGGCAAAAGGTATTAATAATAGAAAGTCTATAACCGGTTTTTGTATATTTCTAGGAAATTCACTAATTTCCTAGAAAAGTAAAAAACAGAGTGCGGTGGCCAGGTCCTCAGCTGAAGCTGAATATAGGGCTATGTGTTCCACAGTCTGTGAAATGTTGTGGATAAGAAATGTGTTGAGTGAATTAAGTGTTGGTTATGAATTGCCATTAAAGTTATATTCTGATAGCAAGTCTGCTATCTCAATATCATTGAATCCTGTATTTCACGAGAAAACAAAACATTTTGGAATCGATTTGCATTTTTTAAGTGAAAAAATTGCAGATGGTTTAATAATACCAGAAAAAAATGATATTGATGAGCAAATAGCTGATGTTTTTACAAAAGGGCTAAATTCTGCTCAACATAAGGTGTTATGTGAAAAAAATAGGCTTAAAAGATTTGTATAACAAATAAATGAAGGGGGAGTGTTAAAAATGTACATTTAAAATTGTACATATCATTATTCGTTATACCAAATTTGTTACGTTTTTTAATTGTTTGTTGAGATGTACAGGTCATAAGTTGAGGGACTGAGTATTGTCATTTGCCATACTGGAAGGACTGGTTATGTTAATAATCAGTGTGATCATTATAGAAGAAAGTGAAGGGAGCATAGTGAAACAATGTAAAGATGCTGGTATATAAAGGCTGCAATCATTGTGTGTATTCATTCAGAACTTATCTCATCAGTTTCTTGTCTTCTCTCTATTAGGGTTTGTTGGTTTGTTATCATTCTGTTGTATTTTCAGTTGATCTCAGCGTGTATTTGCGAGATCTGTATTGTATGTGTGATGATGATCATCATTGGATGATCATCAAAGGGTATGCTCTTGTTCTGTACTGCTATAATCTTACTGTTGGTAAGATTAAGGGTTCTGGGGGTTCTTTTTTTTGGTTTGGGTTAAATAAGATTTTCTCCACCGTTTTTGTCGCTATTTTCTTATTGCTGTATCGATTTAATATTGTGTACAATGTTTGTCAAAAGTTTTCACAACCATTTCCATGCTGAAAATAGTCACTATTTTAAAGTTACGCTTTTTCCTTTCAACAAGCTAGTTGAAAGAATAATGTACCATCATCGACACATCTTGAAAATCAATATTGACCAATATTGACCTTAACTAACTAATTTATGATCCCACAAGGGTATAAGGGCCTGTTTGGTTGACAGGAATCCATAGGATTTCAAGGGAATTTGAATTTGAATTCCATTCCTAAGTGTGTTTGGTTGGACAAATTAGTTGAAGTGAATTGGATTTCAATTCCAACAAAATCTCTTATCTAATGGAATTCAGATTCCTTCTAAATTTCAAAGGAAAGTTTAAAACACCATGGGAATGTTTCCAAAGTTACGGAAATAACCCCTTGCCTCTTTTATTTTTGTCTAAAAACCAAACAATAATAAAAAAATCAAAAAAAATCAAAAAAATCCAAAATATTCTAAAAAAATTCTAAAATATCAAAAAAATAAAAAAAATCCAAAAAATTTTAAAAAATCAAAAAAATAATAAAAAATCTAAAAAATTCTGAAAAATCAAAAACTCTAAAAATAATAAAAATCCAAAAAAATAATAAAATATCTAAAAAAACCCAAAAAAATTCTAAAAACCCAAAAAAAAAATTTAAAAATAAAAAAAATTTAAAAATAATAAAGAATCCAAAAAATTCTAAAAAATCCAAAAAAAAATAAAAAATCCAAAAAATTCTAAAAAATAAAAAAAATAATAAAAAATCCAAAATATTCTAAAAAATATTAAAAACTAAATAAAAAAACCAAAAAATTCTAAAAATTCAAAAAATCAAAAAAATAATAAAAAATCCAAAAAATAAAAAAAAATCCATAAAATTCTAAAAAAATCAAAAAAGTTAAAAAAATTCTAAATATCCAAAAAATAAAAAAATCCAAAAAATTATAAAAAATAAAAAAAAATAAAAATCCAATAAATTCTAAAAAAAATCTAAAAAATAAAAAAAATCCAAAAAATAATAAAAAATCCAAAAAATTCTAAAAAATCCAAAAAATTTTAAAAAAATCCAAAAATTATAAAAACAAAAAATATCTAAAAAATAAAAAAAATAAAAAAAATTATAAAAAATAAAAAAAATTATTTAAAATCAAAAAATAAATAAAAAATATAAAAAACCCAAAAATATTCTAAAAAACCAAAAAAATAATAAAAAATCCAAAAAATTATAAAATTCAAAAAATTAATTTTTTTAATTTTTTTCGATTTTTTATACTTTTTTGGATTTTTTTTATTATTTTTAAAATTTTTTTGGATTTTTTATTATTTTTTAGATTTTTTTTGAATTTCTTGAATTTTTCGGATTTTTGGATTTTTTATTATTTTTAAATTTTTTTGATTTTTTTGAAATTTTTTTATTTTTATAATTTTTTTAAATTTTTATTATTTTTTTAAAAAAATTCTAGAATTTTTTAATATTTTTTAGATTTTTTTTGAATTTTTTATTATTTTTTAGAATTTTTTTGATTTTCTAAAATTATTTTAGATTTTTTAGAATTTTTGAAATTTTTTTTTTTGAATATTTTGGATATTCTATTTTTTATTTTTTAGAAATTTTTTTATTTTTATAATGTTTTTAACATTTTATTATTTTTTAGAATTTTTTTTTTTTTGATTTTTTAGAATTTTTTAATAATTTTTAGATTTTTTTTGAATATTTTAGATTTTTAGATTTTTTATTATTTTTAAAATTTTTTTGATTTTTTAGAATTTTTTGAACTTTTTTTTATTTTTTAGATTTGTTAGATTTTTTAGAATTTTTTGGATTTTTTATTATTTTTTAGATTTTTTTGAATTTTTAGGATTTTTTGGATTTTTATTATTTTTTAGAATTTTTTTGAATTTTTAGAATTTTTTTTGATTTTTTATAATTTTTTGAACTTTTTATTATTTTTTAGAACTTTTTTTGTTTTTTTTGTTTTTGTAGAATTTTTGGATTTTTTATTATTTTTTAGATTTTTTTTTTAATTTTTAGGATTTTTTATTATTTTTTAGATTTTTTTTTTAGAAATTTTTTTGATTTTTTATAATTTTTTGAACTTTTTATTATTTTTTAGATTTTTTAATTTTTTTGATACTTTTGATTTTTTTAGAATTTTTTTGAATTTTTATATTTTTTTTTTTGATTTTTTAGAATTTTTTTGAATTTTTATCTAAGATAGTTGTTTTTAAAACTTTTGCCAATTGTTTATAAATAGGGGTAATTTTGTCTTTTTATGTATTTTTAAATTCTAATTCCATTATTACATTTATCAACCAAACACATCTATGGATTTCAAAGGAATCCATCAAATTCCAATTCCAATTCCAATTCCCAAAGGGATTCCAATTCCAATTCCTACACATTCCGCGAACCAAACGCCCCCTAAGTTTATGATCTCCGTACACGTGTGGGCGTTTTCAAGCACTAAAATTTCGAATTCTTTTCTATATGTACTTACAAGTTTAAGTACTTACGTCCTAGACGGGTTACACAATTTCATATATAATTTATAAGTGTGTAAATAATATTTTAAAATGAAGACTATTATGTTGAGGTAGCATGCACATTTATGTAGTTTACATCCTACCTCGCACCCCAGTACCCAATAATTTTGTCCGGTTAACATAAAAAAAAGATGCACTTATCATATACCGAACGGTTTTTCATGTTAATTTCTAAACCATAAAAACTACACTGTACAATATATAGATATGTTAAGATAAAATGTATTTAAGTTACATAAGTTTCATGTAAACATAAATAGAATTTTGATTCCAATCCATCTACTATACTAAACCAATACATATTTAGCTCACATATCATTTACTTAAACCATTATGGCCACGTAGCAATGTGATATTCATTCTTGTACAATTTTGAGAGGCTATTCTTAGGAGAGTTGTTCTCTATGTTCCCTCACACGACTATTCAATCACACGCTCTTACTGTGATTTTTTCGTATTCATTTCTTTCAATTCATTGTAATTAAAATCTAACTGGGTTAGGGTCAAAGGGCATACCGTGCAGGATTTTGAAACATTAAGAACAAAATTTGTCAACTTTTGCGTCAAATTACACCGCCTGCAAAATGGTGTAAACATAAAGGACAAAACCTGTAATTTACTCAAAATAAAATTTAGATTTTAGACTAAAATACGTGTTTAATAAGATGAGAAAAAAAATTCAGAAAAAAAAAATCTCTGCTTGACTTCTCAATTCTCATGTGAAGCCTATTTGTATGTTAAGACTTTATTTGTATCGAAATCTAACTCTATATTTTAGATATGGTAAAGTAATATAATTCAAAGAGTTGATTATGTGGATACTCCCTGGGTTAGGTCATATTGCACGTGTGTCATATAATTTTCATTGTGTTCGACCCTTTGATTGTATCTTATAAAGCTATCTTTTTATATTCATTAGTACAAAATGCATAAAGAACATTTAGTGTTATGTGTTTGAGAATTTACCATAATTACAAGGGGAGGGAGTTGTTCCATTTTCCTAAGATTTTCATGTATGTTATATCAGCGTCACATCAGCTTTTTCTTCATTTTTTCTCAGATTTTCCTGGTACGACGTCATCCCAATGTTTCCTAGAATTCCCCAAAACAAAACCAACTCACTTTTCCCTCCACCTTCCCCCTATCCGCACTTCCCCGTGAATCGAAATGTATCTGTATTATTATGATTCATAAATACCATTCCTATCAACACATTATTTGTTCACTATCATTATGCTTTCGTGGCATTTTGCTCCGTCGCATTTTTTTTTTTTCATTTTTATTTATTCATAAAGGTACAAATAACCATACCAGGGATGACCTAGCCTCCCATACCATCGGCCCATTAGGGGGTATAACGGTCTCAGGTTATACAGGTTGAGTTAGCAAGCAGGTCAGGTAGAACTAACTAAAACTTTTGGGCTGGTTTCCGCGATGCCATTGCAAGATTTTTTTTGTTCTTTTAGCTCCATCAGGGGCATAATCCACTCCAATATATAACCTCAAAGTTAAATACACAATCAACATACTATAGTCTCATCAATAACTTACAAAACTGTCGAAATGTAAAATGTCTTTTAAGTGATCACATACTTGTCTCACTAATTTGCAGCCTCAAATTAATCACTCACGCAACGGTCCTGGCACAATTCATATTGCCAAAAACCCTTAACAGAACGATTTGTTTCGATTCATGTTGCAGAATTGATCACCCACCACCCATAACTTTGTAAAGTGCTTAATTTTGACTTTTGGGTCAAGAGGATTGTACCGCCAGCTTCTGTAAATGCTCAAAGAACACTTGAAGATTGACGTCGTCGGTGAAAATAACATCCATTCCCGCAGCTACTTCATTGTTGTATGTTGCTGATGGGTTCAACTTGGCCAATAAGAATCTAGCCTGTTTTATGTAAAACAACCATTCAGTCAAACCTATAAGATAAGAATCGAAATGGGTGCAATCGAGCCGAACCTTATCGAGCCCGGTTCAAAGTTCAAACATGTCATTTTTAGTGCGTAGGGGTGCAATCGAGCCGAACCTTATCGAGCCCGAGCCGAGCTTGAGCCTAAAATAAAGCTCGTTTATTTATCGAGCCCGAGCTCGAGCCTGGTATGTGAAGCTCGTCAGGCTCGTCGAGCCTTAGTGTAATATCAGTTTTTATTAATAGTTAATAACATTTACCCCTTATTTAAAGTTGTCTAGTAAGCAAGCTAAGCCGAGCTTATTTAAATTTGTTTACAAGCCAAGCACAAGACTAAGCTTCACTTATCGAGCTTGCGAGCCTAAACAGTTTATTATTTTTATTTAATATATTAGTTAATCGATAATAAACGAGCCAACCTCGAGCTTGAGAAACTACCAACGAGCCGAGCTTGAGCTTTGAAAACAAAACTTGAACTGAGCTCGGCACGAGCTATCATAAGTTAATCGAGCTCGGCGTAAACATGTTTTCGTTCTCTTTTAGCTATGACGTGACATGTTTAAATGTTGAAAAAAACCCAAATTGACCAACTCGTAAGTAAATGCGTTGACTTGCAATAAAAATAAAGATTTACGCATCAGACGATGCACATTTTATAACGTAATATAAAAAAATAAAAAGCAGAATAATAACCTGAGAACCATGTTGATCGCACACCACTAATCTTGGGACAGGAAACCGTTCATGTATTATCACTTCAGCATCATCATGTGGAGCTTGCAATAACTGTGCAAATGCCTATTGAGAGAAATAAACAGTCAACACATTAAGGGGCTACAATGCGCATAGAAATATATACACACATATACGAGAGAACGTTATAACGCACACACCTCATATGATTGCGTAAAGAAAGGCATATAGACATAATTATCTCATATAATTTAAAACTTAGAAAGTGATTGATTTAAAACTAATGATAGGTAGATATTTTACAATTTTTCCAATTTAGTTTTATTACAACTTGCAGCGGTGAGCAGAACCGAACCGAAAACGGCGATTTAACCGAACCGAAAAAAAGCCAAACCGTAGAAAAAACCGAAAGGTTTTGCAATTTATGAAACCGAAAAAAACTTGGGTTAACAGACAGAGAATACTTATGGACGTTTCCATAATTAATTAATAACAGGTAAACATAATAACTTAAATGTAAGCATCGAGATTATTAAATCTTGGGTTATAGTTTCTATTTTTGAATCTTATGTAATTTTGTTTCAAAAACCGAACCGTTGCTAAAACCAAAAAACCGAATCCGAACGGTTTTCAATAACCAAAAACCGAACCGTGCACACCCCTAACAACTTCTTACATGCTTCTCAAAGGGTGTGTGCAATATACAGAACCAATATTTAGAGAATTGCGAGAAGCGCATAAGCACTAAAAATTAAGATAAAAAGTGAAATAACATACTTGATGTTCGGGCTGATTCTGGTAACCCAAGTTCCGCCATTGAGCTATAGTCATGCCATGAAAAATAACTATGCTAAAATACGAATCTAGTAATAGGATTCGATCAGGTGAAATGGATGCCACATCAAGCAATGCTGGGGTAGGAAGTGACTGAAATGAATATGATATTAACGAAGGTTGAATCATAACTGTAGCATTTGTAATGCTCTCTCGGTTTAGCATCATGCGAAAATAAGCAGTTTCATCTGGACTGTTATTGAACACCTGCCACAAAAAGAAACACAAAATGAAAAGTGTCCAAATTTTGAGGTCAGTTAACGTACAAGACCAGCTTATCGTGCGATGCGTATGCGAGCATCTCAACCACACATCTGATCTAATCTAGGTTTTCAATTAAACGCGGTGGCACAATAGCAATTAACTTTGCATAATTACTCATTATATTACATAATTACGCACGTGATTTGCATAATTACGCATGGGTTGGGTTAAACCCTAATTACGCACGTTATTTGCATAATTACGCATGGGTTGGGTTAACTTTAATTACGCACATTATTTGCATAATTACGCACGTTATATTGGTAGTTGTGTACCGTTGCACGTTAAGAGCCTTTTGTATTTAAACCTTTCACCCAAATTTTAATCAAGATTAAAAACTAAAATCGGCAACATATCTAAGTTTACCTGCACGAATTGTGATCTCCGAAGATTGAACATAAACTGAGGGAACAATGAGAAACAAGGATTTAAAGAAAACGAGGATGGGTCATCTTTTCGGTAGTCACCGAATTTAGAACATAGACGAATGAGATTCCTATCTAACCATCTTGTAGCATCAAATGTGTCCTGAAATCAATAATAATTTCCATCAGTGACAAATAAAAAATATAAAAGAAATTAAGGGAAACGCTACACGATAAAGCGAAGAATTTGACGAATTCGCACCTCGATCTCCATCTTATAAGAGGCTAATCTAGCCATTACTACCGCAGCAGTCTCTTGATCAAAACCTTGCATCAATTCCTGCGAAAAATATCTTTCAACTCATAGGTAACTAAATACTTTGTATGCGACTATTTGAAACAAAATAGATTTAAACGTGAGCAATATGTGTGAGAACTTCATGTAGTTCTCAAAAACAATTCGTTCTCAAATATCCACAACTTTGGCTCGTTTTGTTTTTAATCAGTTGTATAATTAGTTGCATCTTTACTGATTTTTTACTATATTAAAGTAATAAAAGATGAATGCTTTTACTACTTTACCTCAGAAACAACGGCACTCTCGACCCATCTTCTAGTAACGGTAGTAACTCGTAATTTAGATTGCCCATCAGCAGTCTGGTAACTGCACCAAAAATCAAAATACATGAGCGTAATTTTTTTTTTTTTTTTGGGTAAAGGGTTACCCCGGTGATTTTATAAAACAAACCAAAGCAAAAATTACACAAATTTGTTATGTACATAAAATGTACTTTTAACTTGAAGAAACCGTCTCCAATTCTCAAAGAAAAACACACATTATATTTACCTTGTGACAGTTTGTATATACAACTGTGGATTTGCATTGCCAGAAGGATCTTTGTCACTCGATGATATATCGAAGAATACCGTCAGGCAAGTATCTTTGTCCAGTCCACACAATTTCCAAGCTGTCGTATTCCCCTGACCAATCGTTGTGCTGGCAACCGCAGGTCCTTTCTGCAACGCGAGTGTCAGAAAATAGCATTTTCAGAGAATTGATTAATTATTTTAATCAATAATCGATTTTTAGTTCCAGCGAAGATTTAGCAACTGACCTTGTCCAAGGATGTACAAGGTCCGATTATCCCCTGAATTTTAATATCCTTTGAACAGTTGATCTCGAGAGTGCCACTGATCATAAGAAAATAGTGGTGAGTTTGATATATTAGTATAAAAATGTAACCGTTAGTCACCGAGCATGATAATACATACTTATGAGCCAGGCCAAGAGACTCTTCGCCTTTTTCGAAAACACGTCTGAATGAATCCTTGAAAACCGAATGACCGAAACTTTCGGCTAGAACAACAAGACCACCGGTTCTTTCAATAACCACCTTCATCTCTGCAACCCCAACCTAAGCATATAGAAACTACATTAGTAATTTAATATTTAGAAGTCAAATAATTATTATTTTTAAAATCGATTGCATACCAGCTAAAAATACCAAGTTTACCCATTCTTTAACGTAATTTTTGAGAGATAATTACTATGTTACATATAGTATATTCTTTTGTTCAAAAGATTGTCCTTTTTGATAATTTGACATATTCCTCAAAATCATCAAAATATATCGAAACACTCAAACAACTAATAATCTGTTTTTTACTACCAATAGCAAACTCACATCCAAATAGGGTGGCAACAAAAACCCAAGCCCGAACGTGTATAACCAAAACCCAAAGCATTCGGAACGGGTAATCGGGTATACCCGATACCCGACAGGTATGGGACCGGGTATGGGATTAGGTGATACCCAGCCCGATTACCCAAAAATATATACTCGTTTACCCGAATAATATTCCTGAAAACTTTAAACTTCTGTTTTTATATTCCCTTAATTATTGTTTAGTAAAGTTTCATTCTAGTAGCTTCATCACTTCAGCAATAAACTTTTCTTTTTGAATATATATTTTTATGACATTATTAATATTTATATGCTATGAAATACTCTCTGACTTTTTATTTATATATATATTTTTTTTGACTTGGTGCATTGGTATGTTGATGGTTTTGGAGCCGGGGGTCTCTCTAGAAGCAGCCTCTCTATCCTTAGGGATGGAGGCAAGGTATGTCTACATCCCACCCTCCCCAGACCCTATAAGTAGCTTTGCTATTTGTGGGATATACTGGGTATGGTGGTTGTTGTTGTTGTTGTATATGCTATGAAATACAAAAAAAAATGTATTGAGATTAATATTATAATACATTTACATTTTTACACAATTTTAAATAACTGTATGGTGATGAAGATACGTATGTTATTTATCATAATTCGATTACTGTAAAGATTTTAAAAACATAAAGTTAAAAAGGAAAAAAGAAATATATGTACATGAAAATCCCAGCGGGTATTTTTCTAAAACTAACCGGTATACCTGATACCCGACCCATTACCATCTCTACATCCAAACACTATCTCATGCAGCCCGTTAGTTACAGCTAAATTTCTGATTCTCATTAATCAATATCGCATACTCATTTCCAACATGAAAATCAATCACCCTTTGATGAGAAAGAACTATGATAAAAGAAATGTATCTTACATAAAGAATTATTGACCTTACAAAAAAATTGACAGTTTCAGAAATCATGATACACGGTTGACTTTAAGGAAATAAAACCACCATTATATATATATCTAAATTACAAACAGTCAAACAGATAAAAAGGGTCAACATATTCAGTGTTGTACCTGATCAAGGGCAGAAGCAAAAAGGTCCAAGACATGACCCTGGTTGGCCATCTGTTTTGCAAGTTCCTCGTAAAACTGAACCGCCTTCCTAAAAAACGGTGCTGCATCCTTGTCCAGATCTTTATGTGAACGAACCGGGTCCGATAGATCTTTAGATATAATCTTCAAAAACCCAAAAAGTAATGAAAATTTCAGATTTCCACAGAAGTTGAAAAGAAAATCATGATAAGATATGATCATCAAAACCATCGAACACCAAAACCAAAATCGATTACATATGCTTATAGTTACAAATTTGATCAAACAATCGGTTGATCAATAAAGAACCAAAATTTGAAGTAATTCATCCAATCAAGTGTTTAAAAGAGTCGGGTAAGGAACCACTTACAAGTTACAATACCAGTTTTATTTGTTCTAATATATATGAAACATTGCCAATAAAACAATGCTGAAACATACTCACATATAAATATATAATTTACCAAACTAACGATAGAAACATAGAATAACCCTGATGATCCTTTCAAAGATGATAACTAATTTAACAGATCACAAAAATAACGGCGACATAATGCAAAATACAGCTAAAATATATACTATATATTATACAAACTATGCTCATTAACAAGTACATTGTCAGATCATGTTTTATAAAGTGAAATTGTGAAAAAAGTTGCAGAATGTGCTTACCGATCCTGGTCCTTCAGTACACGGACCACCGACTAACGCAACAATCCGCGCACCCGTACCAGGCAAGCAAGCCCCAAGCAAACCCGCCGCAACACTCAACGCCACACCCGTACACCTCAACGCTCGATTCCCAGGCGCAACCGGCCACTGATCCGTTCCTAACTCCTCCAAAAGCTGCATCACCGCATCAATAAGCATCCAATCACATCAAATTATTTGAATTCATATAAAAAATCATAATTTTAACTTACAGAATGAATAACATAAGCTCCCTCAGAAGCAGGCAGCAAGAACCTAGCAACCCCAGGATTCGGGAACCCTTGACCCGCCACAGCGCCAATACCTCCGCCAACTCTCCGACCACCGGCAAACCCTCCACCCAATCCCAACTGCTCCAAGACTTGATCTTTACTCATCTCCTTCGACCCACGAAACACGTAAACCTTCGACATATCCGAATACCCCAACTCATGAACCTGCACTTGAGTCCCAAAACTCACAAACCCCACCAAAGCATTCTCCGGCAAGAACTCAAGCGCCTGCTGTAACGCCGATCTAGCAAACCCTAACTCCTCCTCAATCATACAAGTATCAAGAACAAACACATACACAGGTGGGGGAAGCGCGTGGCGCGCGTCAAGGTTACCAACAGCATATTCAATAGTTGTGTATTGTGGGTATAGTTCAGCAGGGACATTAGTTTCAGAAATACCCGAATAATGGACCGGAAAGTGGTTCCTTTGGAAGCAGAAGGGGCAGATCCAGATGAGGGCGGTGAAATCCACGCGGCAAAAGGGGTTTAAGACGGAAGAGCAGGTTTTGCAACGGAGTGGTGCGTAGGGGTTGGTGGGGATGAGGGAATGGGGGCGGATCGGAGAGATCGAGGCGGCGATTGGGATGACGCACTTGCTGGCTTCGACTTTGGTACGGGGCCAGGCGTTCCAGGTCATGCGGACGCCGTCGATGCCTTCAGGATCGGTGATGGGGGTTTCTGTTGACATGATTGGGTGATTGATGGGGCAAGATCGGAGCTTTTTGAGTTGGGGTTTTGTGGGTTTGGGGGGAATTGGGTTTCAGATGAACCCTTTTGGGGAGATGATTAAGGGGTTGGGGAAGATTGGTGAATTGAAGTCAAAATTGGGAGAGGGTGGATGGGGAAGGGGGAATGGGACTGTGGGTTGTAACTGTTTGGTGAGGTTATGAAGTTCAATGCTGGATGTGTGTCTAATTGTTGTTATGATGATGTTAGGGCTGTAAACGAACCGAACGTTCAGCGAACAGTTCGTGAACCGTTCGGCGGGAAGTTTGTTTATGTTCGTTCGTTTAATAAACGAACGAACATGAACAAGAAATTTCGTTCGATTAGTTAAATGAACGAACATGAACAGAGGTCTCGTTCGTTCGATTGTGTTCGTGAACGTTCGGTAAGGTGTTCGTGAACGTGTTCGTGAACATTTGTTGATTTGCGTTCGTTTATGTTCGTATGTTTGTGTTTTAATTAAAGATATTTGTACTTTCTTATATTTTATTTGTACTTTTTATATTATTAAACTTTTATTTATTTTATTTCTCTAACAATTAAACTAGGAAACTCACTTTCACCTTGTTTATGCATTATTTACCTTTCATTTCTCATTATTTACATCCACGAATTCGATCGACCTCCGTTCCACAATAAGGGATTCAAGTTCGAGTGCTACTCTCTGGGCCATCTATCTTTATCCTTCGTCGCGTTCACCAAATTTATTTGTATTCGTTTTTGTTCGTGAACCGTTCACGAACACGCTCATTTCCTTAATGAACGAACACGAACATAAAATATCGTTCGGTAAGTGTTCATGAACCGTTCGTGAACACATTTATTTCCTTAACGAACGAACACGAACAAGGCCTTGTTCGTGTTCGTTCGGTTCGTTTACAGCCCTAATGATGATGATGATCTCGTATATGTTTAAGTTACGTATGTATATCACATGAGTAGGTGTCAGCTAAGGATGGAAATGGGTCGGGTTTTGGTCAGGTATTGATAATCTCATACTCATACCCGGTTATAAAATCGCGTCCCATATCCGACCCAATACCGTTGGGTATTTGCCGGGTAATTACCCGTCGGGTATCGGGTATACCCATTAGTTTGTTAAAAGATATACATTGGATTTTTAAATACATTTTTTTACGATTGTAATTATTATATTATTTTACTAGAATTACCACCCGCCGCAATGCGGCGAGGGATTCATTAGTTATATATCATCTTTTTATACTAATAAAAAAATAACTAAGTCGATCTCTGACTCGCACGCTGCGACAGACCTATTAAACGGGGGAAAATAGACGCGCTGCGACGGACATGTCAAACAGGAAAAAAATAGATGAAAAAACGTTGAACCCCACACGCACGTTGCGGCATGTAAATCGGAAATTTAGAACAACACGTTAAATAAAGAACTTATGAAAGATGAAAAATATATAAGAGACTAAAGTTAAAAGTAAAAAAGTGTTAGAGATTAAATTGCAAAAGATGAAAGCTTTGGGTTGAAAGTAAAAAAAATTAAAGGGGTTAAATTGCAAAAGATGAAAACTTTTGAATTAGAAGTGAAAAGTCAAATTAATCAAAGGGGTTAAAATACCAAAGATTGAAACTTTAGACTTAAATTGCCAAAAATTGAAACTTTAGAGTTAAAAAAGAAATCAATTAAACAAAAGAGATAAATAGATTTAGTTAAATTGATGTTTAATATTATTATTATTATTTAATAAAAGAGATAAATAAAAAATAAGGGTGAGAAATTACCAGAGAATGACACGTGTCCAAAAGAATTTTTGTTTATTAGTATAAAAAGATTTATACAACAGTTATTATTAATTAAAAATGTATATTAAATACATATAAATTTTATTATAAATTAATAATAACTTTATATTACTTATACACTTAGGGGCTGTTTGGTAGCCTCTTAATGACCATTCAGATGTTACCTCTTAATGGTTTAAAACCTCTGAATAAATAAGAGGTAACCTCAAGTCTGGATGGTTAAGAGGTAACCTCTGAATGGTAAATCATCACATGTCACATTCTTCTACCTTCTCATTGGTAAAATTCTTAATGGTTCCATTAAGAGGTAGCCTATTAATGGCCATTCAGAGGCTACCAAACAGCCCCTTACATGTACTGTCAACAAGCCCAGAGGTTCGAGGGCTACTCGTTATTGGCTCGGTAAACTCTTGAACGAGCCGAGCTTTAACGAGCCCGAGCCTGAAATAGAGCTCATTTAGTTATCGAGTCCGAGCTCGAGCTTGAAATACAAAGCTCATATAGGCTTGCGAGCCTAAATGAGCCCAAACAAAAACTTATTTATTTTATATATAATATAATAATGATGATGATAACATTGGCGAGCCGAGCTTTGGCTCGTTTAAGCGACATTGAAGCGAGCTCGAGACGAGTTTTTAACTCGTCTGAGGTTGTTCTTAAAATAGCTCGGGCCGAGCTCGAGCTTTGGGTTTTACTCACGAATCGAGTTCGAGCTTAAATAAGTAGGCTCGAACCGAGCCGAGCTCGAGCTTCATAAAAACTTGACGAGCCGAGCTTGAGCCCAGTCGAGCTCAGACTCGACCCGACTTGTTTAAACCCTTAACCATGAGTTGAGATTGACACTCAACTACTTTTGTAAAAATAAATAAATATAAATAAATAATGTAGGCCATGTAACTATTTTAAAAATGAATACTATCTTAAATCATATAACCTTTCTCTATATTATATGGGTTGATTGGTTGAATAATAAAATATGTTTCTTTGTAAAATATAATAAGATATAAAGTTTTACTAGTTTTATTTGATAATTATTGTGTAAGTTTGTAATCTCTTATAGTAATCAATATATAACCAGCTTCTAAAGTGTTTAACTACTCTTGTCACAGTCAATAAATCTTTAGGAAGGTTTTTAGTTATTTTTACATTGTTAGTCTTTAGGAAGGTTTTTAGTTATTTTTACATTGTTAGTCAATTAAGTAGTTGAATAATTTAAATTAAATACATCAGAGAATTTAGATACAATGAATTTGTATCACAAATGGGCAATAGGTGGTTGTACTACATGCTTAAAGTGTGTTATGTGTATATGTGAAGTGTATCTTTTGAGATGTTGGTTGTATTTTTCTCCCTACCACGTTTGCATTATATTTAATTTAATTTAAATATAATAATATGAATAAACAAGATAGTTTATGCATTAGGGTTGATTTTATGCTTCATCATTTGTACATTGAAACCTCTTGTATTGTTCTATACCATGGGTTTGGTTATTTTTAGTGGTTTCCAGCTGTCAATTTTTGTGAGTGTATAGGTTATACTTCATCATCTTTCCTTCTACGTGTCTTCTTTTCCGAGCATACAACTGTCGTACCTTTCCCAGCCAATTTTTGATATAAAAGGTCCTTTATCCTTTTGTTCTGTATACGCAACCAGAAAAATAGAGAGAATGACTACAACCATCCGCGGTGGCTGGTTGAACACCGTTACGACGGTAGGACCTGTTGGTCCGGTTACAGACTTGAACGACTCTATATAAGGTTCTAAATATGGCTAAGACGACGACAATGGTTGTCTGGTGGTGGTGTGTAGACGGTCGCAGTGGTGGTGTTGGGTTCTGAATACAACCCTCCGCGGTGGTGGCCGATGACCGCTACGTCAACGGACATTGGTTTGATGATAGGCTTGAACGCCTCTATAGGTTCTGAGTATGGAAAAATCACCGCTACGACGGCGGCATTGGTTGTGTGGTGGTGATGGGGTGTTGTTTATTTTTTGATTTTCACATGGGTTTGTCTGAATTGTGAAGAAATTTGTAGAAAATTTTGTTTTCGATATTCAAATCTTGAAAGGGGAAGTATTAATACAGAACTGTATATTGATTTGATTCACATGGTGTTGTGGGTAACAAAGAATTAAAGGTTGCAAACTGTTATGCTTACCCGGAGGCCTGAAATTGGTGAGTACGTCTTTATTCTAGGTCTATGAGCATGTGGGCATGGCCGCGTGGATTTGGTTTTTATTTGAAACTTACTAGAGAGCTAAATTCCTCTAAACGTTGGTCGGTTTTAGAATTTTTATGAAAACTTGCTTTTGGTGCTTGGTTTCTTAACGTTTGGTCCTTGGTTTTAAGTGTTCATGATGTCAAGTACCACATTAAAGTATTCCATATGTCATAATAATAACATAGTTTAAAATGGTAAATCGCTAACTTCTCAATCAAAATTAAAAACATTTCCATTCTTTTTTAACATAGGGAGCGGTAATAATAGCGGTACAATAGAAGTGTGCTTTAAACTGAAAGCGTGGCTTCATTGGTAGCATGTTAACATCAATATATGCCATCATACATGCATGTGACAAAAAAGAGGATAATTGAAGAAGTTAGTTTAAAATCTACAGGATCAAACTTGTGATTGCTAATTACAATTTATGATGAATATAAACTTGTAGCTAATTAGAATTTATGATGAATATATATATGAAGTTTTTTTTTTTTGGAAGGAGACTTTCTGTACAAGACCGATTGGTCTCCGGGGACATGTCAAAGACATTCCCCGTCAACCCCGCATCTCCGGACGCGATGTTCGATCGGGCCCCGGCCGGCGCGCGAGCTGACTTCCGCCCGGAAACCATGCTGCCCCCACACGAGTTGCTGGGGTAACAGTTGGGTAAAACTGGGTTGCCCTCAAGACCGATCCATACCTCGGAAGGAAACGATCCATCATTGGGACGTCCCCGCACCATATGCCACAAGGTGGAGTCGAACCGGCGACCTCCCAAAGGGAAGAAGCCGGCCTAACCACTTGGGCTATGGTGGGGGATAATATATGAAGTTAGAACATAAATATTGAATATAGACAAAAGATATGGTTGAATATGTTTTAATAGTCATTATTAAATTTGTTAATTATGTAAGTGTCGTGTGATTCTAGGAAAACAAAACCATGTAAACATCAAGTTTCACATATAAATGACGATTGAAATACAAAATTAACGAGTCTAAGTAATTGTAGTTCACATGGAAATGGTTAATCTTTACAGTCAAACGGGGATTTCAAATTCAAAGCAAAATGGCAAATAAAATGTTCAATCAAAATCAAGAAAGCCATTGATTTTATTAATGTAAAAAGGGGATTTCAAATTCAAAGGAAAATGGCAAATAAAGTGTTATGCTTGTAACAACCAATAGTTTTGCATTGTATGCCAAAGTATTAACGAAGGTAATGTAAGTGGTTTCATATATGATAATCTTATATATATATATATATATATGAAAATATGTGGGCTGATGTGGCACAATATTAGAGCCCCTCAATTCCACTTTTGGCTCCAAAGTTTCGGGTCCGCTTTTTTCTTTAGTGAAGCCCCATATACCCATTTTGTGACCCGATTATAAAAACCTTCTAAAACACGCTTCTTTTCTGAACCCCACACAAACCCTAATTTCATTCTTCAATCAGCTTTCCTCTCCATCGAAACTACTGTCGATCTTCCGATTAAATTTGTGCATCAGTTGAGCAATCCTTCATTGCTGATTTCTCCGTTTTTTAATTCAAGTTCTACCATCTTATTATACTCGTATTGTCCTTCTGTGTCTATATGCTAATCGATCCAATGATTTGAGTTGTTATATGTTTTTCGAGGGTTTTGACAGGATCTGAAATGGATAATAGTTATTTATTAGAAAGCAGAGAAGCATCCATTAGTGTTCGTGTTGTTGAGTGCGAAGTGAGCCGTCGGCCACTACCACTGTTGCTTATCGATGATTGCTTCCAAACGTTATTTTTATCAATAAGTTTGAGATTTTAACTGATTAAGGTGGTAATTTCTCTATTTCCAGATGATTTATTTCTCCGATTTTGTGTAAATCCCAAAACGAATCCGGATCACAGTGGTTGGTTGTTTTAACCCATAACACCTATTGATTAGGTGTTTGAGATATGAAAAGTTAAGAAAGATCAAAGATGAAGGTGAAGCTAATGGATTAATGAATACAACAAGAGTTGTATTGAAACCAAACAATAAGATATAACAATAAAACACCTTGGATATCAGATTTGAGCACAAGATCAACACAAGAATGTAACAACACCAATATTCATTCAAGAGCCAAAAGCTTGAGTAGGTTACAATGTATGGGTTATATATAGTGTTCCTGATTAGCCAGCAAATTTATAAATTTCCTGGAATCTTATCTACACTAAGTTAGGAAACTATCTTCTAGAGAATTACAAAATAAGCCCTTGTACATTCAAAATAGCTACAAACTATGACTAAACTAATCCAGCACAAGTATCAACGATCTCAAAAGTTCTAATAATATCCCCCCTAGATCGTTGCATATTTGTCTTTTCATTCTTCAGTTGTGGCCGCTGGATTCTCTGTCGCTTGCTTCTCAGGCTCTGTTGGTTTTTCTTTGCTTGTTGTCGTTTCTGTTGGTGCTTCGGTCTCGATTGGCACAGTTTGAGTTTCTTGAATTGTTGCAGCTTCACTAATAGGTTGATCCTCCTTAGTGGCCTCATATGTGGATGAGGCCGGAGGTGGTGATGTTGTGGTGGGTTCAGTTGTGGAAGCAGAAGTTCCTTCTTTCTCTCGTTCGTGTTTCTTCTTATTTCTTGCTTCCCTTTTCTTTTCTTCTTTTTCTTTCCTCTTCTCAATTTTATCTACCAGATCCAACATATCTCTTTTCAACTTCCAGGCTCGCTCCACCGCTCTCTGAAATAACGTTGCCTCCTCCATGTTTGCATTACCAGCTCCCACATTTATACGGCTAGCGTTCAATACTGTTAAATCTGAGAGCCCAAACATAAAAACATCCATCGGATCTAGAATACGAATATCCACATTTTCATTGGATCTTATTACAGCTTCACCAGTCCTGCTGTCGTAAAACCATTTCTTAAAATCATTGAGAGCGACAGGTACTTCTTCCGGAAGCTTGATCCTTGTGACAACTTTGGCAGGGTTGATCACCCATGTCACTTTTCCCTTTCCGGTTACTGGATCAATAGTTGTTTTTGAAACTCTGCGTCTTGGACGCTGTGGAGCATGATTGGGGAAACCCTTGTTGCTTTCTTTGGCAATAATCCGCTCGAAGTCCCTCCCGATTCCCCTTTCTTCTGGGTTTAATATGTCTAGGCGACCAAGTTCCCGCAGATCCCACCTAGGAAGTGTGAAAAGATCAAATCCGGTCTGGAAATACTGGATTACTCCACCACGTCTCTTTACCACAAACATTCCTCGAAGATTGTCGAACATCCAGCTGATGATCTTGTCAGTGGCTTCACTCTTTTCTACTGTTATTACTTGATAAAAGTCTGGGAGTCGTTCTCTCTCTTTCTTGAACCATTCAGGATGTTCAGGAGAGAAGGTTTTTCCATTTTCTTGTTCGTAGAGAACTTCTTCTTCAAGACCCCATTCGAAGAATTTGGCCGGCATATCATCTCGATCCACTTCATCACTTTCATTTCCCTCAGTTACTTTTTCGACCGTTTCCAAACGCTTTTTCTTGGCTTCAACCTCCTTTTCCTTTCGAGCATTTTCTTCTTCCACGAAAGATTCAAAGTCGAAGATTTCATCAAAGGAGAACATGGGCTTTATTTTCATCTGCTCGCACATTTTTCTCATCATTCTATAAAATTTCTCTAACCCCATCTGCTGGAACCTGATAAACTTTGATTGCTTGGCCATGTAGGCATTCATCTCCTTATTCTTCTTACGCTGATCTTTAATCTTCTCTCTCAGAATGTTTGTGTCGTTGACTTAATTTTTGAGAAGACAGATCTCCTTTGCCACAGATGGACTGGTGTTCTCAACAAGTTTATCGTAAAGCTCTTGAAAGGGACGAATCCTTTGTGGCGGGACTGGTGGCTTTGAAAACCTCGTCGGCTTTACAGGAGACACTTTGAAAGATCTTTCAGCTGTCTTTTTCTTGCTCGCTGAAGCTTCATCCGGATCTATTATCAAAGTATCAACGAAGTCATTTAACGATTGAACTTCCTCAGTCACAATCTCTGGTCTTTCTGTGGGTGATATCTCTTTTCGCTTCAACTTCTTTTCTCTTTTCTCCTTTTCTTGCAAGGCGTGAATCGCTTTCAAATCTTCAATGTGCTGGCGGTGTTCTTCTGACTCGGCCGCCCTTATGCCTGCATCCATAAATCGTTCAGTGCTTTCCGATGCCCTTTTCTTTTTGGGTGGTTCATCTTTAGCAGCTTCCTTTCCTTTTCTTTTACCTTTCGCTCGTTCTGCCTTTTCAGCAGCTTCTGCTTCAGCTTGTGCATTCCTTTGCTGCTTTTCTCGGAGTGCCTCTCTATACTTTTTGTAGGCTTCTCTGACTAAAGGCAATCTCTCGGCTGCATACATCCCATCGTGTAACATCACCCATTCATTAGTCTTAATCTCCGTATACTGACGACTGGTTGGCACATGGAAGGTGTACAGATTTCCATCATTTGGTGGGTTTTCATACTGATCGTTTATCAGCATCTGGATGAAACGAGGATACATTGCCCAAGTTTTCCCGGTCACATTCTCTAGCAAGTAGCTGAAAATTAGACCAGAGATGTTGAATTTTTTATTCAGACACAGGTTTAACATGGCCACCGACCACTCTAGGTTCAGTCCATCGAACCCCCCCCTTTCTATGAGCTAGGCACATAGCAATAACGTGAACTATAAATCTCCAGTCCCTTGTGAGCCCATTTCTCTTAATCTCCCTCTTTAGACAAAAGTCTCCTATGTATCCCATTCCACGAAATCCGTCCAACACATCATCCTTGCTTAAGGAGATTGGATCTTGCTCGTTGTCTTGCAGCTTCAACACATTGCGAATCCTATCTTCAGTAACTTCTATACGTTTGTTACAAACAGTTGAAGAAATCCCTCTCTTGTTGTTTATATTTTCAGGCTTCGCATGTTCCCAGAACTCTTGAATGTGAAGGCGATAAACGGGAACTACTGCTTCAACTGCGAAACCGATTCTGCTAGATCGAATCCATCTCGCTGCATCCTGAAAGTCTTGTGGTGTTTGATCGAGATTGATACTCTGGTTGTGCTTTAACGTAGTATCCCAATCAATAATTTTCACCATCTTGCTTCTGAAGCACCAAACGAGCCAAGTGAGATAAATGTTGAGGTATAAACATATATTTACAAGAAAAATAATTTAAAATTAAAAGCACTATTTACAACGATATTTACAAAAAAATAAATAAAATTAAAGGGATAAAATCGCTGCCAGGTCGGTGGTGGTCTTCGCTGCCGGGCCGGATATCGACAGCGAACTCAGCGAAGACAGAGTCTCGTACACGGAACGAACCACCGACGATGAAAGGATTTTATCCTCGGAGCGATCTACCAGCGATGACCTTTTTCCGAGATAAATTCGCCAGCGAACTTAGCGAAGACAAGGCTTTGTTTCCGGAAATGATTTAGCAGCGAAGACACTAGTCTGGGCCGCTTTACCGGCGAAATAAGAATATTTCACCGGTTGCTCGAACTCGCGTTCGAGACTTTTGAAATTCCATGTTATCTTCGCTGAGTTCGCTATATTCAAAGCTAATTCGCTGGCATCATCTTTTTCTTACTAAACCCTTCTAAAACCCTAACATTTCGACACCGATTAAACAACCAATCACAGAGGTAAGACAAATCTAAACGAAAGCAGACATATCAAAAACATAGAATAATTCAAGCATGAAGTGCATTTCGAAATCTTGGTTCATTCGGTTCAAATCAGTCACAACAAATTCTATAGATTACAGATATGATTCTAAGTCTATGAACACAGAGAACAATGATGAAGATTCAACAGTACAGTTAATCGAAAATGCGAACCGATGACCGTATGATTGTAGATGATGATTAGTTCGATGAATTACCTGATGATCTTTGAAAGAAAATGAATCTTGTGTTGGTTTTAGAGAGTATGTCCGGAGATTTAGCGAAGAAGATGAGCGAATGATTTGAAAAATTTTGAAAAGTGACGGTTTGAAGATATTTATGCGTGGATTTCCGTACCGGGCGAAATAGCTATTTCACTAGTATCTTAATTTCGCCCCCTTTGATAAGTTTTCAAAACAGTTTTAATTTCGCTCGTAAATTTCAAACTTTCTTGAAAAGCGTGCCCATTTTTGTTAAAAATGCTAAAATTTACTAAATATTTACTCAACAGAGAAAATTTGGGCCAATTAGACTCCGAACTTCGAATTTTCAGCTCTGGGGGGTTCCATTTGATGCGGAACTTCTTGAAACATTCGACGCTCGATGACTTACATGCAGAAGATCATATCGCCAACACTTGCCAATTCCTTATTTATTATTATTAATAATAAGTACTAACCAGGGCACAAGAAAAACTGCCAGTATGTTTGTCCGCTTAAATCCATGCATCCTTCTTTCAACATGCCTTCGGAGAGCGCTTTTATCATGTTTTCGGTAATATTGACAAGACTTCTATGGCCCCCACACAAGCTATTGAGAATAGAAACATTACGCCCGTGAGTCCCACGTCAGGACATACCCCCGTGATCAATGTATGCACAAAGGTTCTTCATAACAGGTGAGTATATTGGATCCATTCATTTCAACGATAGAACGGAGATCAGGTCTGTACTTTCGTACAACAGAGATTCCAAGAACTATCGAGGGCGAGACAGATAGTTCGGTGAACAGGTCAGTACTTTCGTACAACAAAGAGACCGAAACTAATCCATCAAAAGGTTTCTGGCCACAAAAGGCACTTATTATAAAAAGGTTTGGCCTTTTTTTAAGGCGCTTATTATGAAGGGATATCATAGAAGTTCTAGGTCAGCATGTATCTAGATGCAGCAGAAGACCAACTATGATACCCCCCGAATGAAAACCAATATAAAGACCCGAGATTTCAGACTTTGGCAATCTATCAACACAAGATTTAAGACCATTAAGCCATATGCCACAACGTTTTACCCACAAGATGCGTAATGCCTGAGATAAGCCAGAATCCTTGTGTAGATGTTTTGTTTTGCTCCCTAACAGCAGTTTACTCGTCGGTGTTGCTGAATCTACCGACACGTCGTTGCTTGGTACCCCGATTTCTTTTTGTATGCTTTTCTGTTTTACAAGAAATGGCAAAGTGTTAGCAATTTTCTATCATTTCCTCTAACAGGAGTCAGAAACAAGCATCTCATTTTGATTTTCTGGAATATCCCCCCTAAAATCTTTATTTTCGAAAGTCCATTTGCCCGAAAATAAAATTTTAAGAATCAGAAAAATGTTTTTGGTGGGCAACGCTGTACGATACTTGTTTTACTTTCAACAAACGTTTTTTTTTAATGTAAACTATAGACAAAGGATAGTGTATTTACGAAAGCTTTTGGACACAAGATTCATTTCCATTCAAGGAAATTAACCATTTCCAGCTGGTTGAATCGCATTTTATCGAAAGCTTTGGTGAAAATGTCGGCCCGTTGCTGGGTTGTATCCACTGGTACCACTTGAATGTATCCTTTCTCGTACGCATCTCGAATTGCATGAATACGAATTTCGATATGCTTCGTTCTGGAGTGGTGGATGGGATTCTTCACAATTCCCAGACATGCCTCATTGTCGATGAATATAGGAGTCTTCATGATGTTAATTCCATAATCCAACAACTGATTTTGTATCCAGAGAACTTGTGAACAGCAACTGTAGGCCGCGGTGTATTCTGCTTGAGCGGTGGAGGTGGACACAGTTGTCTATTTCTTGCTTTGCCATGAGATCAGACGATTTCCCAAGAATTGACATCCTCCTGAGACAGACCTGCGATCTACTTTACAACCTGCATGATCACTATCAGAATAAACAATAAGATCAAAATTGCTATCTTTAGGATACCAAAGACCTAGTTTCGGAGTTCCTTTAAGATAGCGGAAGATGCGCTTCACAGCGGTTTCATGAGATTCCTTGGGATTAGTCTGAAAGCGAGCACAGAGACAGACAGCCCACATGATGTCAGGTCTGCTAGCCGTTACGTACATCAGAGATCCGATCATCGAGCGATAGAATGACTTGTTTACAGGTTTTCCTTGAGGATCTAGAGTAAGCTCTGTCTGAGATGCAAATGGAGTACTTGCAACTTTGCAATCATTCAAGTTGTATTTTGCGAGAATATCCCGAATGTACTTGGCCTGATGAATAAGAATCCTGTCTTCCTTTTGCTTCACTTTTAGCCCCAAGAAGAACATCAGCTCTCCCATCATGCTCATTTCAAATTGTGCCTTCATGACAGACTCGAATTCTCTACACAGTTCTTCGTTGGTCGACCCGAAGATGATATCGTCCACATAAATCTGAACCAACATTAGGTCTTCCCCGACTCTTTTGGTGAAGAGGGTCATGTCGATCGTTCCTCTGGTGTATCCACACTTCAAAAGATAAGTTGACAAAGTCTCGTACCAAGCACGTGGAGCTTGGTGAAGACCATAGAGGGCTTTGTCCAACTTGTAGTAGCGTCCTGGAAAATGAGGATCTTCGAAACCCGGAGGCTGGCACACGTAGACTTCTTCCTTTACCTTCCCACACAGAAAAGCGCTCTTTACGTCCATCTGAAAAACTTTGAAATTTCTGTATGACGCGTAAGCTAGGAATATTCTAATGGCTTCCAATCTTGCAACTGGAGCGAAAACCTCTTCGTAATCAATTCCTTCCTCCTGACGAAAACCCTGCACCACTAATCTGGCCTTGTTCTTGATTACTACTCCACGATCATCCATCTTGTTTCGAAAGACCCATTCGGTACCAATCGGAAACTTTCCTTCAGGTAGATCAACTAACTCCCAGACCTTGAGTTTGCGAAATTGAGATAATTCTTCCTGCATGGCCTGAACCCAGCTGGAGTCTAGAATTGCATCTTCAATGTCCCGTGGCACCGATTGTGAGAGAAAGGCTGCATAAAGACCTTTGTTGATGCTTGACGACTGACCTCGTGTACGCACTCCTTCTTCGACTGCACCTATGACATTTTCTAGAGGATGATTTCGATTTGTCTTGTACCCTGCATTTGTCTGAGACTCAATCTGCTGCGGAAGGTTGGTGAAGTGTCCGTCCACGTAAATGACTGGAGGGTCATCTTCTTGTGTTGGTTCATCCACGTTCACCTGTGAAGAAGAAGCACCGTTTTCTGGGGTGTTCTTAGGCGAAGTGTCACCAGTCGCTTCATCCACAGAGAGAAGTGGATTAGCAGAGAATGGAGTGAAACGGGTAGTGAACGGAGTAAGACCAATATCTGAAGTATCAAACAGAGGTTCAACTTGAGCGACTTCTGCAGGTTCTGCTTCTGGAACATCTTCTGGAATTTAAAAAGTGTTTAAGATCACACCCACATCATAAAACCAGTTGGGAGTACTTCCAGTGTTAGTGTAATTTCCTTCTTGAAAATCAACGTAGTACGACTCAATCACCATCTTTGTTCTTTTGTTGTAGACTCTGTAAGCTTTCTGAGTGGATGAATATCCCATGAAGTAGCAGACATCACCCACTGCTTCGAACTTGATGAGATTCTCTTGAGTGTTTAGAAGAGTGCAAGAGCATCCAAATGGTCTGAAGAAGTCAATAAGCGGCTTTCTTTTGAAAAGAAGTTCATACGTCGTTTTTCCGTGTGGTTTTACAATGAGAACCCTGTTCAGAACGTAGCATGTTGTGTTAACTGCTTCTGCCCAGATGATGATTGGAAGCTTTGAATCCACCAGCATGGTCCTTGCGGCTTCAATCAATGTTCTGTTCTTGCGTTCAGCAACCCCATTTTGTTGAGGAGTTCTGGCTGCACTGTATTGAAGATGAATTCCCTTTTCTGCACAGAAGGATATGAAAGTTTGATTTTTGAATTCGGAGCCATTATCACTTCTGATTGACTTCACTTTTAATTTGGTCACGTTCTCAATCAAGGGAATGAATGCCTTGAGAATTTCCGTTGTCTCACTTTTTGCCTCAAGAAAATAAACCCATGAAAAACGAGAGAAATCATCTGTAATCACCAAACAATAAGAACTTTTAGCAAGACTTTTAACACTAATTGGACCAAAAAGATCCATATGCAACAACTGAAGAGGTGCCGTAATCGTGTTCACTGCTTTGGACTTGTGCGGTTTCTTATGTTGTTTTCCCTGGGCGCATGCAATGCATTTTTCAGAAAAAGGAAATTCTTTAATTGGAAGACCTCTAACTAAGTTTAACTTAGAGAGTTTGTTCATATTTTTGAAATTAACATGCCCCAGTCGCCTATGCCAAAGCAGTGATTCCAATTCTGAAGCCTTAGAGATCAAGCAGGTTAAGTTGTCATTTGTCTTGGCATTTTTCATGTTGAGCACGTATGTGTTGTTTTGTCTTGGAGCAATGAGCATGATCATTTCAGCAGGAACAACATATCCGGGCTTCAGGAACAAGCATTCCATGTCATTGAAAAGCACCGATATTCCTTTATCACAGACTTGTGAGACACTCATGAGATTGTAGTACAGCTCCGACACATAATTGACATTCTCCAGAGTGAGGGCTTCAGACACCACATCTCCTACTCCAACAATCTTTCCTCCCTTCTCGTCTCCAGCGAAAGATACGAAATCACCATCGATGAAGCGAAAATTCTTCAGGAGTTCCTTCAGTCCTGTCATGTGTCTTGAACATCCGCTGTCTACATGCCAGATGTATTCCATGAGCATGCGGAGCCATTTCTGGAGTTTATTCAAGTCCTTGACTGCCTTCTCCTTTGATGAATCTGCTTTCATCGCGGCTGCTGGGACCTTTTCTGTCGCACCACTTTCTGCGGCGGAAGCACGAGGTGTGATCATGAAAGGTTCTCATTGCATACGAAGAGTAAACATACTACATGCTCAAAAATATCTTCAAAAATTACATTACTGAAAACATATGTCAAGTGTTTACAACACGAGATAACATATTGTCTTAAAAGTCACAACTTTATTTAAAGATAAACAAAGCGACATCCACGAGCATGAGTAAGACCACGCGCACATCCATCCTAGTTACCTGAAATACATGTGAGTTTTGGAAAAACGTCAACATAAAGTTGGTGTGAATTCATGCAGTTTTGTATTTCACGTTTGTATACTTTGTATGAAAACATAGTTTGTGAATAAATCAAGTTTTCATATATAAATTCAGTTTCATGTGTACACCACGTACTCATGTATAATTCAATCTTTTCTTGAGTACCCCACGTACTTCAAGTATAATTCAATCTTTTCTTGAGTACCCCACGTACTCAAGTATTCATCAATCTTTTCTAGAGTACCCCACGTACTTCAAGTATAATTCAATCTTTTCTTGAGTACCCCACGTACTCAAGTATTCATCAATCTTTTCTTGAGTACCCCACGTACTCAAGTATTCATCAATTTTAATATGGTATGACTTTTATGTAAATAAAGTATTCCTGTAAGTATCAGGATTGTTAATGGGTTGCAAAGCCATTAACATGTGACACGACATAGGAAGTCACCAAACCTAAGGCATTTAATTGGTATATTCTGAGACACAAAAGCACTACTCGATTCTCGCCCTCACCGAGAGTGTGGCTGCCAGGCACCCGTTAGATCTAACCTTTTGTTCTGCGGTCTAAGTATATTGTTGATTAATGGTGCTTCTGTACCCTATTCGTGACACTATTTCTCATAACGCATCCTACTTGGTTCTCGTCCTCACCAAGCGCGTTTCTTTTTATCATTTCTCATAACGCATCCAACTTGGTTCTCGTCCTCACCAAGCGCATTTCTTTTTATCATTTCTCATAACGCATCCAACTTGGTTCTCGTCCTCACCAAGCGCGTTTCTTTTTATCATTTCTCATAACGCATCCAACTTGGTTCTCGTCCTCACCAAGTGCGTTTCTTATTATCTTATATTTTGTCACACTTAGTTCTCGTTCTCACCAAGTGTACTTCTTGTATTTATATCATACCATTTATAAACATTATAATATTGTACATGTATTTCACCCCCGAAGTTATAAAACTGAAAACAGTTAAAAGAAAAGGGGGAGCATGAACTCACAACTTTGCGTTCCTGTGCGTCGTAAACTTCACCGGATTTGCTTAATTAACGTCGTAACCTATACGCGTTTTCTTAACGTTAGTCACTAGACTTGTATCGCACAAGTACAGTCACTCTCTTTGGTGTATATACTCTTGTGTTAAAAATATTCTATATTTTTAACTACGTATCTTACTTATATTATTTTCTCTAAAATTAATATAAGTATCTCGTGTTTTGCACTTTGCACCCGAATTATGTATCTTGTATGTTGTATGTATATTTTTATGTTTATACTCCTCATGAGTATTTAGTGTATTTTTAAGTCTTAATACACTAGCACGTATAACACATACTATATACACTTAGCACAAAAGTTGGTGATAACATAATATATATTTGTCTCTAAAAAAAATATACATACTTATATCCATTTTCATTCTTGAAGAAATCCTCATTTCTTATCACCAAAAATTAGGGAAACCTTGGTAATACTCTTAAATACATTTTTAGGGAATAAGTTTCTCAAAAACTTATATTTTTCTCAGAGTTTCCCCTAAAAATGGAGGTTTCCCATGTTTTCAAAACATGTGTTTATTTTCTTTTAAATCGTCAACAATCATCAACAACAATTATCAATAATAATCATCAACAATAATCACTAATTTCTCCATTTCATGAACTTGAATATTTACAAAAATGTGTAGTAACTTACTAGCACATTTGGTAAGTCTTTCCATCTCTAAAAATAAAATCATTATCTCGAAAACTTTATTTTTAAAGAATATGAAGGTTTACAACTTCTAGTCGGTATTTACGAAAATATTTTTTGGTTAAATCCTTTCGTTTCACAAGTGTCTACACACTTTTTGGTTCTCAAAAATGTCTTTATTTCGAGAAAGATCCGGCTTTTTAAACATGATTTCATCATACACTTGGTTATTCAAAAATACCACTTGTAGATCCGTATATCTACTAGTTTAGAACTCCATTTCATAAGAAAAATCGTTTTTACACAAGTTCATGTTTGTGAGTGAAAGGGTTCGTCATCTAGTTTTTTTTTTTTTACTAAATATAGCGCTAGTTCATGTTCCATGAACATGACCTTGCGGGGTTAGATGACGATTCGTTCCACTACTAGCAACCAATAATAATAAATAACCATAACAAAACAAGTTCCATAAGTTTTACACTAATATTTACTCATTAACCACCATGTTTATTATTTTTAGTAGACTTTTAATTTTGTTCTCTAGTGTTCATAATTTTTACCCGTTAAATCTCTTATTAACCACTTTAGATATGAACAATAGGGTGTTTAGAGTCACTTACTACTAGCTCGTGGCTAGGGAAGAAACTAGACTAAAAATGGGTGGTTAAAAGCGTTGTGGTGAGGTCCTTGGCAAACCGTAAGCACCGGGTCTCCTTGTATGAGATCCTTCACCCTTGAATGTATGTAGAATGCAAGATGGAACTTTGAAAAATAATAGTGGGTGTGTGTGGGTTCGGCTGAGAGTAGCCAAGGGGAGAAAGAAAGTGATTTCTTTGTTAAGTGTTTATGAAAATGGAAGTCTTATCCATGATGCACACTTATAGACCATTTTCTATTATTACCCATAATACAATATGTAGTCAAGATATTGAACCATAAGATTAAAATAATCAACAAAATGTGAAGGTTTGTTCCCACATGGGGAACCGATCGTTCAAAGGGGTGGGTATCCAAATGGGATTTCAACTAGATGTTAGGCATTAGTTTAGTTAGGAAATAAAAAAATAAAAAAATAAGGTATTATGTGTGTTGTAATTTATAACGGGTGTTAGGGTATTCGGGTACCCTAACTAGCTTAGAAAAAAAATAAAAACAATGTCATAGACAATATTTTTTTTTGTGCTCGGTTGGATATCAATCCGTTAAAGTGCTTAATTACACTTTTTAGTGTCTTTTAAGTACCTTTCTTGTACTCTTTCAATTCCCAACACTTAGGGAAATATTCTGGATAATAAAACGACATTTTTGCAAAATATTCATATGTTTAAATGCTGAATTATTGCTGAATTATATAAATTCTGCACTTAAAGTGCGTTTCGGGTGCTTTTTAGTGCTTAATTTTGCTTTCGTATTGCATATATATTAAACCCTTGTATGTACTCTTGGGTTTTAATGCATTCTTGCTGTCGGACCTACACCTAGGCTCCAATTTCATTGTCTGACTGCTTTCTGCAGTTCTGTTGACACAGTGTGTCTTACCGGTGAGTTTACTATTATTTCTGACGCAACGCTCTCGTTTATGCATAAAGCAATATTTTGTAGTATACAACGTGCATGAATTCACTTGTTTAATCATGTGTTCAGACATTGCTGACAATTAAGCACATAATTGCAGTCATTAAATAATGATTAAAGTGTACGGAAATTACCGGTTTGGTGCCAGTTGTCACAGTCTCCCCCCGTTAAAAGAATTTCGTCCCGAAATTCAGGCTGAACTAACTCTCGCTGGAGTCTTCTTGAACAGGTGGGGATACTTTTCTTTGAACTGGTCTTCACGTTCCCATGTGTACTCGGGTCCGTGCTTAGAGCTCCAACGTACTTTGACAAGTTTTACGCTGCTCCTCCTGGTCTTGTTGACTTTCCAGTCGGTAACCTCAACGGGTTGTTCTGTAAATCGGAGGGCTTCATCAATATGCACTTCATCCATCGGGATGATCACACTTTCTTGTGTTGGACTCTTCTTCAGGTTGGATACATGAAACGTATCATGTACTCCATTAAGTTCTTCCTGTACCTCCAACTTGTATGCCACGGTACAAATTCTTTTCAATATTCTGAATGGTCCGATGTATCGTGGATTCAGCTTTCCACGCTTTCCAAATCTGACTACGCCCTTCCATGGTGAGACTTTTAACAACACTTTGTCTCCCACCTTGAATTCTACTGATTTTCTTTTCGGATCAGCGTAGCTCTTTTGTCGATCTCGAGCCGCCTTAATGCGCTCTCGGATCTGCGCAATCTTGTTGGTTGTCTCTTGTACAAGTTCAGGACCAACCATACGTTTATCTCCGGCATCTGCCCAACATAAGGGCGATCGGCATTTGCGGCCATACAGAGCTTCGAACGGCGTGGCTTTTATGCTCGTATGATAACTGTTATTGTAGGAGAACTCAATTAACGGTAGATGAGTATCCCAGCTGCCGCCTAGATCCATAACACATGCGCGAAGCATAACTTCTAACGTTTGTATCGTCCGTTCGCTCTGGCCGTCTGTTTGCGGATGGAATGCCGTGCTCAGATCTAACTGAGATCCAAAGGCTTCCTGAAATGATTGCCAGATTCTTGAGACAAAGCGTCCATCTCTGTCTGAAATGATTGAGATTGGCACTCCATGACGTGCCACAATTTCTCTTAAGTATATTTCAGCAAGCTTTCCAGTGCTGTCTTTTTCTCGGATCGGTAGGAAGTGCGCAGACTTCGTTAATCGATCAACTATTACCCATATCATATCGTGCCCTCTCGGGGTCCTGGGTAATTTCGTTATGAAGTCCATCGAGATTTGTTCCCACTTCCACACGGGAATCTCTGGTTGTTGTAGTAGGCCGGACGGTTTCTGATATTCTGCCTTAACCTTGGCACAGGTTATGCATTTTCCAACATAAACAGCAACATCGCTTTTAAGTCTCGGCCACCAGTAGTATTCCTTTAAGTCTTGATACATTTTGTCCGATCCTGGATGGATCGAATATCTCGATTTGTGGGCTTCATCAAGGATGACTTCTCGTATGCCACCATAGAGTGGAACCCAAATACGCTTCTTGAAGTATAAGGCTCCCTCTTCGTTTGGCATCATGTATTTCAGCATACCCCGTAGGTATTCAGCTTTACGGTTCTCTCCTTTAAGAGCTTCTTGTTGTGCATCACGAATGCGTGCAGTGAGGTTCGTTCGAATGGTCATTTCCAATGCTCGAACCCTTGGGGTCTTAACCCTTTCTTTTCGGCTCAACGCGTCCGCTACAACGTTTGCCTTTCCAGGATGGTACTTAATCTCACAGTCATAATCGTTTAGCAGCTCGACCCAACGTCGCTGGCGCATATTCAATTCCTTCTGATCAAATATGTGTTGTAAGCTTTTGTGATCTGTGAAAATTGTACATCGAGTACCATATAAATAATGTCGCCAAATCTTCAAGGCGAATACCACTGTGCCCAGCTCCAGGTCGTGAGTGGTATAATTTCTCTCGTGAACTTTCAATTGTCTTGAAGCGTAAGCGATGACTTTTTGGCGCTGCATAAGCACGCAACCCAAGCCTTGTCGTGAGGCGTCGCAGTATACCACGAAGTCTTCAGTGCCTTCGGGTAATGATAGTATTGGTGCATCGCAGAGCTTGTTTTTAAGTAACTGGAAGGCTTCTTCTTGTTTGTGACCCCAGTCGTACTTCTTGTCTTTCTGTCTAAGGGTCGTTAGCGGTTGAGCTATCTTTGAGAAATTCTCGATGAATCGCCGATAATAGCCCGCTAAGCCCAAAAATTGTCGAACTTCAGTTGGGGTCTTGGGAGCTTCCCAATTCTTTATTGCTTCAATCTTGGACGGGTCTACATGAATGCCCTTCTCATTCACCACGTGACCAAGAAATTGTACTTCGCGAATCCAGAATTCGCATTTCGAGAACTTTGCATAAAGCTTCTCTTTCTTCAGTAGTTCCAAGATGGTTCTGAGATGTTGCTCGTGCTCTTCTTTCGTTCGCGAGTAAATCAGGATATCATCGATAAATACAATCACGAATTTATCGAGATATGGTTTGCATACGCGGTTCATTAGATCCATAAAGACCGCTGGTGCATTCGCCATCCCAAACGGCAACACAAGAAATTCGTAGTGCCCATATCGCGTTCTGAATGCAGTCTTTGGTACGCTTTCCTCTTGGATTCTCAGCTGATGGTATCCAGATCGAAGGTCGATCTTGGAATAGTAGCTTGATCCTTGCAGTTGATCAAATAAGTCATCAATCCTCGGTAGTGGATACCGATTCTTGATCGTGAGCTTATTCAGTTCCCTGTAATCGATACACATCCGTAGTGTTCCATCCTTCTTCTTTACGAATAATACTGGAGCTCCCCAGGGTGAGAAGCTTGGCCTTATAAATCCTTTATCCAACAACTCCTGGAGTTGTGTAGACAATTCCTGCATTTCGGATGGTGCAAGTCGATAGGGAGCCTTGGCTACAGGAGCGGCTCCTGGAACCAAGTCTATACGGAATTCGACTTGTCGTTGCGGAGGTAGTCCTGGCAGGTCTTCGGGAAAAACATCAGGGAATTCCTTCACCACAGGAATGTCTTCGAGTTTTGGCTCCACAACCTTATTGTCTATAACGTGTGCTAGGAAGGCAACACATCCTTTCCTTAAGCACTTCTGTGCCTTCATGCAACTGATGATTCGTAGAGGCGCGTTTCGTCTTTCTCCATGTATGATGAGAGTTTCATCATTTGCCAAAGGGATGCGAATGATTTTCTCATGACAAATAACTTCAGCTTTGTTCTTGGACAACCAGTCCATCCCGACTACTACATCGAAGCTACCCAATTGAATAGGTAGGAGGTCGATGCTAAATCTTCGTTCACCAAGTTCCAGCGTGCAGCCTCTAACAACTTCGCTCGATTCAACAAGTTTACCATTGGCTAGTTCTATGGAATAAGGAATTTCTAATCTACTAGATTCTATTCCGAGTATGCGTTTAAATTCCACAGACATGAAGCTATAATCGGCGCCAGTGTCAAATAATATGGATGCAAAGTGATTGTTAATGAGAAACGTACCGGTGACCACGTTAGGGTCCCCGCGTGCGTTCTTTGCTCCAATCACAAATGCTCTAGCCTGAGCATTGTTTCTCTCTGGGCAGTTCTTCATGAAATGATCATTGCTTCCACACTTGAAGCATCCTTGGTTCTGCCCTTTCCCGTTACCATTCTTGTTACCAGCACCGTTTCCATTTCGGTTCTTTCCTTTTCCCCAACAGTCTTCTGTTTGATGACCCAATTTACCACATTTGTCGCACCTTGGAATGCGACAAGCTCCATCATGATGATACTTACATTTTTCGCATCTAGGCATGGAACCTTGGTATGCTTTGGTTGCATGGGTTTTCGCCTCCTGAGATGGGTTAGCGTCACGCTTCTTGTTGTTGAAACCCTTATTGTTACGAGTTTCTTGGTTCAGGTTTGCATGTTTTCTTTTCTTGTCGCCGGACGACCCAGCATGCGTCTTGGTCTTCTCTGTTGGGTTCAATGATAACTTCTTCATACGAAAACAATCTTCAGTTAGGCTGACAGCCAGAGTTACAGCCTCGGTGATTGTTTGTGGTTTAGCCGACGTCACCATGCCACGAAACTCTGGGGCCAGTCCCCAAATGTAGCGTTCAACGCGCTTGAATTCGGGAGTCACCATGTAGGGAAGCACTCTTGACAGATCGTGGAACCTTCGAGTATAACCATTAATGTTAGCACCTACCATGGTCAAGTGCCAGAACTCCGTTTCCAGCCTTTGGAGTTCAGCGCGAGAGCAATATTTCTCCCTCATTCTTTCCTTCAGTTCCTCCCAAGTTAAGCCATAAGCGGCATCATCTCCCAAGGTTTGGGCTTGCAGGTTCCACCAAGTCAGAGCTTCATCGACAAACAACCCAGTAGCAAAGGTGACTTGTTGATCCGCGGTACACTTGCTCATGCGGATAGTAGCTTCAGTCTTCTCCGTCCAGCGCACAAATGCTACTGCACCTCCTGTGCCGTCTTAGTTCATCGGCTTACAGTCGAGAAACTGCTTGAAAGTGCAGCCTTGAGCTGCATTGCCTCCAGATGAATCTCCGTTCCCATTACGTCTAGCGTTGCTTGGGCCACCACTGTCTTGAGTACGGTTCGCCTCGTATTGGGCGATAGCAGCGGAGATCCTTTCTTCCACTAGAGCGTTCAGCTCTTCAGCCGTTCTTGGCAGTGGGGGAGGAGGAGGTTGATCATCATTGCGAGCATTCACAGCTTTCCTGGGTGCCATGTTCTGACAGAACATAACCCAACAGGGTTAATCATTTGTTTGATATCGTCACACTAGCCAGTAGTATCATATATATTCACATGTATATATACCACATAAGTGACATCAAACAATTATTACTCTAGCATAGTACTTAGTAGGCTTGCACTGAGGGAACCTATACGTGACAAGACTTGCTGTGATTTTTGTGCACTGAATTCCATAATTATGTATGCATCCATAATTACGTAACTCCTTGCACAGTCCGCACAGTTCGTTTCATCCTCGTATCTCTTCCTTCAGATGGGCCATCGCTTTTAGATAAAGTCACGTATACTTGTGACATTCTACTTCTAGTAAATGCTAATTATCACACATAATTGCAATTAACTCTCAATCACAGACGAGTGCTACTCTTGTGCACCCTAAGTCTCGTAGTGATTTTTCTAGACTCATGTAGTCAGTTTCAGGTAGTGGATGTCGCGGGACGTTTTATGCAATGAAAACTCTTTGAAAATTGTTTTCGTGAAAGGATCCTAGAGATTGTAGACTAGACTCGAGAAGGAATCCTGGTTCACTACAATCGCAGCTCTGATACCAATCTGTCGCACCCCTTTCTGCGGCGGAAGCACGAGGTGTGATCATGAAAGGTTCTCATTGCATACGAAGAGTAAACATACTACATGCTCAAAAATATCTTCAAAAATTACATTACTGAAAACATATGTCAAGTGTTTACAACACGAGATAACATATTGTCTTAAAAGTCACAACTTTATTTAAAGATAAACAAAGCGACATCCACGAGCATGAGTAAGACCACGCGCACATCCATCCTAGTTACCTGAAATACATGTGAGTTTTGGAAAAACGTCAACATAAAGTTGGTGTGAATTCATGCAGTTTTGTACTTCACATTTGTATACTTTGTATGAAAACATAGTTTGTGAATAAATCAAGTTTTCATATATAAATTCAGTTTCATGTGTACACCACGTACTCATGTATAATTCAATCTTTTCTTGAGTACCCCACGTACTTCAAGTATAATTCAATCTTTTCTTGAGTACCCCACGTACTTCAAGTATAATTCAATCTTTTCTTGAGTACCCCATGTACTCAAGTATTCATCAATATTTTCTTGAGTACCCCACGTACTCAAGTATTCATCAATTTTAATATGGTATGACTTTTATGTAAATAAAGTATTCCTGTAAGTATCAGGATTGTTAATGGGTTGCAAAGCCAATAACATGTGACACGACATAGGAAGTCACCAAACCTAAGGCATTTAATTGGTATATTCTGAGACACAAAAGCACTACTCGATTCTCGCCCTCACCGAGAGTGTGGCTGCCAGGCACCCGTTAGATCTAACCTTTTGTTCTGCGGTCTAAGTATATTGTTGATTAATGGTGCTTCTGTACCCTATTCGTGACACTATTTCTCATAACGCATCCTACTTGGTTCTCGTCCTCACCAAGCGCGTTTCTTTTTATCATTTCTCATAACGCATCCAACTTGGTTCTCGTCCTCACCAAGCGCGTTTCTTTTTATCATTTCTCATAACGCATCCAACTTGGTTCTCGTCCTCACCAAGCGCGTTTCTTTTTATCATTTCTCATAACGCATCCAACTTGGTTCTCGTCCTCACCAAGTGCGTTTCTTATTATCTTATATTTTGTCACACTTAGTTCTCGTTCTCACCAAGTGTACTTCTTGTATTTATATCATACCATTTATAAACATTATAATATTGTACATGTATTTCACCCCCGAAGTTATAAAACTGAAAACAGTTAAAAGAAAAGGGGGAGCATGAACTCACAACTTTGCGTTCCTGTGCGTCCTAAACTTCACCGGATTTGCTTAATTAACGTCGTAACCTATACGCGTTTTCTTAACGTTAGTCACTAGACTTGTATCGCACAAGTACAGTCACTCTCTTTGGTGTATATACTCTTGTGTTAAAAATATTCTATATTTTTAACTACGTATCTTACTTATATTATTTTCTCTAAAATTAATATAAGTATATCGTGTTTTGCACTTTGCACCCGAATTATGTATCTTGTATGTTGTATGTATATTTTTATGTTTATACTCCTCATGAGTATTTAGTGTATTTTTAAGTCTTAATACACTAGCACGTATAACACATACTATATACACTTAGCACAAAAGTTGGTGATAACATAATATATATTTGTCTCTAAAAAAAATATACATACTTATATCCATTTTCATTCTTGAAGAAATCCTCATTTCTTATCACCAAAAATTAGGGAAACCTTGGTAATACTCTTAAATACATTTTTAGGGAATAAGTTTCTCAAAAACTTATATTTTTCTAAGCGTCAAAATTTATAAAAATTTTGACAGAGTTTCCCCTAAAAATGGAGGTTTCCCATGTTTTCAAAACATGTGTTTATTTTCTTTTAAATCGTCAACAATCATCAACAACAATTATCAATAATAATCATCAACAATAATCACTAATTTCTCCATTTCATGAACTTGAATATTTACAAAAATGTGTAGTAACTTACTAGCACATTTGGTAAGTCTTTCCATCTCTAAAAATAAAATCATTATCTCGAAAACTTTATTTTTAAAGAATATGAAGTTTTACAACTTCTAGTCGGTATTTACGAAAATATTTTTTGGTTAAATCCTTTCGTTTCACAAGTGTCTACACACTTTTTGGTTCTCAAAAATGTCTTTATTTCGAGAAAGATCCGGCTTTTTAAACATGATTTCATCATACACTTGGTTATTCAAAAATACCACTTGTAGATCCGTAGATCTACTAGTTTAGAACTCCATTTCATAAGAAAAATCGTTTTTACACAAGTTCATGTTTGTGAGTGAAAGGGTTCGTCATCTAGTTTTTTTTTTACTAAATATAGCGCTAGTTCATGTTCCATGAACATGACCTTGCGGGGTTAGATGATGATTCGTTCCACTACTAGCAACCAATAATAATAAATAACCATAACAAAACAAGTTCCATAAGTTTTACACTAATATTTACTCATTAACCACCATGTTTATTATTTTTAGTAGACTTTTAATTTTGTTCTCTAGTGTTCATAATTTTTACCCGTTAAATCTCTTATTAACCACTTTAGATATGAACAATAGGGTGTTTAGAGTCACTTACTACTAGCTCGTGGCTAGGGAAGAAACTAGACGAAAAATGGGTGGTTAAAAGCGTTGTGGTGAGGTCCTTGGCAAACCGTAAGCACCGGGTCTCCTTGTATGAGATCCTTCACCCTTGAATGTATGTAGAATGCAAGATGGAACTTTGAAAAATAATAGTGGGTGTGTGTGGGTTCGGCTGAGAGTAGCCAAGGGGAGAAAGAAAGTGATTTCTTTGTTAAGTGTTTATGAAAATGGAAGTCTTATCCATGATGCACACTTATAGACCATTTTCTATTATTACCCATAATACAATATGTAGTCAAGATATTGAACCATAAGATTAAAATAATCAACAAAATGTGAAGGTTTGTTCCCACATGGGGAACCAATCGTTCAAAGGGGTGGGTATCCAAATGGGATTTCAACTAGATGTTAGGCATTAGTTTAGTTAGGAAATAAATAAATAAATAAATAAGGTATTATGTGTGTTGTAATTTATAACGGGTGTTATGGTATTCGGGTACCCTAACTAGCTTAGAAAAAAAAAAAAACAATGTCATAGACAATATATTTTTTTTGTGCTCCGGGTAAAGTCCGGTTGTTCGGTTGGATATCAATCCGTTAAAGTGCTTAATTACACTTTTTAGTGTCTTTTAAGTACCTTTCTTGTACTCTTTCAATTCCCAACACTTAGGGAAATATTCTGGATAATAAAACGACATTTCTGCAAAATATTCATATGTTTAAATGCTGAATTATTGCTGAATTATATAAATTATGCACTTAAAGTGCGTTTCAGGTGCTTTTTAGTGCTTAATTTTGCTTTCGTATTGCATATATATTAAACCCTTGTATGTACTCTTGGGTTTTAATGCATTCTTGCTGTCGGACCTACACCTAGGCTCCAATTTCATTGTCTGACTACTTTCTGCAGTTCTGTTGACACAGTGTGTCTTACCGGTGAGTTTACTATTATTTCTGACGCAACGCTCTCGTTTATGCATAAAGCAATATTTTGTAGTATACAACGTGCATGAATTCACTTGTTTAATCATGTGTTCAGACATTGCTGACAATTAAGCACATAATTGCAGTCATTAAATAATGATTAAAGTGTACGGAAATTACCGTGCTAGGAGACGCATTGTTCTTGTTCTCTTCAACTGTGATTTGCTTTACAGCAGGAGTGGTTTCACTGTTTCCTTCTTTCAACAGAGGACAATTACGCTTGAAGTGTCCTAGATTCTTGCAGTTGTAGACTTGTAGCACCTAGGTTTAGATTTGTCAAACCCAGCTTTTCCAAGACCCAAACGCTTTCTTATCTTGTCTTGAAATTTCTTTAGCCTCAAAGTGATCATGGCCATTTGCCATTTCAGATCCATTTCCTCCATATTATCTGGATCAACCTGATACATGTCTTCAGCAGTGATCATCTCCTTTTTCAGCTCCCCCGACATCAGGGCTTCATAGCTGCTCAGAAAGGTGTTGAAGAGTGCCACGTTTTCAATGGACACTTTCAATGCTTGAGTGTTAACCGTGATAGTCTTCTCAACAAGTTGTGGGGCTTTTGATGCGCTTGCGGAAGCGTTCGCGTAGATTAAGTCAGAAGCTTGTGGAGTAATGCCCCCTGAAGCAAGAAATGCCACATTTTTCAATCCAGCTGAGGTTTGAGTTGACTTTGGTTGGTAACCGGCAGTGTTCATCTCTCTTTTGTTGACATCCATTTCAAAAGCTCTTAGGGTATTGATCAGATCGGACAAAGTAACAAGATTTGGATTGTTGAGGAAATCCTTCTTGATCATCATGCATTGTAGACTCCATTCCTTGTGAAGTGAATCTAGCAGCTTCTTTATTGCAGCACGATTTGTGACAGGATTTCCCGCCTTCTTCATTTTGGTCATCATATTCAGAAAACGACTGATGTGGTCAGAAAGACTTTCTCCACGGACTCCACAAAACATGTCATATTGTTTCTGCACCATATCTCTCTTGCTTTCGATCAACTCTTCATTTCCTTCATAGTACTCAATCAATGCATTCCAGAGTGCATTGGCAGTTCGGTGTTCTTCAAACATGTTGCAGTCGTTGGTTGATAGTGCCATGGTTAAGGCAGCATGAGCACGACGATCGCGTTGGATAAGAGCCTTGTCTTCATCAGTAAAGGTAGCTGCATCATTGTTGGCAACTACTACATCTCCTCGAACGACCGTTGGAATGTGGGGTCCAGCGGTGACAGAGAGCCACAGATTGTAGTCCGTGTACTCGAAGAACGATTGAATGCGAGTTTTCCAAGTGCTAAAGTCTTCAGCACCTTTCAACTTTGGTGGTCGGGTGGTGGTTCCAGTCTCAAGTTCCGCTTGAGCAATTGGACTTAGTTAATTCAACGACATCTTTGCTTGTTTTAGACAAAATGGAGCTGATCAGAAGTTAATTTCGCTGACAAGTCACAGAAAACCGGTGATAAAATTAAATTCGCCGATGACCAAAGAAGCTTGATCAACTTCGCGGACAGATCTTCAACCCTTGCTGGTGCTATAAGGAGTCCTGCACGAGCGAACACGATAATTCCGCTGACAAAACACAACACAGACAATAGTTAGGTTAAGTCCACCGATTACCGTGATAAGAATGCTGTGGTTCGGTATCACGGTTCTCGAAGTCGCCTTCGATAATTTCGCTCAAGGGTCACTGGACACTATTTCGCTGGTGATCAGTAATTTCGCTCGAATAATGATCGTCGAAATTAGTGATTCTACGATGAGTTTCTCAACGATTTGATTAATTTCGCTATATTCAACGCTAAGTTTGCTGTATTCAAAAATTTATTTCGCTGTATTCAAAAGTTGTTCGCTGTCTTCAAGATAATTTCGCTGGACAGAGGGTTTAACACGAACTAAAACCCTCTTATCACTCAAAAACAGCTCAAAAACCATGTTTTGATGCATCAAGATGTCCAAAATGACTCCCTAATCATGTATTAACAACAATCTATCGATTAAACACACCAAATCAATCCATTTTAAGTCCAAAAATTTGAAAACTTTGAAACTCTTGAAAAACCTTCAAAACTATGAAAAATCTCAACAAGAACACAACAACCAAGAGCACTAAGGCTCTGATACCAAATTGTAAATCCCAAAATGAATCCGGATCACAGTGGTTGGTTGTTTTAACCCATAACACCTATTGATTAGGTGTTTGAGATCTGAAAAGTTAAGAAAGATCAAAGATGAAGGTGAAGCTAATGGATTAATGAATACAACAAGTGTTGTATTGAAACCAAACAATAAGATATAACAATAAAACACCTTGGATATCAGATTTGAGCACAAGATCAACACAAGAATGTAACAACACCAATATTCATTCAAGAGCCAAAAGCTTGAGTAGGTTACAATGTATGGGCTATATATAGTGTTCCTGATTAGCCAGCAAATTTATAAATTTGCTGGAATCTTATCTACACTAAGTCAGGAAACTATCTTCTAGAGAATTACAAAATAAGCCCTTGTACATTCAAAATAGCTACAAACTATGACTAAACTAATCCAGCACAAGTATCAACGATCTCAAAAGTTCTAACATTTTGGTTTATATATGTGATTGTGGTTTAAGTTTTTTGAATTAGTAAGTTTGAGTTATTGTGACTGATTTTGAGGAAAGTTTTTATCATCAGAATCCGATCTCAACCTGGAGCCGCATTAACTACCGCCGGTCAGATCTTCGTTTTCTCCGTTAATTCTCTAATTGCTCCCAATTTCTGTATCTATTGTTTTTTGTGACATAATTTCACCACAATCTATGCATTTATGTTTCTGTTACAATCACGAACCCTAATTTAGGAGTTAGTAACATTAGAATCGCGTTTTGTTTATATTTTCCCCAAATTTAAGTGCCTGATCGCTAATGAAGGTAACAAATTATATGAACTCATCATTCTGCTTATCATGTGTTCATGGATGATAAGCCATGGCGTATTGCTAACACTTCTTCGAATGTGAACGGGAGAACAGAGTGGCGCCCACCGTGGGGCATCCTGGAGACTTGGCCCGGTTTCATCCTTGAGGACAAGGATGTTTTGAGCAGGAGGGATGGATGTGTGCACTTCTAATTGCCATGTAAGTCCACGATTTCCACCTATGCAAGTCTTTACTAATTGTTTATGTATTTCCTATTTTCTAGTAAGTTAGTGGTGGATAGGCTAAGTAGTGGGTAGTTTTTATTTGTTAACGTTTTTAATTGTAAGGCTATATATAAGCCTCAAGTTGATTAGATAAGATATGAATGAAATATGAATTAAGTCTTGGTTTCTCTCTGATTTTCTTTCAAGCTTCGATCTATGTTCTTTGGATCAATTGGGCAACGATTAGGTTCGTATAAACTGGTATCAGAGTGGTCTTGATCCACTCTTATGGACGCTAAACAATGGAACGAGTCGTTGGTTCGAATCGAGTCAATGATTGTTGAGATCATTGATTTTCTCAATAACCGACCTGGATTGCTACCACCTGCCCCGTCACCCACTACCGCCTCACCATCACCAATAGCTACCATCAAACCACCACCACCAACCCCGTCACCCGTTTCTGCCACCAGCCCGTCACCCGTTTCTGCCACCACCCCGCCGACAATCTCCAATCCAAAACCCAAACAACCACCACCGACAACCACTTCCGCAATAAACAAAAAACCGGTACCAACCCTGTTACCACATGCCACCCTTGCTACCGCCTCATCTACACGAAAACCAACCTCGGAGTGCGCACTACCGGTGATGTTTGTACCAAAACTAGCCCCGGCAACCGAACCCGCGATTTTTTCTATGTCGACGCATATCCTGCCAAACCCTTCTCAATCATTTGTGGCTGGTGTATTTAGGCCTCCTACGTTAAACCGAGGATCGCACTTGTACAATAGAGATTTGAAAGAAGCCACAACCAAGAAACGTGAGTGGTATCTGCCATGGCTCTTCGTTATAACTTCTCGCAATGCAACCGGAAGAACCGAGTGGCGTCTGCCATGACCTATTATCGAGCATCTTTCTGATTGTATCCTTGAGGACAAGGATAGTTTGAGCGGGGAGGAATGATACATGCCAATGTGACCCCGCGATCTCCTAGCACGTTCTCACAAAACCCATTTTCACGCACCTTTAGTTATGCAATTTTCGGTTGTTTAGTTTGTAATTCATGTCCTTATTTCACGTACGTAAGTAAGTTAGAATGAGTAGTGGGATTTGTGGTGATAGTAGTTTAATTCTCTTTATTTTGTAAGCCTATAAAAAGGTATTAGTGTTTAGTGTTTTATTATGAATGAAAAATATTAAAAGAGAGTTATCTCAAAGTCTTGCTTCTTTCTATTTTCTTTTGCGCTTAATCCACTGAATGGATTATTTATCCCAAATCCGATTGGTACACATCAATTGGTACCAAAGCCACTACTAAAAGTTGGGAAATAAAATAGGAAACATGGACCACGTGCTTGACCACATAGTTTATTAAAAAAACAACTAATAGAAATATCCAATTGATAAGCTTGCATGGGATTAGTACGGTGAACACGTAACAATCCACCCCACTCGAACTCGCCTTGTCCTCAAGGCGAAACTTCGGATAGACCACATTGGCCGCCATTCGAGTCGGACAATCACATATAGAGCGGTCTCACCATGACTCCATAATGGTCGCCACTCACGCTTTGCGGTGGAAGTCGGTTGTACCAGAGATATCAAATTGTGGTCCGCAAATGTTGTTGGTGTTGCAGCAATTTTTGATGCACCTGGTTCCGGTAACGATAAGGTTTTTGGTGCAACTGATTGTGGTAACGTGCCTCGTTTTGGTGCTGATATAGAAGGTGAAGAGGCCCTGTTTGGAGGCGGTGTTTGAAGTTTTAGGGCAGTTTTGGTGCCGGCGTGGCTGAAGAAACTTATGTTGGTGATTGTACAACAACAGAAGTGGGTGATGGTGCAGTGTTTAGAGCTGGTTTTGGGGCTGTAAGTTGTTTAAGGGCTAGGGTGGTTGTAAGTTGGTCGAAGGTTGTTGTCGTCGGCAATGGTTCGGGAGTGGGTGATGGTGGTATAGGAGCGGAAATTGGTGGTGGTTTAGAAAAAATGGGTGAGGTTGCCCATCTTCTGGACTCGTTTTTTAGAAGACCAATCATCTCAAAAAACATCGACTCGATTCGATCCATCGAAGCATTCCATTCACGGGTGGATCACGGTGGCTCTGATACCACTGTTGTGGTTCCAACAATCAATTGTTGGTCAAAGAAATTAAGAAGGAAGCCAGATAGCAATTTAGAGAGAATTCAAGATTAATATTTTTCATTCATAATCTAATTGATAGCAATTACAATACTTAAATAGAACATGGACCACGTGCTTGACCACATTTTTTTTCCTGAAAAGTACTTGCTTGACCATATAGTTTATAAAAAAACAACTAATAGAAATATCCGATTGATAAGCTTGCATGGGATTAGTACGGTGGACACGTAAATGCAGGTTAAAAATACTAGTGAAATTAAATAATCAATATGTTATGGAAAAAAATTATAGTTTACCACACAAATTGAATTTCTATGGTAAAACCGATACACACTTGGCCACTACATTCAGTCTATGGTTCAAATTTATTTGTATGTATCGAACAAGTTGATTTTATTTCAAATGTCATGTCAACATGTGTTAAATATGCAAGATCATATATGAGAGAACTTAAGTTGATTTTATTTGTCTTAAAGTATGTCTACGACTCGTGAGAACTTAAGAAATATGTCTATGACTCGAGAACTTAAGATAATAAAAATTATAAGTAATTTCTAATTTGAAAACGTTTGTATTGGTTATTGATGAAAAAGTTTGATGAAATGTTAGTCGAATAACATGCATGACTATGCTACATAATCCCTAATTTTCTTATGGGTTCACTAAGAGTCTAAGACCATGGGTCAGTGGCGGACCCAGGAATTTTTCCATGGGGTGCGGAAGATTTTTAAAAATTTTAGGCCCCTAGGTACATAAGTAAAAAAAATCGGTTGTATCGGGTCGGTTCGGGTCCTGTAAGTCAAAAGAACATCAAACTAAATTTATATATTTGGCAAACACGTCAAACTTTGTACAAACATAATTAAAACGTCGCCCTACGGGTTTTCATTTTTTGAAATCTATCCAAAACATCATCTAAAGCTACTTTCTTAAGCAAGTCTTTCTCTATATAACATACACAACTATCCGCTTGACAAATCAATTAGTTCGGAAGATGTATCCACTTTCCGCTTGACAAATCGCGCCATAAACTCTCTACTCATGGTTCCTATAATCCTATCACAATAAAATTGATCCATGACCATAAGTTCATCGTTCCATAGCCTTTTTGTTTAATTTTAACTTTCAACCATTCAAGCAATCAAACCCTAGTCCCCTAGAATTGTGAGTGTAATCACCCCTAAAAATCATCTAAATAACATAATAATCATCTAAAGCAGTAAAGCAACGACTAAACACAAGATTTTTCAAACATATTTAAGAATTTTACTACCCCTTTCTACCTTAATATCAAGTAAATTCATAAAAAAAAACAATAAAACTTACATTTGAAGATCGCCGGTCAGTTTTGGGGCGGATTCCGGTCACTTTCCGGCTGTGATCGACCTGTGTTGTTGCTGCTGATGATGTCGCTTCGCTGGGCAGGAGGGAAAGAACGCAGGATCGCTGGGCGGGATGATGGGAATTGAAGGGGTGAGATTGATAAATGGGCTTTAGTTTAGTATTTGTATTTAAGTTATTTGGGTAATGGACATGGGCTACAACCTTGGGCTGCTGGGCTAATGGGCAAGAGCCAAGAGGGCAGAATTTGGTTTGGGTAATAATGGACTAAGTGTATATAATGTATTAAAATAGGTAGTATTTTTATAAAAAAATCAAACTTTACTAAAAAAATGTATAATATAAATCCATAATATTTTTTACCTATGGTGTGCGGACGAAAAATTCCAAGGGGTGCGCCCGAAAAATCCAAGGGGTGCGGACGAAAAAATCCAAGAGGTGCGGACGAAAAAATCCAAGAGGTGCGGACGGGATTTTCGTCGGAAATTTACACTAAATTTTTTTTTCTCGGGGTGCGCCTGCCCACCTTGGCTTGGTGGTGGGTCCGCCCCGCATGGGGTATGGGGGTCGTCCCCTCCCCGTCCCGGTCCATTCCCCACGTCGCACACCGCCCCTCCCCGGGTCGTCGCGGCGCTGGCGTCACTCTTCGGACGTTGGGGACGAGCTTGTTGATTGGCTGCTTATATTTTGGTGCCCCCCACAAATTTGCTCTCTCTCTCCCTCCTTGCAGGGTACAAGTAAATCAACACAAGGTACAACTCTTGGGTAGTCATTGCTTCCCCTCCACACCCTTGGGTAGTCCCAAAGGGGATGGTCCTCCACCCTTGCTGAGATGGCGCCTATGTGGCGGGTAGTCCCTTTAGGGACTAACCAAACCATATCCTATGGTCTAATTATCCTACACGCCCCTAAAATCAAATATGCCATTTTTGTTACCCACTATTCGCTCATTGGACAAAATTTGCTCAGACGTGCATTTTTATTTTTCCTTCTTGTACATCAAATTATCGTATATTCGTATGCTCGAGAAAGGGGATATGAAAGAATGCTAGAGACAGAGACATACAAAGGCATTTGATGTAATAGATGTAATTAACTAGAGTGTAAATTGTATATCAAGTTAGGTACGACGTAAGCATTTATTGGACTTGGTTTATAATTTGATTATGTATAAAAGAAACATCAACTCTAGTCAGATTAGGGTGTTACATATAAATATTAATTATTTTCCTTGGCATGGTCTTTTTAAGTTATAATAACTAGTTTAAAGCCCCGCCGCGTTGCGGCCGGGGGCTTACAAATTAAGAAGAACAACAGGTTTAGCCCCCACCGCAACGGTCTCTTAGCGAACGCGACATGCTCTTTTGATAATATAAACACAAATTATTGAAATCAAACTTTCATATACATTCTTTTTATTCACACAAAACTACTACGACCTCCATAATTACTCAAACATTCTCATCACCACTAAGTACCAACACCAAACCTCCCCATCTATTAGCTACACCGCCCACACCAGATAACACCATTTTTAAAGTCAATAGGTATCAATCAAATTGAAAGATAATAATAAACAATATTTGTTCAAATGGTAAGTTTTTTTTTGAACATATCTTCCCAAAGTTGAACTCATATTATGGAATCTTAAATCAGGATTTTATAGTTTATTACATACACAATGCAAATTGTTCAAATGTCCAACTCCAAACAATTATATTTCTTTCTCTTTGTTTTAAAAAAACAATTATCCTCCATCTCACTCTTTTTTACTTTGGTACGTCATCTCTTTCTCTAATTTTTCTCTTTGTTTTAAAAAACAACTATTCTCATTAAAACATCTCACTCTTTTTTACTTTGGTACGTCATCTCTTTCTCTAATTTCTGAAAATCAGCCCTTAACTTTTTCACAAGGTGCTTTTCTATTTTTTAGCCACACTGTATTATTTTTTTGTTTTGTAAAACACCAACAACAACAATGAACAATCATCGACACCATTGAACCGTCACCACAACCATCAGTAGTCCATACCAATGTAAAAAAAACATTAAAATTAACCAACTCAGATGTAATGCATCATCACCGTTGGGACAAAACAAAAAGGCTTAAACACAGTTCTTCATCGCCAAGAAACTATGGCTCAGTGCCGTCACGGCTACAACCGCAGTTGCCATGCCAAGAGACTGACCACCATCATTGCTAGCTAAAAACAACAGACCGACACCAATACTGGCGGTTGATATGCAAGAACAACACCGATTGTCGAACATTAAAACATCTCACTTTTTTTTTACTTTGGTACGTCATCTCTTTCTCTAATTTCTGAAAATTAGCCCTTAACTTTTTCACAAGCTGCTTTTCTATTTTTTAGCCACAATGTATTATTTTTTTATTTCGTAAAACACCAACAACAGAAATGAACAATCATCGACGCCATTGAACCGTCACCACTACCAATGTAAAAAAAACATTAAAATTAACCGACTCAGATGTAATGCATCATCACCGTTGGGACAAAATAAAGAGGCTTAAACACAGTTCTTCATCGCCAAGAAACTATGGCTCAGTGCCGTCACGGCTGCAACCGCAGTTGCCATGCCAAGAGAATGACCACCATCATTGCTAGCTAAAAACAACAGACCGACACCAATACTGGCGGTTGATATGCAAGAACAACACCGGTTGTGGAACATTAAAAATCTCACTCTTTTTTACTTTGGTACGTCATCTCTTTCTCTAATTTCTGAAAATCAGCCCTTAACTTTTTCACAAGCTGCTTTTCTATTTTTTAGCCACATTGTATTATTTTTTTATTTTGTAAAACACCAACAACAGAAATGAACAATCATCGACACCATTGAACCGTCACCACCACCATCAATAGTCCATACCAATGTAAAAAACATTAAAATTAACCGACTCAGATGTAATGCATCATCACCGTTGGGACAAAACAAAGAGGCTTAAACACAGTTCTTCATCTCCAAGAAACTATGGCTCAGTGTCGTCACGGCTGCAACCGCAGTTGCTATGCCAAGAGACTGACCACCATCATTGCCAGCTAAAAACAACAGACTGACACCAATACTGGAAGTTGATATGTAAGAACAACACCGGTTGTGGAAAAAAGCCGCGGGAAAAGTCACAAAAAATACACCGACAAAGAGATCAGTTTTTCAACCCAAAGGTTGGTACAACCCATACAACTATAGGCAGAACCCTCACATACACATAACACACACGGACAACAACACCGGCGATGGTGCCTACAAATCCGTCGTCAAATCCAAGGACAAACACACTGAGAAACCAACTGTCGGAGACCGACAAAACATGGTATTACGGTGTGAGCGGCTTCTAAAGCCAGCATGATGATGTCTTAGCCATAAATACATACCACCACCGCCGTCGCCACAGACGGCTCGAAAACCGTCAGGCAACAACACCAACAAAATCAATCATGAAACCCCCACCCAAAAATAGGGCAATACTTCGCACCAACAACCGCATGTTTTAGAAAACTTTCAAAAAAACCATGAATCTATGACATGCCCAAAGATCTCTTCCCTCTCTAGACATAACACATGGTCTCTGACAACGTTTTTTTAGAGAGAGAAAGGACACATTTTTTTCTAGAAAAGCAAGGGTTTTAGAGAGAGAAAGAGACGAAACTGCCGCATTAGACGGTCGGAACCGCTGGCAACAGTAACGAAACCCTAAAACCAAATATTTTCTTCTCTTTGTAAAGATAAACACATGGTCGCTGGCGACTTTTTTAGAGAGAGAAAGTGATGATATGTAGAGAATGATAGAAAACTTTTGTGAGAGACATGACATTAAATGGGAAAGAAAACCTTCAAAAACCAAACTACAGTACCAACACCTGTCTGCCTATGAGGCCATGACCGCCCAAATAAACAAATGAGGTGAAACCATTACCATTTACAATAAAAGCAACACATGTTACAATACTTATATGCTAGAAACATGGCTAAAGCTAAAAGTACAACCACTTGAAGCCCAAATGTGTTGCTAATTCATAATATTAAATTAAAGGGTAAATTACATTTTTCGTCCTTTATGTTTGTAGCGGGTTGCAGTGGATAGCCTTTAACTTCAATAATTACAGCCACAATCCTTTATTTTAAAAACATGTTGCATGCTTCATCCTTTACCTCAAACTCAGTTAGAAAATTATGTTAGTTTTGATCACGTGTTTCGCAAGTGAGGGCATTTAAGACATTTACCAACCAACTACCCATCATATAAATCCCCATTTTCTCCCCCAAATCCTCATTAGGGTTTATAACCTGCAACTCTCTACCTCAGCCGCCATCTACCATCACCACCACCATCCTAATCCATCCACCACCATCCTAATCCAGCCACCACCATCTCTTTTATCGTTACATATTCAGATTAAATGACAAAACCCTCGGATTGCGTGCTGCCGTCGACCAATAAGCTGAGCAAATCGCTCATCGTGAGTAATAACTATCAGTTGAAAATTCTCCTGTCCTTTTCTATCCTCCATTATTCTGGAAACCAGAAAAAAGTCAACGCGAGAAGTCAAAATGTCAAGACAAAGATTCACAGTTGTGGTCTGTGAACGGGACTCTAGTTTCAACAGTGATTGTGGTGGTGTCTTTGCTGGAGAACGGGCAACTGTGGAGGAAGGAGGCGGAGGATGCGGAGAGAGGTTTCAGGGGACCGGAGCTCCGGCGCCTCCAAATCAGAAACAGAGGCTAAATTAGGACAGATCAACTCCGGTCTAACTGGCATTGGCTCGGAGAATTGGTGGAGAAAAAATTCAAACAACTTTTCCTTTATAATCAGTGGATTTGTAACCCAAACACCATCAATCATTAACCCATTTAATCTATTAGTACTAATATTAGAGTTAATGATGTGATGGAAATACGCTGAATTTTCATCGCCATCCACAACCCACTTCGATCTAGATTTCTGACGTAAATCCAACTGTTTAATTCTATCAAATTCTGCCATAAAGTTTCTGCACTCCGCTCTTTCCAATAGTTCATCCTCCAATAACATCCTTTCTTTCGCCAATCTTTCAATATCAGCTAAACGACTCTTTTTCCCACAGTACATTCCATCCCTTCTTACTTTGTCCACTTTTAACCAAGACTTTATATTATCTTTCAGCCACCTTAATTTAATAGCAATTTCCAGATCCGCCGGCCCCGAAAAATTGAACATACTACACTTTTGCATCACATAATCAATAAAACCAGGTAATTCAAACCAGGAGTTAAAAAACCTGAAAGGAATATGCCCAAAGTCAGTCTGTACAGTTGACAACACAATTGGCCGATGATCAGAAACTTCCCTTTCTACCGCCATCACAGCTGCATTTGGCCACCTCTCCCTGAATCCGAGACAAACCAAAAACCGGTCCAACTTACTCAGTTTTGTCCCATTATCTGATATGTAAGTGAAGCTGCCTCCACCCATGTTGTACTCGACTAAACCAGCCGAGAGAATAAATTGATTAAATGCATCCGCATTGGCTTCAACAAATTCTGAGTTCATCCTTTCACTAGAATCTCGTACTTCATTAAAGTCTCCCATCAAAATCCAAAGCCCTTGTAATGAGTTCCTTATATTCAATAATTCCAACCATAAAGCCCTCCTACCATTCCCATCATTTGGAGCATATATGTTTACTAAGTTTATCATACACCCAGTTTGAACCAACCAGCCCGAGACCACAATAAAATTTCTGTTTTGAATAATATTCCCACACCTGAATACTGCCGAGCACCAAATGCACGCTAAACCTCCGGATCTACCTATCGAATTAACCACTGCAATCTTGAATTCAGCTCTTCCCCAAAACTTACTGAATAAAAATGAATTAGAATCCTGTAATTTAGTTTCCTGAATAGCTAAAAAGTGAATGCCATAGCTCGTCTTGAGACCCCTAATCCAATCCGATTTCCGATTGCACCGGACCCCTCTCAAATTCACAGATAAGCAATTCATTGGACACAGTTGTTATCACCTTCTTCAGCAATAATGCTTTCTGTAGCTGCTTCAAAACCGTTCAAATTAATCCCAATAAAAGACCCGACATCAATCGTTGCTTGAACCTCCGAAACAACATTCCCATTCCGATTTGGCTCCACCAAACCAGATGCGGCACCTACCCCCGAATTCCCACATACTATGACTTCCGATCGGTGTTGGTCTCCCTGAGACATCCGTTGTTGTACGACGTTGGACGGGACTCCAACATCATCACCGAACTGATCTTTCACCGGCGTATTTAGGTTAATAGGTTCATTAGAATGTTCCTGAGATTGACAGAATAATCTCTGAGATGGACCTTGAGTGGATCCAATCGATGGTGGGCTTTGAAAATTCCTACTCCTTTTACCCAAATTAGTTCCTGGGGTTGGGCCTTCATTAACCACTGGACAAGTGGGCCTAGATAAAACCACTTCTGGATTTGAATTGGCTGGCCCACCAATATTATTAGAATTTCTTTGACCACCGCCACTATCATTAATATTATTGGAATCAAGCAAACGTCCCTCCACATCCCCATGCACGAGTGGTTCAACATTAATATCTAGAGACTTTTGAGATTCCGAGGAGTCCTGGTAATCCGGCGCCTTTTCGTTTACTCCTGGTGCCCCTTGAACCTTACCGGCCGGAGAGACACACTTGTTTTCCGGTACCGGAGAATCAGCTTCATTCGGCCTAATCTCACCTTCCTCAACGTCCTCAACATCCTCCATAACCTCAAGCTCCTCTTTTGAGTCCGATTCCGAAACTGATTCGGAGTCACTTGATTCCCTTGATGATTCATTATCAATCCATGGTACCCACCTCTTAGTCGATTCCAACACCCAAATTACATAGATCTTGTTGTTCCACTTAATCACCACTGATTCCTCTACTCTAGATTTTTGGGACGACAATACTTTTATCGTGTCAATTGAGACATCTTCCTCCTGCCACGAAAATGTTGATGGTTGAACTACATTACCGAATAATTCACCAATCCTATCAAACAGAGTATTGTCTCTGATAAGAACTGGAACACCAGTGATTCTCAGGTTAATGATCCGACTAAACGGGATTTCTTCCCCCTTCCAAATATGGAATTTAGAGAAAACCTTAGAGAATCCTAAACCATGTATCTTCAAAGACTCTTCTGCTAATGCATTATCCTTAAAAGTAATGATTATAGATAACCCACCAACATAAGACAAACCAAAGTCCAACAATCCTTCTGCTTCCATCAACCTTCTGATGTTCTTTAAGGTCCATACATCCTTTGCCATTCCAAGAACCGATATGCCGATACAGTGAAGTGGATACAAAGATCCTTTACCCTCCACAATTATAGTTTTCGTACCTTGACTACCCATATCCTTCCTACCTCTTAGCATGTCTGCATACGTCGTTCCATTGTGCATACTACCACTCGCTTCTCCAGATGATTGCACATTAGAAGGGGGTTGTTCACCAACCTTGGTACCGCTTGTAAACTTGTTAAACGGCTGGTAATTCTCCTTTGGCCTCCAAACGCTCCGACCGGCGGTAGTCGGAGCAAAGTTAAATCTCTTATGGTCCTTATCATACTTTGCTAGAGACACATTAACCTTCAATCCAAACATTTTAATGGTATTCATCGACACAAGCGTTGCTTTCATATCTTCTACCCCCATATATCTCACAAAACCAAAACATTTGCCCTTAGCATCTCTCTTTCGAGCCACGTAAGCATCCGAGACGTAACCATAAGGCTGAAAAGCTCTCCACAGAACATTTCTGGTCACACGATCTGAAATATTTTGAACTAGAAACGTCCATTCTACACCATCACCTTTGCTTCTACTATTTTTCCGATATTGCACATTGAACCACGGGCCACCATCATCCTGATTCCCCTCATTCTCCTTCGACGAAGCCATTGTTTAAACCACATAAAACCTAAGAGACGAATGGATTAGACCTACCCCGGATAGGGAGAACGGTTAGATCAAGGACAGCTCCAGTGAGCTGAACGATTAAACCCCGCTCGCTATACAAGATAGATGTTCATCGTCGAGAACTCAAAGCGATTTCCGGGCGGCGAGTGGAAGGAGAAGTGGAAGTTTATAAATTTTTAAACTAAAAAGTAACTTTTACCTTTTGCAGGTTCCAATACCAAGATAGAAAGTCATCAAATCAATTTGATCAACTTCCAATGCCAAGATATCAATTACACTGACCAAAAAAAAATTTAAACTTTCATTTTTTTGTTTGAGAAATAGTATAGAGAATTTGAATATATAATCCCCCTCCTATAGCCCAGTGGGTGGGCGGGAGGTTGTTCTCCTAGAGGGCACCGGTTCGACTCCCTCTTGTGGCGAATAGGAGCGGGACGTCCCTATGAGGGATCGTTCCTACCGAGGCATGGTTCGATCCGGAGGGCAACCCGATTTTCACCCAGCTGTTACCCCAGCGGCTTTAGCCGTGTGGGGGCAGTATGGTTTCCGGGCGAAGGTCAGGTCACATACGCGGCCGGGGCCCGATAGAACTATCGCGCCGCAACACGGACCTGACGGGGGATTGTCTTTGACAGGAACCCGGTGACCACTAGGTCCTGTACATAGAAAGTCACCCTTAAAAAAAGTATATGACTTTTGTACACAAATTTAACTTTATTTATTAAATTTTAGTTGATATTATGCTTCTTTTGAAAGGAGGAAATAATGTCTTAAGATAAAATAATAAGAGAAAAGTGCCTGGTCCCTGTGGTTTACTCCGATTTCACATTTAGTCCCTACATTTTTTCAAATTACAGCAATAGTCTTCAACTTTGGCAAATTCGTTCTCGGATAGTCCCTGGAGCAGATGGATGTTAGTTTTTGGTGTTAAGTGAGTGTGAAATGACTAAAATACCCTTCAATATAAAAACAAAATAAATTAATATTAAATAAATATATATATCACACACATACAAATACACATACAACTCACTCTCTCTCTACCTTCTCTCTCCATTTGCGACCCGCCCTAAGGCTCTCCGTAGTGGGGTGGTTTGAGTAGGGTTTTGGTGCCGAAAATGCCCCAAAGCGTCGGCAACACCACTACGCCGGGCGCTTTGGGGGATGATTTTTGATCTCCCGTTTTATTGAAGGCGGCGTTTTGGAATGGGGTTTTGAAAATTCCGACCGTTGCAACTGTCACATGTTAAAAAAAAACTTTTTTCATTTTAAAAAACACAAATAATACCTATAAATACTCCCTTTTCTCTCATTTTTTTTAAATTCAACACACTTCACATCCTTTCATCCTATTTTTTTCCTTTTTTATAAAAATTTACAATCTTTTAACCATGAATCCTTTCATCCGAGGTTTCATTCCTCCACGTTCGAGCGGCGATACGAACCAAGCTAGCCACTCTACCAGTCCCGTTTCTCCGGTACCCACTCGGCCCACCCCATACGGATCCGGTTTCGTCGAGTTTAATCAAAATCAACACGGGTTATTGAACCTTTTGAACCAACCACTTACTTGGGACCCCAATATGTACGGTTGGAATCCGAACCAAAACATGGGCGAAATGGGTTCGTCTCAAGCATTCTGTTCCGCACAAGCATTCGGGTCGCCCTTATGTGAACCCGAGGTTGTTCCGGAGACACAACCGGACATAGTGGCGACGCAAAAGGGTAAAGCAAAACGCTCCCATAAAAAGAGACCCGAGAACACCGATACCCGACCAAAAAAAACATTCAACCGTGGAGTGAAGAAGAGTATTACACGTTAACCCGAGCTTGGCTCGACGTGTCGGAGGACCCCATAATCGGTAATTTTTGTTATTATTATTTTTTTGTGTCCTTTTTTAATAATAATTATTTGTTTTTTTTTATAGCCAACAACCAAAATAAAACCCTTTTTTGGAGCCGTATCCGAGCGCTATTTTTCGACCTAATGGGTAGGGGAGAGGACTACCGACCGGCGGACTCACTATCGGGCAAATGGAGAGACATCAATAAAAATGTGTACAAATTTTCATACCGTTTACCAACGCACGAGAAACGGTTGGAAAAGTGGGAACGGAGATGAGGACGTTACGCAAGCCGCGTTGATCGAGTATCAACGCAGAAATGGTACTTTCTTGTACATGAGGTGTTGGTAAGTTCTCCGGCATAGTCCCAAATGGGACAACATCCCTAGCTTTGGAGCGAATTCGGGTAGGTCGACGAAAAAAAGACCGCCGAAAAAATCAAAAACAAACGAATCGGGTGAAGCCGAAACGCCGACATCCGATGCCCGAAACATCGACGTAAACGATGATATTCAAGAGGACCCGCTGGAAGACCTGCCGGAAGAGCTTCCACGACCCGCCGGAAGAGCCGCTGAAAGAAAGTCGAAAAGGCCCGAGTCATCGTCGATGTCATCCGACATGTCTAATGCATTCTCAGAGATAAACCGACGCCTTCAAGACATACACGAACTCGGGAGAACGTTTGGAGGAGAACGTTTGGGACTAAACGTTTGGAGGAGAACCGTGAAGTGACCGAGATTATGTGGGATAGACAATAGGCTTATGACTTTGAGTTCTACTCGAAACCGCATGACCACCTAACCGGCAAAGCCTTGAAGATGGCGTTGGCACAAAAGGAGCGAATCGAAAAAAAATATAATCTTTGAGTTTTTAAATTTTTAGTGTAATGTTTTTATTTTTATTTTTAGTGTAATGTTTTTTTTTTAACGCCCCGCTTGCGGTATGCTCATATAATGTATATATGCGTGGGCGCTCGGGGGGCAAAAGTGAAAGTGCACTAATTTTAACGTTATTTTACTAATTTCGTGAAAATAACGTTAAAAGAGGGGGACGGTTAATCATGCATCATGTGGTGGCGTTGATAGCCAAAAGACAAGGGGGTGCATGCACTAATCGGCGTTTGTCTCAATTGCTGAGTGTTATGTGCCTTATGTCCAAGGCTTGATGCAACACCACAATCGAGCCGGGGGTCTCATTGGAAGCAGCCTCTCTATTCCTACGGGGTAGAGGTAAGGCTGTCTACATCTCACCCTCCTCAGACCCTACCTTAGCTTTGCTATTGGTGGGATATACTGAGTATGATGATGATGATGTTTTTTTTTAGTGTAATTTTTTATTTTAATGAAATTTGTTTTTATTTTTATATAGTTAGAAATTAATATTAAATAAAATTGAAAATTAATAATTGAGTAATGATGAGGTAGGGGCTTTTTGACTACGGCATCTAATGTCAAAACGCCCCAAAACGTCCCCTGCTGGCGTGGCACACACGTGTCACAAAACGCCCCTTCAGGGGCTTTTTGACTACACATGATCTAAAGAGTCCCAATGTTTTCTCCACCAGACACAGTGTCTGCTCTACATCTGTCTTCACCATCAAACTCTTCCTCCAAAACCAATGGCGGAACCAGAACCTTAGCTCAGGGGTGTCCCAAATTTTTTTTTCACCGTGCAATCATACAATATTAAAAAAAAAAGACAATAAATAAATAAAGTAAAACAAATACCTAATAGATTTGTCCTTTTCTTTTTCATAGCTTGAAATCGTTTTTCTAAAATGGGCGTTTTTTCTAAAATGGGTACGTGTAGATAATAAATAAATTAATAAATATTATTGTAACTGAAAGTAACAAATAAAATAAAAATCTCCTAAAGAATAGTTGTCTCCATACATCAAGAAAGCTTTCTTTAAAAAATATATATATCAATGTTTTCAGGACCGGACTGGAGGTCGACCCGGTCGCCTTACGGGGTCAAAGGTCGGACCGGTCCGACCGGTTCGACCGGATTTAAGACCCGGATTACGTCATAAAGTATATAAAAATATTTATAATCACTTAGCCTTTGATGCTCCAAGCGGTTCCTTGTTCTGTAGACGTAAGTTGTAACGCACATATGCTGTATTTAGGGCATTTTTTAATTAAAAAAATAAAACAATCTAATTCAAAGTTAAATCAGTAAATAGTTAAAAAAATAAAAATAAAAAACTAACAAATAGGAACTAAATAAAAAAAATAAAAATCTAACAAATAGTAACTGATGGGATATTAATATTATAATTCAAATTTAAATCAGTAAGTAGTACATAAAATTAGAATTATTAATAAATTAAAGTAATAGGCTAGTGTAGGTATGATGGTGTACCAATTTCCAAGAAACAAATACATTAATATATAATATGTTTGGTTTTTCAAAAAGCATTTGTCATCATCTTCATCAACTTTTGAGTTGCAGAGCTTCTCATCGTTCCTTCTGCGACTAAAAAAAGCTCCGGCCGACCACTAAAAACGGCCCGACCTCTCATAACGAACCGTGTGGTCTTAGGGGTGTCCTTATAGTTGTTTATGGGTATCATTTGTATAAAAATCGGAAAAAAAATTTACACTACCGATTCAAAGTTGAGCCGTGTCCCGTGACCTGGCTGGTTGCACAGTAGTTCCGCCCCTGCACCAAAACACAACCCTTATTTCTCAAGCGAGACATAATAACCTGAAAATCGCATTTACTACCCTACCTGTTCACCGGTCACATCCCTACCTGTTTACTCGTATTTACTACCCTACCTATTCACCGGTCACAAGATTTGTTCGCCGCTGATCCGACTGCAAACGTAAGTCTTGCTCACAAGCTTATGGGAAAAAGAAAAGGAAGCTATAGTCACACTCTTTGCTCACAAGCTTCATCAAACGTAAGTCTTGCTCCTAAATGTGGGCATTTTTTGTTTGTTTGTTTGTCTGTCTGGTATTTCAATACCAGTTTTGTTGATCATTTTTTTGGTTGTTTGCCAATAGTTCTCTAATGTTGGGTCACACTCTTTACAGAGAACATATACAAAAAGACCGAAACAACTTGAACACCAAGAGGTACGTTTTCATAATACTTGATGTAAGTTCATAGATTTGAAATTGCTATGATTCAAGATTAAAAAAAAAGACCATCACACTAATGAACATTTAGGAGCTATAATTTGTATTTATGTTTGTATATAATTAAATTAAATACTTATGCCTTGTACTTGCTAGGAATAGGATTCATGTATATATGAACAAAGTATGTAAGTTTATGGCTATTAACTATTGTTTAGACCACCCGTAGTGGGGCATGATTTTTAAAAAAAAATTGAAAAAAAACGCCCCAAAACGCCCCTCCCCCCACTACACCGGGCGTTATCCGGAATAATGCCCCACTACACCATTTTTGCAATAATGCCCCATGCTGACTGGGATGACACGTGTTGAATAATGCCCCATGGTGGGGGAATTATTTTTCTAAACCACTACGGGTGGTCTTATAAATCCTGTTGTTTTTTGAACCGGCATATTAACTGTTGAATCCCTTAAACAGCAACCTACAAATAGCCAATCTGTGTAGACCTGCACTGTTTTTTAACATCCTAAATCCTTAAAACCCTTTTATTCGGGTTTCGGGTTCTTCGGGTTTGAGCTCACAGGAACTTGACCTGAAAATCGACCCAAATAAGGTCGGATTGTAACCTCTGTACGAATTTATCTACGTATTCATAAACAAAGCATTTTTTTGTAAATAAAACTGTTATATTTAAGGTTAAGGTAGTAGGGGTGCATCTTGTATGTTTGAGTGGCAGTGCAAATATATTTCTTATGCCTGTAGGACTATGAGAGTTTAATACATTATGGTATGTGTAGGTGATGGCGAACGTCTGGATCAATCATCATGACATATATCTTTCTCATCTTGAAACATCCCTAAAAGTTCAGTTAGTACAATGCAAGGACGCAGTTGCGTTCTGGTCGGATTTTACTACCGAATTGTGCGAGACTTGCCATGTTTCCAAAGATCCTAATACCTTTCGTGAAGCTCAAGAATATTACCAATATTTAAAAAATCTCAACTATCAATTTAAGGTGATATTAACACTGTTTTTTCATATTTTAAGCTGTTTCTCTAAAAGTGATTGTCCCCTACAATTTGATTTCATGAATCCTAAATTTGAGTAAGGATACTCATTAATTCAGTAGTTATGTTGTGGGATATTCATTAAAGGGTGTATGTATGTTCAGTTGAATTGCTTTTTAAGTTGTTTCCTTTTGATTTTAAACCATTTTTTTTGTGAATGCAGAACAAGCATGAACCAACTGTATTACCATTTTTTGTGAATGCAGAACCAGCATGAACCAACGGTATTTGAGAAAGCATTTATGACTAAAGTTAGGAAAATCCTCCAAATATTTCCCGTATCTTTGCCAAAAAACCAATGCTCTTCGAGTGGTCTGCTAGCTTCTACGGCACATCCAGGTTCTATGGAACATTCCTTAAACAGGAGCGTTTTGAACTCGCAACTACTAGATTTACTTCAATCCCTTATAAATAATAACACTTTTTCATTGGATAAAGCTACACAAGTAGTTGGGCAGTTGGAATCCATTAAAACTTATAAACTGAAATTTATAGTGGGAATGCCTCCTGATCGATAGATCAAGGAAGTTAGGAAATTAGCAAAAATACCCCTCAAGTCTGCTGGGAAGAATGGCGGCTGTCATGGTTCCTCTTGAGTCGGTTAAATGTTTGTGTATGGAACAATTTTCATGAATGGTGGTGTGGTTAAAACAATTTTCATGAATGGTCTAGTTATTATTCCGGATGAAATTTCACACCTATTTATGCACATATTTCGGATGGTTCCCCTTTTTGGTTCCACGTTGAACTGCACACAACAACGCCTGCATATCTTCATGTTGAACTTTATCGCATAGTTTTGTTTTAGAGTCCCAGCAGCAGCAAAATTCTGCATTAAAATAATTTCATATATTATTTTCGTTAAATTATATATACACACACATATAGGATAAAGTTCATTTAAAAATAATAATTTTGAATGATCTTGATGAGTTCTCGAAAAAAGAGAGTTACGTACGTACTACTTAAAAGCATACTGCAAAAATAAATACATACTGAAAACGTAGCAACAAGGAAATATCATAATCCGTATAGCATATTGCCGTTGCACATATATACGCTCCCATATGCATTATGACCTTAAAACATGCGGAAGTTTTAGTAACACATGTGTCGATTATGTGCGGAGACACTCAGGACTATAAATATACTAATTCCTATCTCGCATGTATCATCGACACCAAGGTTATAGCATTCCCTTTAGCCGAAAAACACGTTTATTATATGTATATAAACAAACGCAGACAAGCCTCAACATAAACATGCCCAGCCCCCAAATCAAAAGAGCCCAACCCCCAAATGATTCATGTACAGCCCCCTAAATAAACATTTTCAGCCCCAAGGTTTCTTCTAACCAGGGTATTAGTCTTTTATCATATATAGGTTCAGTCTGTAAGCTACTTGTGTTAGGGAAAAAAAACTAATTACATGAAAATTTTGCAATTTTCCTTCCTTCCTTGTTTGTTTGCCAATAAAATCCCTTTCTTCAAATATGGACCGCCAGAGTAATACCCGTGGTATTAGGCTAGTATCCTATATGCGTGTTCAGCTTGTATGCTACTTGTTAGGGAAAAAACCAATTATATGTTTTCAGAGTAATACGCGGGGTATTAGCTATTAAAAAAATTTCTAAAAAATCCACAAAAATAAAAAAAATTCAAAAAGAATCCTGAAGAATCAAAAAAATTCAAAAAAAAAAAATCAATAAATGCCAAAAATATTAAAAAAAATAAAAAATATAACAAATCAAAAAAATTGTAAAAAATTCAAAAAAAAACTCTAAAAACCCAAAAAATAATAAGAAAAATAAAAAAAACTTAAAAAAATAAAAAAGTCACACGTATAGACCCAACACAGAAGAGTTGGTTATAAGGATCACAGTATAATTAACTGATAAAACATATTTATATTACCTTAAAAGGTATTTTTTAATTAAATTTACTGCTAGAAACAATAATACCTATGTGTTACTATGAAAACTAAATAAAAATACGAGGATATTTATGAAGTGAATAAAAGGAGCAAAGCTCGTGAACTAGTATTTAATTTTATAAAATGTTTTTCTAGACCTTTGACTCAATAATTAACTATGTTTTGTTTATCAAACATTTTCTTTTAAATCATTTTTTTCCGCAAACATTAATATTCTCTTAGTAAGCGCATAATTATTCTTCAAACACAAAACTGATCTTTTACTAAAGAAGATAATAAACAATCTTTTAATGATAATCCATTACTCTTTAACATTGATAAATGCATCTACAAGTATCCGCCATTAGGCATCGACCCGCTGCCCGTTCTCCTCTTTTAGCAATGCATTCATTGTGGCATTGGTTATACTCACACGGATACGAGTACCAAGTTTCTTCACACGCTTCCGCAATCATCATGGTGCTCCCTATATATATTAGATAGACATATAAGGAGCAATAAACAGTAAGTAATACATATAAACCATTAACAGTGATAAAGTCATATTTTAAAACATCAACGGATTTATAAGTATCAACTAATGTGTAGATTACCTGCAATTGTGAGTATTAGCAAAAGTGCAACATAAAACTTGATAGATGACATGCTTATAATTTCTTGATATGTTGAAATAAAAAGATTATTGAAGGCTAGCTATGGTTCTTTCAAATGGCTCAAGCATTGTAAATTTATACTCCAAGGAATTAGATGATATTAGGAAGTAGATTTTGTTATTAAATAGCAATATACACGACAACGGTGATATTAAATGCGCAATGTTTTCATATAAACAAATAAATAAAAAATTTAAATAGATTAAGAAGATTTACAAATAAAGGGTTTTTTTTTTTAACGTGTACTTTATAAACAAACGCAATCTTAACATTGGTGACTGACTAGTAATTAAATAAAATAAAATGTATGTAACATTAATTATTAAAGGCACTACCAAGAACATTAACAATTTATTTTTGAATGACTAGAAGATGATTTTCGGGGAATGATTACCCACAAAATCCAATATTTTGTTTCCTAATTGTCTACCGATGAATCATACAAAATCCCAAAAATAATATTAACTATTAATTGTCGTCTGAAATAAAAAAAAAAACAAAACAAAACTGACCCTAATTCTATATACTTACAATTCTAAGTTGGATGACTAGAGCCTGCTGCAATTGGTGTACTTTTTTATTTATTTTTCTTTTAATAAGTTTTTGTTTATTTTATTGATAATTATAATCCTTTAATATTGATAATTATAATCCTTTAACTTTATAAAAACTTTATAATCATTTTTACGTGCTTACATACTATAGGATCCCATTGAATCACAAAAATACAAAAAGAGAATTTAATGTCATATAATTTAAGAGTTGTAATTTTTAATACGTTGTTAAAGTTTTTTTAATCGTTTTGAAAACATTATGCAGTGTGTTTAAAGAAGTTTTATATAAAAAAATAAGAAAAAAAAGAAGTATTATATAAAAATATAAGAAAAAAATAACCTCTTAAAATAATAGGAGACGTAAAGGTGCACTTAAAATAATAGTAGATTACTTTGGTATTAAAAATAAATAAATAGAGTTTATTTGATTTTCTTTATAGGAAGTGTTTCTTTAAAAAAAGGCTCTCACTATTTGCACACTTTGGCACGCTATCTGCACACTTAGGGTTTACATACGCTGCGTATCGGCCTCTACGCAGCGTATGTAAGGGGCAGCTACACGACCAGACAGTCAAACCTAGTACCATGTCAAATCAGTCTGACATACGCTTCGTATTGATCAATATGTAACGTATAGAGGTAACCCTATACACTGCGTATTGATCAATACGCAGCCTCTGTCAGACTGATTTGACATTGATTCGATGTTGTCAGGCATGTGAATAAAGTAATACGGGGAGTAGAGAGCTATACGCTGCCTATTTAAGTAAATTTGAAAGTCTATTTAGCACTGCTTTCTTTTCATCTTCCATTCACAGTTAAATTTGAAAGGTAAAGTAGCACTGCTTTCTTTTCATATTCCATTCGTTCTTCTGTTTTTCATATTCTTCTTCAGTAAACAATTTACACCCCAAACCAAAATCATATGTTCTCTTTTTTGTTCAATCTTGTTAAAATGTCATCATTTTGGAACGATAATTATTTCGGTAATCGCTATTCCAACGACATATGGGGAGCAAATGATGCCAATGAGGAGGAGGAGGTTGTGTCTGGAGTCCCTGTTGATCAAAAACACAGTTGCCAGACTTGAACAAGACTCCCACTCCACCTGTTGATGAACCAAATTACCCGACGCATCAAGTGTATCCGGATTACGGATACGGGTATGAATCTCCGTACGTGCAACAAAGTGGATACGGTGCTGAGAATGCACCTGTTGATGAACCATATTACCCGACGCAGCAATCATATCCGGGTTACGGGGGTGAAGGTGGATACGGAGGTTACAGTGGATACGGGGGTGAAGGTGGATACGGTGGATACGGGGTAGAAGATGGATACAGGGGTGAAGGTGGATACAGTGGATACGATAGATACGGGGATGAAGGTGGATACAGTGGATACGAAGAATATGATGGATATGGTTATGAGCCCCGTAACACACCACTTTATGAACTATCTACCTCGGGCAATACGTTTCAAATAAATGAGGTATCACATTAAAATAATAATTATTATTATTGTTATAAATATTATAATTATTATTATTATTATTATTATTGTTGTTGTTAAAAATATTATAATTATAATTATTATTATTATTGTTAAAAATATTATAATTATAATTATTATTGTTATTATTGTTAAAATACTATAATTATAATTGTTATTATTATTATTATTATTATTGTTATTGTTGTTAAAATACTATAATTATAATTGTTGTTATTATTATTATTATTATTGTTATTATTATTATTATTATTATTATTATTGTTAAAAATATTATAATTATTATTATTGTTGTTGTTGTTGTTGTTGACGTAACTTTTTTTTAGCGTTTCATGTCTCTAACTGATTTGAAGAATTGGGTACAAGAAACGGGAAAGGAGTATGGTTACGTAATTGTTACCCGCCGATCGAAAAAATTTGGCGGTACTACTGGGATGGTATGGCTTGTGTGCGACCGTAGTGGTGAGCATCGTAGTAAAGATCCAGTTAGGAAAGCTGGTAGCAAAAAAATCGGTTGCCCATTTTCATTACTCGCCATCCGGGACGTGACGAATGACACGTGGGAGTTAAAAGTGGACAACACGAACCATAACCACGAACCTACGACGAGTCTGTTGGGCCACGCTTTTGTGCGAAGATTTACTGAAGCTGAATACAAGCTAACGGAGCAGCTAACTGCTCAAAACATGGAGCCACGTATCATATTTCAAACCCTAAGAAAGCAGTTCCCCGACAGCCTGCTTGTTCAGAAAGACGTGCAAAATGCGGTACAAAAATACGATTTACCCCGACACAGCTCATACGTACCGTCAGAGGGCTCTCGTGGAACTGGTTCGGTTGTGAAGTCTGAAAAACCTAAAATGCGACAAAACAGTTCAACGAGTTCTAAAAAGAAGGAGACGCGGGATGATCAGGGTTTTCCATTAATGAAGGGGGACAAGCACTTGTTAAGCATTAAGATGGTTAAGAATCAAATTCCATCAGAGTTTCACTCTTACAGAGGTGCCGGAGCCGCATGAGCCGGCCGTCGTCATTCCGCAGCCACCACCCCCGCGTGGACCACCCGGGGCGCCTCAGTTCCCACGCCATGTTTGGCCCAGTCCTGACCCATCACATCAGCGGCTGCTTCGGTACGTTGAAAGGAACAACTATCTGTTGGAGTGGGTGGCTGCGGCGCTGCAGCAGCAGCGACAGCATGACGGGTTACCTCCACTACCCTTCATTACGGATGCGGAATGTGATCAGCATCAGCAGCAGCACGAGCAGCAACCATTGTATTTTATCATTTTGTTATGTATGCACAAACTTTTCTTGTATATATCAAACTTTTGGTGTACATATAAAACTTTTGCTGTAAACAGTTTAACATATTCGAACAGTACCCGGGTATTTCCACTTATTTAAGCTATAATATTTTAAAGTTATCCGTATATACGCTTTTCAAAATTTTAACATTATACGCTTTTCGACGACATCGACTAAATAAATTAACGACAACGTCGACTAAATAATAAAAAACATTATATATTTTTAACTCGTTATATATTTTAAGCGACTTAACGTTGTAACCGGGTGACAATTTATACCACAAGTAGGCCGAATGTTGAAAAAAATTCTGGAAGGTCATATACGTTGCGTATTGGCCTATACGCAGCGTATATAAACCTGGAAAAAATTTGATACTTCAAACCTACCAAAATGATCCCAAATTTACAGATGTTTAATCTACGCTGCGTATTGACCTATATGTATCGTAGACGCACCTTGTTTTCTGTGCAATGATTGGAAATCAGGCACTGAGAACTATGGTTTATCTACGATGCGTATAGGTCAATACGCAGCGTATAGGGTTAACCCTATACGCTGCGTATTGACCTATACGCAGCGTAGATAAACCCTGATTTTGCTAGGGTTTAGCTAGGGTTTGGTGTGCCAATAGACACTTTAATGTGCTAATAGGCACATCCTAAAAAAATTAAAATAGTGTTTTTCTTATTTAAAAAAAAAAGGGTAATGCACGGTACCCCTGACCGCGGAGGGGATAACCCCTCCCAGGCCGCCACCCGACAAGCCTGAGCCTGGCAGTAAATACCCTTGCCGAGCCGACATGTTTTTCTTATTTAAAGAAAGCCTTTTTTTATTTCCTGTAACCGCCTTAACAAAGTTGGTAATTCAATTTTTTTTTTTTTTTTTTTTTGTATTTGATTGATTTAAAGATATTCAGTTGCATAAATTTAAACAAATTCTTTTATAGATTGTGATACTTTATAGTTTTATGCAATTTTAGAATATAAGATTTTCTATATGATTTACCTAACACCTAAGAATCTCCAATTATTTGAATACAAGCAATGACTTGAAATCTCTAAACGCCCCAAATTATTTATTTAACGAGAAGTGATAAAGTTAAATAAAAACATACAAATCACACCGATAAGTTGTCACAAACTTAATTCACAGAATACAATAGAATTTTATGAATTCAATAGACATTGCGGAACATGAATATATATTTAAACTATGTTAGTTATCGTGTGTAATAGATAGGCTGGGTAAATAAAAGATATACTGTCAAATAAAAAAATATTAAATATCAAAATAAGTCAACATTATAATTGACTTTTTTCAAAATTTTTAATAAATTTCTATTTTGATAAATAATTGAAGGATCGAAATCAAAATACATAATATCATCTAATTTATAAAGAACCTATTATACAAAACTAGGAAATAATTTAAGAACTTACTATACAAAACTAGGAAATAATTTAATTTTTTTGAAAAGTGTAAACAACATATTCCTTACTAGTTTAAGTATTTGTGTGCTATACTGGTTGTAAAATGTCAAATGTATAAATTATAAGTTTGTAAATAACATTTTTAAAATGAAAGAAATGTAATTTATTGTTACAAGATGTATAATATTTCATTCAACAAAAAATAAAAGTGTATAGTTATGGCACCAAGCCCAACTATTTTTTTTGAACGGTAAGGAACGATGTGCAAACCATCGTGACACCGGGCGCTGTGGCCAAGGTCGACTACTCGACCGCCGCCAGCCCCTTGGCTCTCCCCAAATGCGCGGAAACCCGACCTCCACCCGCCCGAAGGCACGGCCGTGGAATAATTGGTAAAACATCGCCTCCTATCAAAGTCGAACCAGCGCCACCCGTATTCGCTCTTCACCTGGATGCCGCAGAAAATAATGAGGAGAGTGTGAATCGAACCTGGGTCACAAAGAACACCAATTCTTAGGGGTAAGGTCTAGTTTCGAGTTTTTACAGGTCGGTCTTCATACAAGCGTCATGACTAAGAATTATGACAAATATGGACCATTAAAGATGAAACAAATTGCATGGAAATCGCACCTCATCATTTTTTTTTTTTTTTGAAAGGGGAACTTCTTTAGAAAAAAAAAACGCCGATCAAAAACCAGGCCAACGACAAACTACAACACTACATTATACAAATTTACACCAACTTTCCCATGAGATCCTATGCTTCGACCTATTCGAAAACCATAAGAAGCCTAGAGACTTAATTTAGCTTGTAATCCTTTCGACTCTAACCGTCTTGCCATTGAACTTCATCTCGTTCCTAGCTTTCCAAATGCACCAACAACCAATGATCATAAGACCTTGAATAGCTTCCTTGCATTGTTCCGTCACACCCGCAAAGTAGTGAATTTCAAGAAGATCTTTAAAGGAAAACGCTAAATACCCGGTATCTTGCACCAAGAACTGATAAACTGCCAAACCGACGAAGCTACCCAGCAAGCCGTGAACAAATGTTCGACTGATTCATCACCAAAATTTCATAAAGGACACGAAACATCAGTGATTAGGACATTTCTCTTTCTCAGCTCAGTACAGGTAGGAATACTATTTAAAAAAGAACGCCAAGCGAAGACATTGCATTTTTGCGGTAACCATTTGCACCACCTAAACACGGAACCGGTACTAGAAACAACACCGGACACAAGGCTTCTCCTCACAGCTTTGACAGAAAAAACTTTCGAGAAACCTCCTGTTGATACATAATATGTGGACGTGACTCGACTCGGTTCGACCTGGTTAGGTTCGGCTCAAGCCCGACGTCACGACATTCCTCCGTCGTGCGTCCCAGAGTTCGACACGCGAAGCACGAAGCGCCACGAGCCGATTCCCGCCGCCACATCACCATGACATCATCATGATGATGTCATGATGATGTCACATGTTGACTAAAGCTTTATAATCTGCATATTTGTTGAACATATGTACGTGATTGCATGTTGGGCTTTTGTCTTGTGTATGGGCCAGCCTGATTGGACCAATCACAATTACACTTGGGCTGATACAAACTGACATGGGCCGAACCCCTTTTAGACAACATGTATGTCGACGAAACAAACTTGTTTCGTCGACTTTGATAATTTGTTATTGTTTTCTCGACGAAACACTTGTTTCGTCGACTGTGATGTGTTTCGTCGTCCTAGTTCAGTATATATACACAGATAACAGACAGGACACAGGAGACAAATCTGAATAGATTTGAGAGCGAACACTGTAAACACACACACAAAACTGAGAGTTTATGAGAGCATCTTGTAAACATTGCTTTGTAACCGTTTTCTAGATTAATACAATGGAGTGTTAATCGGTGAATCTTGTGTTTTACGTGTTCGTCACTTGGTTTAACTTACCCGTTTGGATTCCGCACTTTCGGGTTTGTCGGAAAACAGGGAATAGAGGTTACTCGATCCTCCGGGTGGACCTACAATTGGTATCAAAGCGTTTGGCTCGATTCCTTGTTTAAACCAAGTCGATTTTCTTGTGTTTTTCTTGAGTTTTGATCTTTAAAGTTCATATATTTTCTGGAAAAACGTTGTTAAAACCTTGAAAATCTTGGTTGTTTTGCTTCTAGTTCATATAAAACCTTGATATAACTATTGTATACATGTTAGTTTTGGTTTTTGATTGAACTTTATTTGCAAATTTGTGTTCGGAAATTTTATCGGTCACCGGTAAACTCATAAACTCATCTGAGTTCATAAGTTGTTCTTCATTGTTCATCATATAATCTGGGTATTTGAGTTAAAGTCTGCATTGTTGTTTTAGATGAATTATTGATATGATTATTAAAACAATTGTTTGACTATTGCATACATAAAAATGATGATGTTTAATTGAAAAGTGTGTGCCGAAAGTAAGGCTTGGTTTGACAATTTGGGTTTGTGTCAGAATGATAGAAAGATAAGATATTTAAAAAAAATATATATCTTGCAAGTTGTGTTGTCTACATTTTCAACGAAAAGGAATTCAGTTTCGTCGAATTATTAAAATAATCCAATCTGTTTCGTCGCATTACCATCAAATTTCTGTTTCGTCACTGATTAAATCAAATTCTGTTTCGTCGCTGAGATTATAAATTCTGTTTCGTCGCACAAGGCAACATAAATCAGTTTCGTCGAGTCTATTTTGTTTCGTCGTTCATCATCATTCAATCCTGTTTCGTCGCTTCTGTTTCGTCGAATAACTGTCATACTTGTTTCGTCATATCATCTGTTTCGTCAAACTTGATAAAAAATTTTAACAGTAGCTTTGCAATTCATATTTAACGATTTGATTTGGGTGATTTGTTCAGGTATTAGTCATTAAACATCTAAAATGAATCCGGCTTGGTGGGATCCGAGCAAGGGTTTATCTCCTTCATGGGCTCAGTCTCCCACATCGTCAAATAAAACGTATACGAGAAAGGACTTAGCAACCGATTTGTATGGAAATCCATTACCACCAGTTGCTTCACATACTCCACTTCAAACGGCGTTTGTCACAAGCACAGATTTGTATGGCAATCCGATACAAGTTCCTGTAAAGCCAGCTCCAACCACAGACTTGTATGGAAATCCACTACCACCAGTTGCCTCACAGCGCCCTCGTTCTACTGTAGCACCATCATCTCTTGATCCAAGGAACTGTAGTCAAACAGAAACGGCATTTTATGCTAAAATTATCAAAGATGCCAGCAATGGTGAATCATCGCGAAACGATGACAGTTCTGAACATGACAGTAGTTCAGTTGAAGACGTTTCAACTTCAGTTGAAGATGTTACAACTTCAACTTCAAGTTCAAGCGAGGATGGTTCAGAATATGAATCAACAAGGGAGGTTGTTGATTCTGAGGCAAATGAGTCAACATCTGAGAGTGATTCCAGCCAGGTATGTGTCGATGAACCAATTGTCGTTAATTGTGATAATTGTGTTAGCTTAAGTGTTAAATGTGCTGATTTAGATGCTAATATGTCTGAGTTGCAAAGCAAACATGATGCTTTAAATGCTAAATTGTCTGACTTGCAAAACAAACATGTTTCTTTTGATGCTAAGTGGTGTGATTTGCAAAGCAAACATGAGGCTTTGCAAAACAAATATGAAGTGACAAATATCCACAATCAAAAGTTGATAGTGGATCTTTCGAAATGCACAGAGGCCAACATGTTTCGTGAAATTATGAAAAGGAATTTAAAAAGATAATTGAAACATTAAAAGCAGATAAGACCGAGCTAACGAAAATGGTTTCAAGAAAACAAACTGAAATAAACCTTTACATCAATAGGCTCGAGATAATGCAAAAAGAAATGGCTTGTGTTAAAACTGAAAGTGAGGCGATCTGACTCAAGTTAGACAGCTATTTAAGCTCTAGCTATGTGCTGGATCACATCATTGATGTTCAGAAAAAGAAAACTGATGTCACATGCATAGGTTATAAGAAGTGTCCACCACCTATTAAACACGATTATTCTTCGATGCCTGGTGAGGAAAATAAACCTCATTTTGAGCCCTCAGTTTCATTGAGCCTTGAGGAATTCACAATTGGGCTAGGTTACAAAAAGGAAGTATCCTCAGATTCGGATGAATCAGCAGATGCGAAAGCGTCAACAGCTGAACGAAATCAGGATCCTCCAGTTATTGTTGAGGATGCTGATTCGTCAGATGATGAATCCGATGACAATAACTCTGAACAGTCAGAAACGGTAACAAAAGAGGAAAACATACCTCTCGAAAATCACATTCTTTGTGATCCACCTGTAAAACCGTTTGTGACTGCTACAGCCAAGTCTGTTGAATCCTCATCTGGAAGCTGTGAAAGCGTGAACTTGCTTTACACGTTGATTGGATCTGATAAAATATACTCAGACTATGATTTCCCTATCAAAAATGTCAATCAATCTTTGATTGATAAAGTTTTCGAAGATTCTACCAGTAAGTTTTTGGGAAAGTCGAGCCCAGGAGTTGTAGTAACTCAGTGTGCTCCTATCCCAAAATCCGAAGTTAAAAAGAAATATGGGAATCAAAAATTGCAATCACAACACAATCAACGAAAGCAAGGTCACGTTCACCAAGGAAAGGGAAAAGGCAAACAAAGCCAAAACAAGAAGAAGATTCAGAAGGTGAACTTCGTGAAATCCAGAGGGACTAGTAAAATTGAAACTTTCAAAAACAAATCCAACACAGATTTTGTTAAACAAAGTAAAATTTTGAAAAGAAACAGTCAAAACAATTACACACAACACACAAACGGTTGTGATGTAGGACCAAGTACCTCAAGATCACGAAGTTCATCATCAATCTCTTACAGTTATCATACTCCGAGGTTTGTTGAGCGGAGATCATGCTTTGAATGTGGTGAGTATGGGCACATTGTCAGAAATTGTCCATATCTCACGAAAGGAAAGGCAAAAGTTGATGCCCCCCATGGTAACAATTACCATAAAAGATTTGTTTCACCAAAACAAGACCCTCGTCTTGTTAAACAACAAGAAGTGAAACAGAGAAAGAAACAACGGAAAAATGTTGAAAAGGTTTTAAAACCGGAGGTTGTCCAAACACAGTCTGTTACGTTAGAAGTTAAAAATGAAAAACAAAAACAGATTTGGAAACCAAAACCAGTAAGTGTTTCAGGGGGAGTTACATCAATTCCGAATCATTGGGAAATGGATGTTACAATTCTCGATGATGACGGACGACCCAAGTCTGTGAAGGCTTGGGTCCCCCTCTCCAACTAAGCTCTGAATGAGTGTGCAGGATGTTCCAGGAGGAACTATTGATAGTCTTAGGATTGTTGATAGTGGAGCGTCCATGCACAAGATCGGCGACATAAGGCTCCGAAATATTGTTACATCTAGGAGAATATTGTTGCCATTTATGGAGAGAGAGAAAAAGAAAAGAAGAAAAAAATGTCTGATGAAAGAATGTGGTTGAATGAAGTTGAAAAATTCGACCAGATGAAATATGTGCCAAAATTTGGTTGTTATGGTTTTTGATCGGGTCCTCAGGAAAGATTCCAATGAAAAGTACGCGCATGCAGCACGTCTGAAGTTCAGAATCTACTACATGAACGTGCAGTGTACATTTCTCCACGGTGTAATTGAAGAAAATGTGTTTGTTGAACAAACCAACCGGCTGTGCGGATGCCTTGGCGTGGATTGAACAACCGCACACTTCCTCTCAAAGAGAAAGACAAAGACCTTCGCTGGTACAATGTGGAAGACCAGCCGAACCCAGAGGTCTATGATCTTGTTGCTGTGAAGAGATTTCTCAGTAGCTGCAAAATTGACTTTGTAGTCCACAACGGGTGGATATCCAGTTTGGGAGAGCACTCAGATTCCTTGCAATGCACGAAGTAGTTGCAGGATACGGTTTTAAATTTCTAATCTCTCATATTCTTGTCGATATTTAAGCTGCTTTATGATTTAGTAACATCTAGTATCAGCACACTCTTTGACCTGACACGTTGAACTCGAATATCACCTCACACGTGATTGTTTCAATACAAAACTCATCAATGTTGTCATGGTCCGCACCGCTTACCGACGTGCCAACTCATTTTTCCAAAATTCGATAAATCATTTCTGATTAAATTAATTTTGGTAAACGACATTGAGGTAAAACATGAGTTAACCGACATCGGAAAATCGTTTTTGTAAATATATTTGTGTCTTTTAAATTTTATCTTAGTTTGTTGATTTTAGGGGGAGTAAATCCAAATTTGAAAATTCAAAAACATCGAAAAAATTCAAAACTCAAAAACAATTGAAAAACAAAAATGAGTTTCCTGGCGAGAGAAAGAGAAAATGATAGTACATTAGTGGTCTGTCTAAACCTCTTTAAACTGAAATGCAAAATGAAAAATGTTAAGCAGCTTTATATAAGATGTATCGGTAGGCTCACAATCATCTTAAAGTATCAAGGGAGATATAAACTTAAATCGACTGAAGACCAGGTGGGAACCACTCATTGGCATATGGTCTTAGTACCGAAATTTCGTTTGAGAGATTGCCGAGGTTCTGAGATATTTGGTCTTTATGTTGTTTATCATCTGGGTATCATGGTTGTTTCTTTTACCGAAACAAACGGAGACGAAGTCTAGATCTTCCATGATATCATACATACGTGTACATACTGCATTCGACCTCAATAAGTGATCAACAATCACATGTCCTCAAAACAAGTGATAATATATCACATTTATCCGGGAGTCAAGTCCGTCTCTTTGCTGTACGAAAGTACTGACCTATTCACGGACTTGCTCCTGTGCCCTTCATGCATCTGAAAATCAAGTTCCTCATCAATAAGTGATTCTATCACATAGGGCTTGTTTTCATCAAAATAAGCGAGTTTCTCACATTTTCATATACGTCAAAACAGATGATAAATGGTATACTCACCAGTAAGATGAACTCTCGTGCATACCTTGATACGGGAATGTGTCGTGATGTGGATGAACACCGGTCGGTAAGTATAAATCATACCTTAACATATCCCCTCGCCATGATTACATATGATAAGTTGAGCTTATGTGGATAACAATACTGATAATCGTTATAGGATGTTTATCAAATTGTTAACAAAAAGAACAACAAGAGCGTTTTGGCATGACCGTACACTGATATAATTCTCTTACCCTCGAAACTCGCAAAAAAAGAATGTTTGTATATATTTTCTTTTCTTAGTTTCTGCAACTCTGTATATATTTATTTACTGCTTCCAGTCTTTAAATTTGAAATATTCAAAATACCAAAAAGATTTTAGGTGTGTTTTAATATAAACTTTATAAAAGTAAAAAAGATTTTATTTCTGCTTTAGTTTTGATTAACCGATGTTGGAACTCAAGTCTTCGTTACCTGAAATCTGATTGAAATCCAAAACGACTGATTCTTCATAAACGGTCAGAGTTTGCAAGTATTGAAAGTTAATAATTAAAATTAAAAAATCTGTTAACTTTTCAAACTAAACTGTCGGACGGTAGTTGAATAAGAATTGGTCACATGTGTGTCATTTGTTTAATGTTAACTATATTCCAAGCAGTTGTTCTCATTACGCGTTTAGATTTCTTGCATGTGCAGATACTAAAGGCGAAGAGAACATGTTCGTTAACAAGCTTCGGAATGAAGACATGACGTGAAGGCACTCAAATGATAAAGATGATCAAGTTGCCGCTGATCAATCACCAACACCACAAGGATCTCAAGCATTGAAGTCAAAAGATTCACAAGCATAATCTAAGGGGGAGTTTGTTAACACACTACCTAAATGAAAAGGGAGTTTGTTGATACACTTTCTACTTATGACGCGTGAAGACTTTGAAGATCCTCCGACATGGAAGATGAACCTCACGAGTAGCGTCCAATGGGGAGTTTGTTGATACATATTATGTGGACGCGACTCGACTCGGTTCGTCTCGGTTCGGTTCGACCTGGTTAGGTTCGGCTCAAGCCCAACGTCACGACATTCCTCCGTCGTGCGTCCCAGAGTTTGACACGCGAAGCACGAAGCGCCGCGAGCCGATTCCCGTCGCCACATCACCATGACATCATCATGATGATGTCACATGTTGACTAAAGCTTTATAATCTGCATATTTGTTGAACATATGTACGTGATTGCATGTTGGGCTTTTGTCTTGTGTATGGGCCAGCCTGATTGGACCAATCACAATTACACTTGGGCTGATACAAACTGACATGGGCCGAACCCCTTTTAGACAACATGTATGTCGACGAAACAATTCGTCGACTTTGATAATTTGTTATTGTGTTTCGTCGACTGTGATGTGTTTCGTCGTCCTAGTTCAGTATATATACACAGATAACAGACAGGACACATGAGACACATCTGAATAGATTTGAGAGCGAACACTGTAAACACACACACACAACTGAGAGTTTATGAGAGCATTTTGTAAACATTGCTTTGTAACCGTTTTCTAGATTAATACAATGGAGTGTTAATCGGTGAATCTTGTGTTTTACGTGTTCGTCACTTGGTTTAACTTACCCGTTTGGATTCCGCACTTTCGGGTTTGTCGGAAAACAGGGAATAGAGGTTACTCGATCCTCCGGGTGGACCTACACCTCTGATCCACTTCCAGGAGTCCAGCTGATGACCGAGAGACACATTGGCAAGCAGTCTACATAACTGACTGAATTTAGCTTCCATTCTAGTCGAAACCGGCAGATGTTTCCAATTCCAGACGAAGAACTCCCCGTTACCTTGCTGTATACGGTCACTTACCCTGCATTTTTTAGAAGCCTCCAACGAAAAAAGGCCAGGGAATTTGTTTTTTAAAGGTTCTTTGCTGATCCAAGGGTCAATCCAAAAGGCGATGCTGTTACCATTACCAACTATACCTTTAAAACAGTTCCTCAAAGGCTCATTATTCACCTTAACGTTAATAAAAACCTTTGCAATATTTTTCCAAGTTCCACTAGCAGAATTTTTGAAAGGAATACATTCCCAGCCCATCCGATTACAGTGAATCGCTTCGATGATTTTTTCCAAAGAGTTCCTCCTTCCGTTTTAAACCTCCAACCCCATTTCGATAATAAGGCCACATTAAGATCTGAGAGTCTACTTAATCCCAATCCACCAACTTTTTTGTGAGAAGTAACCTTATCCCATGCAACCCAATGCATCTTTCTTTCTTCGGTCGATCCTCCCCAAAGGAATTTTTTCATCATTCGTTCAAGATCCAAAATTACTTTCTTCGGGGCCTTGTACAAGGAGAAATAATATGTCGGTAAACTTTCCAAAACGGCTTTGATAAGAACAATCCTTCCACCAATCGAAAGATTTTTAGCTTTCCATAGAACAATATTCAGACCATAAGCCAAACCAAATTAACCCCAACCACTTTTTATTGCAATAGCATAGTCACCCACACTTATGTAGATGTTGTCTACTACCATATCTTTCCATGAATCTATATAAACCATAACAACCACAATAGAACGAATGAAAAACTCATTGAAGAAAGCAACAACTTAATTAAACCTATGGGCTTGATGCTAACATGGCCCATGTTGTGAAAAATATGATTCTTATCCTTAACAAAGGTTATTACAATCATATTATCCTTAACAAAGGTTATTACAATCATATTATCCTTAACAAAGGTTATTACAATCATATGAGTGAAGCGTCCAAATAAGTGGATTTCTTGAAGAAATATGAATCTCCTGAAGTAATATGAGGTATCACAATCTTTTGACCTATAAAGATATAGACAAAAGATTGTATTTAGGCCAAGCCAATCCAAACCTGTTTTGACCTGTAACTCAATCTACCCATACAAAAGCTTATGCTCAATTAGAAGAAAGAAACAATCGACCTTCGGTTAAAAAATCAACAATTAAAATGACGTAACTCATGATTCAATAAAATGATCTGTGAATATGATGTTTTGTTTCAACAAATTGAAATGAGCTAAAGGCTCCTATATTAGCTCAATTTGTCTGTATATCGTTCTTATCAAGACCTGTCTTTATCTTAAAAAAAAAAAGCCGATTCTTTTATGCTTAGATATTTCTTTTTACCTATTAAATCGAGTATAACCATTTAAATACTAGCTATCTAATTCTAATAAACTCACCATTATGCTTTCTCTGGTTCCACTTCAGCAAAACCGCTATGTGCACCCTCTAGACCAGCCTTGACCAAACCTGTCAACAACAAAAAAATGAGATATCAATCAACTGACTTGTATAACATTATACCGGACAATTCATACTTAATAAGACAGAAACTGTAGAATATCAAATGATATATTTAATTTGCATGGTTGTCTAAGTCTTAAGGTCCATCCTAGATATACACAAGATGTGCCTTACTTATTTGGCTCAAAAATTAACTCAAAGCAGGTTAAAAAGACTTGATAGAACATACCATTTTAACAGATACATGATGTTTGCATATATAGAACCTTTGACAGGTATAATATAATGATTTGAATAGCCAAAAAAACATCTATAAACATAAAATGAAGGGGTAGGATTATTCTTTGAATGATGACACAGGAAAGGTGAACAATGGCACTTTGTCTTCCAGGTTTTTTCAAGTGGCACTTTGTCTTCAAATTCAAGGTCTTTAATAATGGACATATTAGCAAAAGAATATTGTAGACGACCAACTTGTCACATCCATTACCATTTGGCAAGTTTCAAGCATTTTAAATTTCAATACTTTCTAAAGAAGTTTCCATCTATCGAAAGGCGTACAAAGCGATACCCTAAAGGGTCATTCTTTGAATTGTTTTTAATGACGTGAGTAAATTTGATATTTCAACTAGTTTTTGTGATATTTTAAGTTTGGGTTTGGTATGTATATAATATTTCACTAGTTTGTAAGGGTATATGTGTAATGCTCATTAGTTAAGAACACTTCTAACTATTTGTTCAATTTAGATTTACTTAATATTTTTATTCTATAGTTTCTTTTTTACGAATTCAGTGCATGATTCACGCACATCAATTTCCTGCCCACTAGCTTGGTATATCGACTCAGGACTCAGGAGCATGTTATCTTGCGCCTTGCATTGATCACCTTATATGGATGTCTCGCGTCTAAGCTATTTTCTCAAGCGTAAGAGCATGGTTTTCCTGGGTCAGGTCTTCACAAAGAAATGAATATGTAGTGTCAAGCAGAGTAGTATGGGTATCCTACACTAGGAATGAGAATGAGAAATGATTTATTTTTGCTGGTAAAAAAGTAAATGACTATTTTGATAACTTACTTGGTCAAAATGGACATCTTCATGATATTTTATGTCAATCATTCAATCAAGCGATCCAGTTAAATATTTGTTGATTTAGTGTTGTAAGACGCTTTGCTTAAATATTTTTCTCGGATGTCATATTATTTTGGTATTCATAGATATATCAAAAGGGCTTTTTACCTGGGCAGTTCTACAAATCTGTTTTTTTTTCTTTAGCTGAACAAGTCAGGTCACTGAAATTTTATACGATGTCATTTGTCAACTAGAGCAAACAATCGACCATCATTTACACATCTATTTAACTCCTAACTACCTCTCCTGTTTTCTTCTCTAATTAAGTAATCTAGGAGTGGAAACAAGCCAAGGTGAGGCCGAGCTTCCTCAGTTCTAGCTCAACTCGTTTTGAGCGCTATATCTGAAGCTCGAGTTTGATTCGTTACTAAGTTTATAAACTTGAGCTTTGGCCCGACTCGACTTGTTTAATATTAATTAAATATTTAGTTATTTTATCTATATTATGTTGTTGCTTTTATTTTAACTTTTTTTATATATTAATATTAATTACATAATTACATATTTATTAAAATATACAAAGTAGTCATATTTGTATAAATATTAGGCCCATTTAGGCTTCCAAGCTTGGGTCGGAGCCCATTTATAAAATGAGCTCAAATTTAAGCTTGAACACGGTCTTGAGCTTGTTTCGTGTTTTAAGCCGAGCCAATATTTATATAACTAGCTAACTAACTTGTATTTAATCCAACGTGGCCGACTGGCTGGCCAATTTAGCCGACTGAGCGACGTGGTAATGTGGCATTGACAGCTGATGACATGGATCAACCGACAAGTACAATATGCAGTTGTCCACGTGTCACACTTTGGTTGGATGTTTTATTGTCCATACGCCTGAGTATCATGTATTTCAGCGCCAAAAAGTAACGATGGAGTACTAGATGTCTTAGTCGGAAGATCCTGCTTCAGAAGATCCTGCTTCGGATTGGCTGGTACAAATTTGAAAGGAAAAAGAATGTTTATTTTGAAATTTTTTATTAAAATATGATTATTTTTGCAATTTTTCCTGTTTTTTATTTAAATAATAAACATGAAGAAACAAAAAGTCAATCACTTCATTTCAAATGAAGTTGTATACATTTGTGGAAACATATGAATATGACAACCTTTATTCTTGCATTACACAAATTTTGAATAAACCTATCCAAAGATAGTCTTCTCTCCATGGATGGCAACATGAAGAGGTATGGTCCCAATTCCTTACCAACATGGCAAGGACCACACCACTTTTTCCATCAGACGTGGCGCTGACATCGACGAAGTCATCCAGAAGCTTCTAGAAGCTTCTGGAAGATATCTAGGTGGCCCCAAAGATGCTCCACCCGACATAAAGGACACAACGTGTCACCAGTCGCCAGGCGCCACGTAGGCCTGTAACAAATCTAAGGACAGCCCGACAATGCCAGTACGACGTCTCCAAGATGAGCGAATGCGAGCGCGCCACGTGTACCACTACACTGACCACAGCAGAGGAGACCAAGAGGATATTCCCCTTGGTCGGACAGCTGGCGCGCAGCCACAGCTGGCATCGCTGCTCTTCCCTCTCTCACCCTCCGGCTATAAATAGAACCCTTCATCATTCAGGTAAAAGGATCTTGCTCTCCCTATTCTCACACTTAACACACACTGTTTATCCCTCCTTGGAACAGTACTTATTCTCACGCCGGAGCCTGCTTAAGAGGGAAACCCCCATATTCCCCTCTTAGCGAGACTAACGGCGTTGCTGTTTTGCAGGAACCGTGCCATCTCACGAGTAGAAAGAGAGATTGAACCCACAGAGGAAATAACCCCACAGATTAACCATAGTGTTACCCTGTGTTTCATCATTGGCGCCATCCGCTTTTAGCAAAACCACTCTCATCTCTTTTTCTTTTCGAAAAACACTCGTCACACATGGCTGAACAAAACCCTTCTCACCAAGTAGACGAAGACGTTTCTTCCTTCGAACTCGTTTCGGACAACGTACACGTCCAGCGGGGTCCAAGGAACGAAATTATCCAAGAAGGGCCGATGAACAATGAGTTTCCCAGTATCTTTGGGAGTACATCCAGGATCGCCACTCAAAACGCACCTGGTGCTACTTTCCAGACTCCACCCAGAATCATCACTCAGACCACAAACGGAGCTACGTTCCAGCCTCCGTCAGAGGTAGTCCAACAGACACCGCCACCAGTGCAAACTCAGAGCCATGGAGCTGGCCCCTCAGCTCCATCGGACCAAGCACAACTGAACTTCTCTGCATTATTAGGGCTACCCGAAGGAAAAACTCTGGCTTCCTGGTATGCCGAACAAGTGGCGTCCATAAACCTTGTTTACACATAACTCAGCGCGCAGCAAGCTCTGCTACAGGCACAAGCAAACCGGTCCGCATTTGTCACCCCACTGCCAAGGCCTTTGAGCGCCCCCATGCCTCAACAGACCAACGCTTTTAATCTACGTCCTGAGTCAGTACCCCCACCACATGTTAGAAGACCAAGCGCGCACGACACGCGCGATACGTACGGTGAAACCGAGAGTAATTACGTGCAGTATTCTCATCAACCGAAGAGGCCAATACAGAGTCGTTTAGGTCCGCGCAACATAAACGACGAACTCGAAGATGACGATGAGACATACAGAGAGAGCACAGTGTTCAGCAGGTTGCCACCGGAGCATGACGCATACAAACCTCGAAAGCGCGCGGGTTATGACCCAAAAGCTGAACATGATTACACTCTAAGCTATTGTCCAGACGACATGGCTGAGAATTCAAAGTTCATCAGAGAGATCGCCACGGCTGCCATAGACAAAACAAAATTGCCACACAACGTGGGCAAATACAACGGGTTGACAGACCCAGACGATCATCTCCAAGTTTTTAACGGTGCGGGAGCAACGGGCGGATGGAACTTACCAACCTGGTGTCATCTCTTCGCTCAAACCTTCATAGGCGCAACGCGCGTCTGGTTTGACAGCTTACCAGCAGGGAAAATCAAATCCTGGGTCGATTTCCGAGAGAAGTTCCTGGCACACTTCTCACAGCAACGACGACACACCAGGGATCCGGCCGATTGTTTGAACATATGGTGCAGAGACCACGAGAGCGTGGAAGATTTCATTACTCGGTACAACAAAGAATGTTTGGAGATCGGCGATGTAGGCGAGAAGATGATGCGCGCACATTTCATGAGGGCTGTCAAGTGCGACGATCTCATCAAGCGCGTAAAAGGGAGAGACGGAGGACCCAAAGACTGGGAGACCTTCATTGAAGCAGCCAAAACCATCGCGCAGTCGGATAGACAGCTGACCGGCGACGACCACCGTCAGCGTAGTTACAACCACACCGACCGGCACAGCAAGAAAGGCAGGAACCAACCTTGGAAAGCATCCGGTCACAGAGAAAGAAGCCCGGCGAGAGAGGATGCGCGCCACACGATCAACCAAATAGCACACCGAAAAGAGGTGAAAAGAGAAAACAGAGAGAAGCAGTGGACACCCCTGACGAAAACCCCTTCAGAAGTCTTGGCAACCGAGAACCACCAGTTCAAGCCACCACTACAAATGCGCAACAAAAGGGGCCAAGACCCGAATCTTTTCTGTGAATTCCACAAGGACACAGGCCACTTAACCGACGATTGTTTCAGCCTCAAACAAGAGATCGAAAGGGCCTTAAGAGACGGAAAGTTAACTCACCTGGTCAAAGGTGGAAAGCGTGATTACCGTCAGATTCAAAGAAGAGAAGAGGGGTCGGATAACAAAAAACTCCGGAAGCTAGAAACCCACATGGTCCAAGGGGGTCCACGAAGGTCAAGAAAAAACTACCACAAGCGCGCGCAGGACGACTCATGGCGCGAGAAACAAGTCGTTTTCCCGGTTGTCAGAGGAGGCCCGCGAGAAAGGAGGCCCATAGTCATCTCGGGTGTCATAGGGCATTATCAAACAGATTACATCTTCATCGATCCAGGGAGCACTGCAGATATCATATATGAACAGTGTTTTAATCAGTTCGATCAGGAGGATAAAGCGCGCTTAGAACCAGTTGATTACCCGCTCACTGGTTTCTGCAACGAAGCCGTTTTTCCTCTAGGACAAATATCGTTCCCAGTGTTGCTCTCGGACGGAAGAAACTCAAGAACAGAAGAAGTCACGTTCATGGTGCTGCCAGCACATTCAAGACACGATATTCTGCTGGGAAGAGAATCCCAAGGTGATTTCAGCATGATTTGCTCTGGCCCACACTCAGTAGTGGGATTCCCAACAGAAACAGGAGTAGCCATCATCTACGCAAGCAAAGAAGTATTAGCGACAGATGAGCTAAGACCTGCAAAGACAAGGAAACCAGAAGCACGCCAAGAGGCAGAAAAATGGGTGCTAAACAGCGCATATCCGGAACAGACAGTAACCTTGGGACCTGCAATGTCCGATCTGACGCGCGCGGCGCTAAAAAAACTGCTGTTCCAAAATATGGATGTCTTTGCCTGGACGCCAGCAGACATGGTGGGTGTTCCACGGCACATAGCTGAACACCGCTTAAACGTCTCGGAAGAAGCCAAACCGGTGGTACATGCCAAGCGCCATTTGGGAGACATAAAGCACGACGCCATGAAAGAGCAAGTGATGGAGCTGTTAAACGCGGGAATCATCAGGGAGGTCAGGTATCAAACATGGGTGGCAAGCCCAGTGATGGTCCAGAAGAACAACGGTAGCTGGAGAATGTGCGTAGACTACAAAGATCTGAATAAGGCATGTCCGCGCGACTGTTACGCCTTACCAGACATCGATGAAAAGATCGATTCACTTGCCACATTCCGATGGAAATGTTTCCTCGACTGCTACAAAGGGTACCACCAGGTACAGATGGCCGTGCAGGATGAAGACAAGACCGCGTTCCGCACACCAACAGGGCTATACTGCTATACCAAAATGCCTTTTGGTTTAAAAAATGCGGGCGCGACTTACCAGAGGCTCATGAACGAAACCTTCCACGACGCCATCGGCAAGTATATAGAAGTGTATATGGATGATCTGGTTATTATGAGCAAAGAGGAGAGTACAATGTTGTTGAACATCCAAAAGACGTTTGACACCTTGCGCGGAGTCAGCATCAAGTTAAACCCAGCGAAATGCTCCTTCGGCATGGAGGAGGGGAAATTCCTGGGTTTCATTGTCACGAAAGATGGCTTCAAGGTGAACCCTGACAAGATACAAGCAATAGAACGCATGCCGTCACCTTCAACGATCAAGGAGATGCAAAAATTGGCAGGACGGTTGGCAGCACTCAACCGCTTCCTGGCCAATCACGCAGCTAAATCATTTCCGTTTATAAAAACTCTCCGTAACTGCATGAAGAAGAGTCAATTTCAGTGGACTCCGGAAGCCGAAAGCGCATTCCGCGAGATGAAAGACTGCCTCATCAAGCTGCCAACATTAACTGCACCAGTAAAGGGCGAACCTCTGGTACTGTACTTATCGGCCTCCGACAGAGCAGTAGGAGCAGTGTTGCTTGTGGATCGACAGGGTGTCCAGACGCCAGTCTATTATGTGTCACGAACTCTAACCGACCCAGAAACCCGGTACGCAATCATGGAGAAACTAGTACTCGCACTAATCCATGCATCAAGAAGGCTGCGCAGGTACTTTGCCAACCACGTCATTCACGTGCTAACAAACTACAATATTGGCAACATACTCGCAAGGCCAGAGATCTCCGGGAGACTAGCAAAATGGGCGATAGAGCTCGGAGGTCACAACGTAGTGTTCAGACCAAGACCGGCGATCAAGGGCCAAGTACTTGCAGATTTCATGACAGAGGTACCAGATGACAAAGATCGAGAATGCAAGGCGATGGAAAAAGCCGAGAAACAACAAGTGGAAGAACCATGGCTACTATACACAGATGGTGCGTCTAACGAAGATGGCGCAGGTGCTGGTCTCCGGCTGGTGAGTCCCGACAAACATGAGTTCACCTACGCCATACGCCTGGATTTTAAAAGCACCAACAACGAAGCTGAATACGAAGCCTTCCTTGCTGGTTTAAGGTTGGCAATCAAAATGGGTGTACGACACATCGAAGCGCATGTGGACTCCATGTTGGTGGCAGGTTAAATCAACGGGCAATACGAAGCCAAGGGAGATACAATGGCACTTTACCTGAGTCAAGCAAAGACATTGCTACAAACCTTCTATTCCTACAAAGTGCATCACATCAATAGGAGCGAGAATAAACCAGCAGACGCGCTGAGTAAACTCGCCTCTACAAGCTTCCAGCACCTAGCAAAGGATGTACGCATAGAGGTTTTAAGCAACCCGTCAGTGCCACTGCGAGAAGTAAGCGTCGTTCAACTAGGAACAACGTCTTGGATGACTCCGATAATCGCGTACCTCCAATCAGGAATTCTCCCGGAGAACAAGGCAGAAGCGAGGAAAATCCAGTACAAATCCGAACATTATCAGATGGCTGATGGGATTTTGTACAGAAAATCATACCTCGGGCCTTTGCTAAGATGTGTTGATCCTGAGGACGCCAGCTATTTGATCAGAGAAGTTCACGAGGGAATCTGTGGTATACATGCCGGACCAAGAATGGTGGTAGCAAAAGTCATGAATGCGGGGTATTATTGGCCCGGAATGCACCTGAATGCGGTTAAAGAACTGAGAAAATGCAGCGGGTGCCAAAGACATGCCCCCAAAACGATGCGCCCCAAGAATGAATTGGTGCCAGTCACCACGGCGTGGACCTTTCAACAATGGGGAATAGACATGGTTGGACCTTTTCCCGAAGCCCCAGGGGCCGTCAAATTCATAATAGTCGCAGTCGACTATTTCACCAAATGGGTAGAGGCAAAGGCCCTCGCGTCAACCACAGCCGCCGTTGTCAAAAAATTCATCTAGGAACAAATCATATGTCGTTTTGGATTACCCCTCAAGATAATCACCGACAATGGAACCAACTTTGCCGAAGATAATCTTCAACAGTGGTTCAAGGAATTACACATCGAGCACACCTTCTCCTCGGTCGCGCACCCGCAGGGGAATGGTCAAGTTGAAGCCGTCAACAAGAGTATCGTCGACGGAATCAAAGCAAGGCTGGGGGGAAAAAAGAAGAGGTTGGGTAGACGAACTGCCCAGCATCTTGTGGGCCCACAGGACGATGCCCAAAACAAGCAACGGAGAAACACCGTTTAGCTTGGTTTATGGGTCGGAGGCAGTTATTCCAGCGGAGATAGGATTGCCGTCACCCAGAATGCTCTCAATGAACATGATCAACAATGAAGAAGAGAGGAGGATCGACCTGGACCTCCTAGAAGAACGGAGAGAAATGGCGGCAATCAATGAAGCAAAGTACAAAACGAAGCTGGAAAAATATTACAACTCTAAAGTCCGAGTATGCACCTTCAACCCAGGAGAATACGTCCTCAGAGACAATGAGGCCTCAAATGCAGAAAAACCCAGGAAGTTGGCTCCCAAATGGGAGGGTCCATATGTCATCGACACCGTGCTCGGAAAAGGAGCCTATAAGCTGCGCACCATCGACAACAGGGAGGTTCCTCGCACATGGAACGCCCAACAGCTGAGAAAATGTTACCTATGAAGAAAATTCTTGTAATCGCAATGGCCAAATTGCCAACACATTTATAGTTATACAAGAAGTGTTTGGCTATCTTTTTATCATGCAAATTTCTTTGTCACAACTGCATATATTACTTTGGGCATACACGAAAACATCAATGGCTCGACCATTAGGAAACGTTGTAGACCTCCAAGGCCTGTCACAAACAAGTGCACAGCCGGGTCAGACACACAACTAAAGCCTAACAGACACCAAACAAATACTTCGTGCCCACATAAACACGAAAACATCGAACACAGGGCAAACAAACATTGCAGGCACCCCCAAGGCTGAGAACAGCTGGGTACACACAATAACCTGTAACTCGATCACTTCGTACTTACGATCTAACATGCGCACAAATACGACAGAATAAAACGTTGTAATAAACACAACATAACCTGTCAGCGCCATCATTCATTCGTGATACCTAAATCAAAGTAATTACACATGCACATATTATGACGATAACAAAATTCGCATAAAAGGAAACGACTACTAGCATAACAAATGTCAAGTCATAGTGAAATATCCACAAATGTAACAAGGAAGTTAAAATTGTTCATCCAATTGTCAAATACAAGACCAACCAAGGTCATACGCGGCGCGCAGGCCGGAGTCCCTCATTCGGGATGACTAGGCCCAGCACCTCCAGTTGCACCACCTTCATCGCCAAGCGCTTTCTTTAACAAAGCGACACCATCCGGTCTTCGAGCCAGATTTTTCGCAGCTTTAACCACAGCAAACTCCAAAGACGAAAACTCTTGTCTCTTCGCGGCGTAAGCAGCAGTGCAATCCTCTTTCCACAGCTCGAAATGGTGTTCTTTCTCCTTATTAATGGCCGCAGCCCTACCCTCGTTGTACCCATCCTTACGACCGCTGCTGTAACCAGCTTGCCCCAACTCATACATATAATGGGCAAGCTCATGCGAGTTGGCGATGCGATCAGCAATCTACCACAAACACACAAATAAGAGACAATTCACGAAAGTCACAAAATACAGTAAAAGAAATTACCAGAGGCACCAAGCGCGAGAGCAACCATTTGCAATCAGCGGACGCTCCCTCAGCAAGGAGTTCAGAGGCCTTGCATTCAGCAGTCTTCTCTTGAAGAAGACGGTCAGCAGTCTCATATTGCCTGGCAAGGTCTTCCAGCTTAGCAATACGCGCAACATACTCCTCTTCCTTCTCTTCAAAGGCAACACGCGCCTTTTGGGCTTCATCAGCAAGCTCAGTCTTCTCTTCGGACAAACGAGTAATAGTGTCACGTTGAGATTTAAGCTCCACATTGGTACGCTCGCACGCAGCTTCCCAGCGTTTTTGCTTATCAGCATTGGCTTGCTTTTCTTGGGAAAGTTTCTCTTCCGCATCAGCCCTCCAGATCAACCCTTTCTTCTCAACATTAAACCGTTCCTTCTCTTCCGCAAATAGTTTTTTCTCATTTTTAAACTCCAGAATGTCTTCCCCCATTTCTCTCCACTCACGGACAATCTCCTGTGAAGTGGACCAGAAATTAACCCCGGCTTGAACATGCTCATCCAAAAGCTCTAACCGGCGGCGCCTCTTCTGGAACATCCTTTCAGCCGGGGGGAGAGACATAGAGAAAAATTCATGACAATTATCCAGACTATTCATCCTGGAACCCTGTGTCAGATTCCAACGGGGGACATGCGGAAGGTAATCACAAGCAGGGTTCGTTGTATCAAAAGAGTCAGCATGCACATTCCCAAACAGAGGGTCGCGAACCGCCCCGGAGGTCGCACCACCACCAGCACCGGGCGGGCGCTTGGTATATATCGTCTGATGTGGAGTGGTCTCACTGGTCTGCATCTCGGTTTCAATACCCTTACCACGACCAACACCACCAACACCACCCGCATCAACACCCCCAGCACCTCCCGCAGCATCATCACCACCAACAACACCGCCAGCATCACCACCTGTCTTACCACCACCTTCTCCAACTTGCTCCACATCCACATCGTCTTTCTTCTTCCCGTCAGAAGTCTCATGCGGAGGAGACAACCCAAAGGCCCTCGACGGCGGAGATTCCGGAGGAGTAATCTTTGAAATATCAACCTTGTGTCCCGTCTTGGCTGTTTTGACACCTGCTCCAAAACGAGCAGCACACTCAAAGAATAGGACAAACAAGCGAAAAATGTAAGACAAGCTGAGAGAAAATAAAACGAGTACCAGAAGCTTCATAGATTTTCTGCAACAAATCACTAGGTTTTTCAGCGAAAATACCCATGTCAATATCCGATTCAGAAGGGGCAGGAGGATTCTCTTTTTGAAGTTTAATTTTCTTCGACGCAAGCAGAGCAGCAGCCTGCTCGTCAAGCTTTCGCTTCCTATCATCGAAGGCCTTCTTGTGCATCATCTCTGTTAAAGTCGCGCGGTCCGACGCGGGACGTCTCTCTGCAACTCCTAAACCGGACAACGTATCAGAAACGACAACATAATCAAGGATACAAGGAGTATGAAGTCGCTTACGGGGAGACTTGGTGGAAGTTTCTTCAGCCCTCTTCCCTTTCCCTTCCGCTTTGTCAGCCTTCGCTTTTCTCCTCGTCTCCAACGGGTCAACAGTTTCGACCGGAATCTCCAAATCATCACCAACAGCCTCGTTCACCGGCTCATGCACAATCCCCTACGCCGGACCTGCACGCGCGGAACGAGAGGTTAGGTCTTCCAAAGATCTGCTAGACCCATCAATCGAGAGAACGATAACTTCCTCTCGAATAGAATCAAATGCATCATCATCATTTTCACTATCTTCACCTAAGACAGTGTTCACATAAGCGGTGAAACTCTCATTGCTCGGATGCAGAAATCGGCCACGGATCTGATCCAACCAAGGCTGCTTATCAGGTTTTTGTATCGCCTCAACCATTGCACCTGGCGCCTTAAGATCCAAAACTTTCAACAACGTGAACCCTACTGCACAAAAAGACAGAGATAAAGAACAATGCACAAGCAATACAACGTACAACATACAAAAAAAAAAGAGTAGGATTACGGAACGAGACGTACACTTGCCCTCATGACCATAAACCGGGACCCCCAACGGATGTTTAGGGATCCATTTCATACTCATCCCGGCACCAACCAACGCCATCTCCTCAAGCTGGATTATCAGAGTGGCTTTACGGGTCAACCTCTTATACCAGTCTTGATCAGCAAAATTTGCAACCACATCAACTTTTGGGATACCCTCATCCACAGATCTGTAATGCATGTCCACAGGAACAACACCCCGGTGAATGTAAAAAAACTTCTGCTTCCAGTCATGTAGACTCTTCAGTGGCACAGAGCAAACTGGAGAAACGTTGGTACGAGCACTGAAAGAGTAAAACCCACTTGTATACGTAACAGTGTAGAAGACGTTGAACATCTCAAACGTCGGATCTAAACGGTTCGCCATACAAACGAACTCGAAGTGAGTAATCCGAGGGAGTCCGATGGCATTTATCTGAGAGATGTGGAGACCATAACCCCTCAACACATCGGCAGTAAATCGGGTCATTGGTAGCCTGAAGTTACCCTCCCGGAAGAAGGCAGCATACAGAGTCATATGACCGGGAGAAGCATCCATGGCTGTAGAACCAGGAGTAGGATACTGAGCACCCCAATCAGGGAGAAAACCCATCTCCCTTACTAAATTCTGGAATTCATCCTCTTTCTACCCTATCACCGCCTGATCTGGGCCGGGAGGAGTTTTCCCCTTGTTCCTTCTTTTCCTTGTAGACGGATTTGCAGAGGACAAGGTGGGAAAACAAACTATAATGCAGACGAACTCAAACAGAAGAAGATAGAAAATGAAGGAAGAAGAGAGATTTCTGGAATTCAAATTTTGAATAAGTGGAGAAGAAAGAGAAAACCACCACGTATTTATACCCATCGCATTTAATGCGATGGGTAGTGGAGGCGTCAGACTTCGAAAAAGCAACCAATAGGGAGAAGACACGTCAGAGGAGAGAGAAGGCGGCACCTCTTTTTCCGGAACAGGTGAACAGATACCTGACACTTCGCCGAAAAGCGACTGACGGTGACTGAAAAGGCAACTGTTCATCTGACACCCGCCAGTCACATCAGCCATCCCTTCCCAAGACAGACAAAACTTCGTCTCGACGCCAACTTTTTTAAAAGGCCAAAACCCATGCGCGGCACGCCATGCGTCCATTTGGCTCAACTTTTAAGGGGCCAAAATGTAACAACTCTCACTAAAAAGTCCTAATTATTACTTTAATTGATCATTAGGAAACCCTAATTAAGACACCCAAGTGATTCCGCACAAACCCTAAAATTTCCAGAATAATTGGAATCAGGATTAGGGCCCCTAAAACTCAAGGTGGGGATAAACCCTAGTGGACGATTATCCACTATAATCGTTGTCACATAACTCAAAATAAAAAGTGTCAACTCACCTGAGCTAGTCCCAATCGTGGCTACCCTATAACCTACTTTCACCCCTTACGCATCGTAGAGGGTTAAAGCCTACGATGCGCAGGCTTGTTTAAGTCCCCTACGCATCGTAAGGGTTCTATGGCTACGATGCGTAGGGCTGACCAAAATTCAGCTATAAATAGAGGACATTGGCACTTGATTTCTGGACATTCAACGTCGAAAGAATTCACACTATACACTGAGATACGAACTGAATACTTCAAATTACAACCTCGGGTCTCGAAATTCTGCCGCAAAACAGGGTATTAGCACAATCGCTGCTACGATTCATTTTCCGACGATCAATATATCCAATGGATGTTTAAGTGCCGCCCACATTAGGGTTATACTTTGTCGTTCGTCGTTAAATCGATGGATGAAGTATCGCACTTTGTCGTTCGTTGTGAGAATTTGATCTCGTGAGTTATCGTAAATGCTGGATTGATTACTAACCTAGTTTTGTGTACATTGTTATTTAAATTAGGTTAACAAGGCTAATTCATAGACTAGACTCTGTCCGTATTAAATCAGCAATGTGAGTCATTCTCTTTTTATCAAATTTCTTTACAAAACCCTATTTATTTCAAAATTATAATTACAGGGATTAAGTTTATGTAATCACCATATTACAGCCGGTATGTGGGGTTTTGTATACATTACTTGATAATCTTCACCATTGGGGCAGCCAATGGGTGATATGACCATAGTCACAGACACCATTGGACGGAAGGGCCAATGGGTCGAGTGACAAAATACTGTGGGTATTTGGTTTGATATCAGAAACATTGTAATCTTCCTTAATACTGTAAATTATAACAAATGTGTCATTTTAGTAAATAGAATGATTCACTCAGTATTTTCCGCTGACAAAATCTTTTTCAAACATGTTTCAGGTGATCTGTTGTAATTCAGGAAAAAGTGTTGGAAAGCATTTCAAGCTTTAGAAAGTGGCTCATTATAAAATAAAGAAATAAATTTTGTAATATAAAGATTTCTCAGAAAAATCATAATATTGTAAATTATCGGGGTTTTATCCCGAATTGTGAAATAAAATAAATCGGGAAAATTTTAGCTTTAAACGATCCTAAAAATAAACTTCCGCTGTGAAACTCAATTAAGTAAATACCACGGGAATTTCTGTCTCGCGGCTCCTGGAACGGGTCAAACCGGGTCGGGGGTCGTGACAGAAATAAGGTGGTATCAGAGCCACTGAGTTAAGCTAATTAAGTATTGAGAAATACTTAAATTTTTCCTGATTACTATTCTGTGATTATGTGTTTTATTAACTGACTATTTGTTAGTTTACAGTATGGGTAAACAAAAGCTAGCAAGTATCTATCTTAAATTAGATAGATCCTCCAATGAGAAGGGAAGTTCATCCCGAACGAAATCTTCAAATCAGGCTGTAATTCCTGAAGAAGGATTCTTTGTGCGAAAGGCACATTATGAGGAATCACTTTCTCCTAGAAAAAGGGAAATGATTATTAAGAAAAGTAAAGAGATAATCCGAGAAAAGAAGATTAAACGGGAAACCCAGGAATTAATCAATAAATCACCTTGGGAAGATAAGCTAGATGAGAAATGGGCAAATTTATATATGCTAGCCACAGTAGCAGAAAATATAAATCTTTAAATATTTTAAAGTTTTAGCACCTTACCCCTTACCAATCTAGAAACCTTGTGCAATAAATAAAATTTTAGACCCTAAGTGTGCTTTCCAGTTATCTTTGTAATAAATCAGTACACAGTGTAAAGGTTATTTTATATTTAAGGTTTTAACTTAGTATTCTATGCATTTTGCATATATGCTACATCAGCATGAGTGGGATATCTGAAGCCTTTCAGAACCTTAATCTTTACCCAGTGAAAATAGAAGTTTCCAAAGAATATACTGGATACTTTCCTGATATAGAACAACCGGTAGAATTCAAGGCTCCTCCTTTGAACAAGCCAAAACGAAAGAAAAGAAAGAATTATGTGTGGGGAAGTCGTATACGTAAGAAAAAGCCAGCTACAAAACTTCCCAAAATAAACAATCCTTTGAAAAAGGGAAAAGAAATTATAACCGGAGAAAGTTCTAAACAACAGGAAATGGAAACTGAAGACAAAGAAGAGATTAAGGAGATAGGAATGCAGATGGAGGAAGGTACTAAAGACATAGTAATGGAAGTCGGGCAAGGCTCTAGACCAACCCAAATAGAAATCGGAGAGAGCTCCAATCAAAACCAGGGAAGGACCTTTCAAGATGAGATAGATTTCCTATTGGCAAGCTGTGAAACCATTCAGCCTGTCAATACTAATATTTTTACTTATCCTCTTGAAAACCAACTCCCTATGAATTGGGAACCAGCAATCCCAGACCCAATAGTCCACTTCCAACCTGTAGGATTGGACGAATGGTGGACGAACGATTGGCAATTCCAAAATATTGTCAACGATCCTTATTCCTTTCTTCCACAATTCGATCCAGAACCCCTACCTAATCCACCCATGAGTAATGAAAACATGGCTGAACTTCGCCATTTTGGTGAAGAGTTAATTGATGCGGGGAATAGAATCAGGGAGATAGGGGGACAAATTTCCTGGAAGTACGATGAGAGGGAACTACGTTTTTAGGACGACAAGTGACGAAGGATAATAGGATGGTAAAACGATGGTTGTATAAATAGTAAATTAGTCTGTAGATAATGAATAAAACTCTGTAAGATGTGTGAGTAATGATGCATACTATACTAGATATAAAATGAAATCGAGAAATCGATTGTTTTGACTATATCTGTATTATAAAAAATTTTATTGTTTGTATATAAATTGTTATTTAGCATATACTAATAAAATTTATATATATTATCAGATGGCAAACAGTGGTAATGAACCTGTAAATGAAGTTAATCAGTCTGAGCAACATTCAAGAGATCAATATATGACTAGACAAGATATTGAAAATATTGTTGCTCAAGGGATAGCCAATGCTATTCCAGCATTCGTTGCTGCTATTAAAAATCCAGTAGAACCGCAACAAATCATTCCTAGCAAACGTAATACTGAAGATAATTCCAGTAATAGTGTAAACGGAGGCAATGATCATGTTAATCATGAACCTCGACAAGCTCCGCTCCTTAAGAAAATGAAAGCCGCAACACCCGGTTGCACTTTCAAAGAATTCCTTGCTTGTAAACCTACTGAATTTGCAGGCATCGAAGGAGCAACTGCATCACTGCGTTGGTTAGAGAAAACCGAAGCAGTAATTACAATAAGTAAATGTGCCAAAGATGATCAGGTTATGTACGCGTCAAATCTTTTTAAAGAAGGAGCACTCGAATGGTGGAACACTGTGTTACAAGCCAAAGGAAGAGCCATAGCATATGCTATGACTTGGGAAGAATTTAAGAATTTGGTAGAAAGAAAATTTTGTCCTGAGTATGAAAAGGAACAAATGACAAATAAGTTCCTAAATCATCGGATGTTGGGTGTAGATTGTCGCGGTTATACTTTGACATTCTTCGAATATGCTAGAGTGGTACCAACACTGGCTTCGCCAGAACCAGTACTCATTTCTCGCTATATTTGGGGGCTAATTAGCGAAATCCGCAATATTGTTAAAGCTGCGAGACCTCGCACTATTGACGATGCGGTAAAATTAGCTAATACTCTAACCGATGAACTGGTACGCACAAGAGATGAAGATAGGAAAAAGGAACTAGCTCAGAAAATTACCCAAGGATTTCGTGTGGGTAATAATAACAGCTTCAAGAGAAAAGGAACAGGGCAATATTCAAATCCACCTTTCTGTAGAAATTGCAAAAGGAAGCATTACGGAAAATGTAATATAACCTGCAACCTTTGCAAGGGTATAGGACACCGTGAAGAAAACTGCAGAAAGAAAACTGTAATCTGTTTTAACTGTGGAGAAGCAGGGCATTATAAAACAGAATGTCCTAAATTGGTTAAACCAGTAGACAACAAACCTAAGGCTAATGAAGGAGCTACTAAGAAGAATGTCAGAGCATTCCAGCTAACTACTCAAAAAGCAGAACTCATCCCAGAAGTGATAGCTGGTACGTTCTTAGTCCACAAGGTATACGCAAAAGTATTATTTGACTCTGGTGCAAACCAAAGTTTTATCAATACTTTATTCTGTCAAGCTCTTAAGTTACCTTTAACCAACATTAGGCAGATTTTTACAGTCGAAACTGCAGATGGGAATTCAGTTAAAATCAATCAGGTTTTGCAAAAAGTAGAAGTAGAACTTTCAGGTCATAAATTTTCTGCAAACCTATTACCTATGAAATTAGCTGAATTCGATGTTGTGTTAGGAATGGATTGGTTAATAGCCAACCATGCTCGAATTCTTTGTGATAGGAATTCCATAGAAATTCAGGCACCTACTGGAGAAGTAATTATGATTACAGGAGATAAACCACGGAAACCCATGAAGTTCATATCGGTAATGAAAGTTGCTAATTATGAACGAAAACAAGGAATAGTGTATATGATTTCGGTAATCATTAACACTAAGGGTAAAGATCTTAAGGAAATACCAGTAGTCTCAGACTATCCTGATGTATTCCCAGAAGATTTACTGGGATTACCTCCAGATAGGGAAGTAGAATTTAGGATTCATCTAATTCCAGGAATTACACCGATAGCCAAGGCACCTTATCGGTTAGCACCCACAGAAATGTTAGAACTGAAAAAGCAATTAGATGAATTACTAAGTAAAGGATTCATACAACCTAGCTCATCCCCTTGGGGAGCGCCAGTGTTGTTTGTGAAGAAAAATGATGGTTCTATGAGAATGTGTATCGATTATAGGGAATTGAATAAGGTTACAATTAAGAATCGATACCCATTACCTAGGATTGATGATCTATTTGATCAACTGCAAGGGGCTATATATTTTTCTAAGAATGATTTACGCTCCGGATATCATCAATTGAAGGTACAAGAAGAAGACATACCTAAAACTGCTTTCAGAACTAGGTATGGTCATTATGAGTTTACAGTCATGCCCTTTGGGTTAACAAATGCACCTGCAGCATTCATGGACATGATGAATAGGATCTGTAAACCGTATTTGGATAAATTTGTAATTGTCTTCATAGATGATATACTTATTTATTCCAAAAGTCAGGACGAACATTGTCAGCACTTGCATGTACTCTTAACTTTGTTAAGAAAAGAAAAGTTGTACGCCAAATTCTCAAAGTGTGAATTTTGGTTGCAAGAAGTGCAATTCTTAGGACACATGGTGAATCATGAAGGTATTCACGTAGATCCTGCTAAGATAGAGGCGATTACCAATTGGAAGGTTCCCCAAACTGCAATGGAAATTAGGAGTTTTATAGGTTTAGCTGGGTACTATAGACGGTTTATTAAGGATTTTTCCAAAATAGTCGTACCATTAACTAAGTTAACCTGTAAAGCCATTAAGTTTGAATGGGGACCTAAACAAGAAGAGGCTTTTAGGATTTTGAAACAGAAATTAACCAATGCACCAATCTTAGCCTTACCAGAAGAAACAGAAGATTTTGAAGTATATTGTGATGCTTCAAAACGAGGATATGGATGTGTGCTTATGCAACGCAAGAAGGTAATTGCGTATGCCTCAAGACAATTGAAAAAGCATGAAGAAAATTATACGACTCATGATTTAGAATTAGGAGCCGTAGTTTTTGCCCTTAAGATTTGGAGACATTATCTTTACGGAAGTAAATTTACTGTCTATACGGATCATAAAAGTTTAAAGTACATATTTGGGCAAAAAGAGTTGAACATGAGGCAAAGGAGATGGATGGAAATTTTAAGCGACTACGACTGTGATATTCAGTATCACGAAGGAAAGGCAAATGTAGTTGCAGATGCATTAAGTCGTAAGTATCGTGAAAAACAACGACGATTCCGTGCTCTTAGATTGAATCTACAATTAGATTTAATGGAACAAATTAAGAATATTCAAGAAAAAGCAATAGAGGATGTTGCTGAAGGAATGAAAGGAAGAATAAAAGAATTAGAGCAAGGAGCAGATGGAATTTGGAGATTCCACAAAAACAGAATTTGGATACCAAAACAAGGAGAATTAAGAAATAAGATATTAGAAGAAGCTCATAAATCTAGGTATACTATACACCCAGGAAACAACAAGATGTACCAAGATTTAAGAAAGAACTTTTGGTGGATAGGCATGAAGAAAGATATAGCTAAATATGTTTCTAAGTGTCTTACTTGTTCACAAGTTAAGGCAGAACATCAAAAACCTTCAGGACTACTACAACAATTAGAGATGCCAGTGTGGAAATGGGAACTTATAACAATGGATTTTGTTACTAAGTTACCCAAAACCAGAAAAGGTAATGATGCGATTTGGGTAATTATGGATCGATTAACCAAATCTGCTCACTTTCTACCTGTGAAAGAAACCTTTACCATGGAAAGATTAGCAAAGTTGTATGTAGATGAAATTGTATCTCTACATGGAGTTCCACTCTCCATTGTATCAGATAGGGATAGTCGATTTAGTTCTCATTTCTGGAAAAGTTTCCAGCAAGCAATGGGAACTCGACTAAACCTAAGCACTGCATATCATCCTCAAACAGATGGGCAAAGTGAAAGAACAATCCAAACTCTAGAAGACATGCTCCGAGCATGTGTGATAGATTTTGGTGGAAATTGGGACGATCACTTACCATTGATTGAATTCTCCTATAACAATAGTTATCACTCAAGCATCAAAACTGCTCCATTTGAAGCTTTGTATGGAAGAAAATGCAGAACTCCAATTTGTTGGGCAGAAATAGGAGAAAGTCAATTATCAGGTCCTGAGATTGTGCAAGAGACGACTGATAAGATTACTCAAATCAAGGAAAGGCTGAAGACGGCACAAACCCTCACTAAAAAGTCCTAATTATTACTTTAATTGATCAATAGGAAACCCTAATTAAGACACCCAAGTGATTCCGCACAAACCCTAAAATTTCCAGAATAATTGGAATCAGGATTAGGGCCCCTAAAACTCAAGGGGGGATAAACCCTAGTGGACGATTATCCACTATAATTGTTGTCACATAACTGAAAATAAAAAGTGTCAACTCACCTGAGCTAGTCCCAATCGTGGCTACCCTATAACCTACTTTCACCCCTTACGCATCGTAGAGGGTTAAAGCCTACGATGCGCAGGCTTGTTTAAGTCCCCTACGCATCGTAAGGGTTCTATGGCTACGATGCGTAGGGCTGACCAAAATTCAGCTATAAATAGAGGACATTGGCACTTGATTTCTGGACATTCAACGTCGAAAGAATTCACACTATACACTGAGATACGAACTGAATACTTCAAATTACAACCTCGGGTCTCGAAATTCTGCCGCAAAAAGGGTATTAGCACAATCGCTGCTACGATTCATTTTCCGACGATCAATATATCCAATGGATGTTTAAGTGCCGCCCACATTAGGGTTATACTTTGTCGTTCGTCGTTAAATCGATGGATGAAGTATCGCACTTTGTCGTTCGTTGTGAGAATTTGATCTCGTGAGTTATCGTAAATGCTGGATTGATTACTAACCCAGTTTTGTGTACATTGTTATTTAAATTAGGTTAACAAGGCTAATTCATAGACTAGACTCTGTCCGTATTAAATCAGCAATGTGAGTCATTCTCTTTTTATCAAATTTCTTTACAAAACCCTATTTATTTCAAAATTATAATTACAGGGATTAAGTATATGTAATCACCATATTACAGCCGGTATGTGGGGTTTTGTATACATTACTTGATAATCTTCACCATTGGGGCAGCCAATGGGTGATATGACCATAGTCACAGACACCATTGGACGGAAGGGCCAATGGGTCGAGTGACAAAATACTGTGGGTATTTGGTTTGATATCAGAAACATTGTAATCTTCCTTAATACTGTAAATTATAACAAATGTGTCATTTTAGTAAATAGAATGATTCACTCATTATTTTCCGCTGACAAAATCTTTTTCAAACATGTTTCAGGTGATCTGTTGTAATTCAGGAAAAAGTGCTGGAAAGCATTTCAAGCTTTAGAAAGTGGCTCATTATAAAATAAAGAAATAAATTTTGTAATATAACGATTTCTCAGAAAAATCATAATATTGTAAATTATCAGGGTTTTATCCCGAATTGTGAAATAAAATAAATCGGGAAAATTTTAGCTTTAAACGATCCTAAAAATAAACTTCCGCTGTGAAACTCAATTAAGTAAATACCACGGGAATTTCTGTCCCGCGGCTCCTGGAACGGGTCAAACCGGGTCGGGGGGTCGTGACACAAAACCCATGCGCGACACGCCATGCGTCCATTTGGCTCAACTTTTTAAAGGGCAAAACCCATGCGCGGCACGCCATGCGTCCATTTGGCTCAACTTTTTTAAAGGGTCAAAACCCATGCGCGGCACGCCATGCGTCCATTTGGCTCAACTTTTAAGGGGCCAAAACCCGTGCGCGACACGCCATGCGTCCATTTGGCTCAACTTTTTAAAGGGCAAAACCCATGCGCGGCACGCCATGCGTCCATTTGGCTCAACTTTTTTGAAGGGCGAAACCCATGCGCGGCACGCCATGCGTCCATTTGGCTCAACTTTTAAGGGGCCAAAACCCATGCGCGACACGCCATGCGTCCATTTGGTTCAACTTTTTAAAGGGCGAAACCCATGCGCGGTGCGCCATGCGTCCATTTGACTCAACTTTTTAAAGGGCCAAAACCCATGCGCGGCACGCCACACGTCTACCCGGCTCAACTATACAATTTGCCAAACTCCACGCGTCGTGGGCCCATTAGGTGCAGATTTCTTAGGGACCCCATGAAAACCTCACGCCATAACGAAATACCACACTTACAAGTCTAGAATCCCTCCTAGACGATCAACTCCACTAGAAGGCACACTGGACTGGGGGGACTTGAAGAGGTATGGTCCCAATTCCTTGCCAACATGGCAAGGACCACACCACTTTTTCCATCAAACGTGGCGCTGACATCGACGAAGTCATCCAGAAGCTTCTGGAAGATATCTAGGTGGCCCCAAAGATGCTCCACCCGACATAAAGGACACAACGTGTCACCAGTCGCCAGGCGCCACGTAGGCCTGTAACAAATCTAAGGGCAGCCCGACAATGCCAGTACGACGTCTCCAAGATGAGCGAATGCGAGCGCGCCACGTGTACCACTACACTGACCACAGCAGAGGAGACCAAGAGGATATTCCCCTTGGTCGGACAGCTGGCGCGCAGCCACAGCTGGCATCGCTGCTCTTCCCTCTCTCGCCCTCCGGCTATAAATAGAACCCTTCATCATTCAGGTAAAAGGATCTTGCTCTCCCTATTCTCACACTTAACACACACTGTTTATCCCTCCTCGGAACAGTACTTATTCTCACGCCGGAGCCTGGTTAAGAGGGAAACCCCCATATTCCCCTCTTAGCGAGACTAACGGCGTTGCTGTTTTGCAGGAACCGTGCCATCTCACGAGTAGAAAGAGAGATTGAACCCACAGAGGAAATAACCCCACAGATTAACCATAGTGTTACCCTGTGTTTCATCACAACATCTGCCTGTATATAACAAAAATCTTTATGCAACAACCCTCTACTTGTCTGGAAGAATATGGCATGTGAAACGAATCTTTGCCAGCCGTGTTCTGAATATGAAGCACTGAACCAGTGACTAGCTGCAGTTTATATAAGATTCATTTTGAGCTCGTAATATGATACGCATCATTGTGAGTGATGAGATATATATATATATATATATATATATATATATATATATATATATATATATTACCTTTGCGTTCGTCATGTCTTGCGTTCACCAGATCCCAGATACGAAGAGTAAATTCTACAAGTATCTTGGTTCCAGATGGAAGATTCTCAACATCAGCTAGAGCCAGTTTAAGGGATATATAGCCACCACCAACACCCTCGACTCCATTAGGATATAGCAGTATCTTCCTGCACAAAGTCATGCAGGCCGGTAACTGAAATATGAACTTGATCAACTTATGTTGAGGAGCAATTCTATTATTGCTTCTTACCATTTGTGACCCCCAACATTGAATATGTCGGAAGTTTCACAGTTTGCATTTACTTCTGAAAAGGTGAATATCCATGAATGTTTGTAAGAAAGTGCATCCTTTAGCATTGACAAACACTCGGTTTTGCCTTTACTTGTTTCTTTAGACACAAACACCTCGGCTCCAAACACACATTTGTCTCCAACAAGATACCCGTTTTCAGAATCACCAAATTCTTTAAGACTGATGAACTTATCAAAGCCCCACTCGGTTCTCAATCGATGAAATCGTCTTCCTTCCCTCATTTCATCTGCAGGGTGACAATTCCAACATATATGGATTAAAATGATTGAAACAAAAAACAAAACGATATTGGTACATATGAACCCAAGTTACCTTCAAGTGTCATGTAATTATCATTGTTTTGATCAAGTAAAAAGATCCTGAAAGTCGCATAGACCTCCCAACCAGGTGGGAGAGAGGTTGCGTCTGCCATGGCTAGATATAAAGACAAGAATTCTTCGGCATCTTTACTCTTGTTGCCATTTGGGTGAATCACCAACTTCCTACAAGTTACAAATCTCATCACTACGCAACTTATTTAGGAAGATAGGCGTGAAAAAAAAACAACGTACCATTTGTGGCCTGCGGCTTCAAATCCGTTTGATTCATATCGTTCTACGTGTTGTTTTGTTAACAAAGAAAACTGTTAAATGTTGAGAATGTAGTGAGCAGGTGGTGACACAGATGTTGTTCTCAAATCCCCTGAACATGATTCTTCAATAGCCATGAGTGAAAAATTAAATGAAAAGTGACTATGTATCTACCAAAGTGTAACACCCGTTCTCATAAATCTAGGTTTATTGTATATTTTGCGAAAATAATCATGTGATTAATTATTACATATACATCAAAAATGCGGGTTTTTTAAAAATACTTTTACAATTTAAGTAATATACATAATGAAATTTTATTCGCCGTTTAAAATAACGACAAAACAACGTTGCAGAAGCTTTGTTTAACGTGTGTTCGGTTCTTGGTCGACGCTTGATCTTCATCCGGGACTCTCGACATTCACCTGTGATCAAAACCAACTTAAATGTCAGTTTTGATAGTCAAATATGAAGTTCAAACAAGCACAGGGGTTAAGTATGATGTTCAAACAAGTACAGGGGTTAAATATAACAAAAAAAACATTTTTCGAGTTTGGAGGCGTTGCGTGACGCCAAGGGGCGTCGCGTGACGCTAGGCCCTCTTTTTGGCAGACTGTTGCTTCAGCTGTTGTTGTACGTTCCCAGCATGACTCGATTTCACGGAAACGGCCATAACTTCTTCGTTATTGACCCGTTTTATCCGATTCTTTTTCCTACGCGTCCGTAATTTAATTCTCCATCTAATGAAGTTAAAATCCGACATCCGGATTAGCAAAATTCCAGATTTTTTATTTCTTCGGCTTATTACCCTTTTTACCAAATTTTGACCCGTTCGCTTTTTATCAAACAAACTCATTTGTTTGACCCCTATTTCTCATGACCCCTTTAAGTCCAATAATACCTATCATATTAGGTTCCGATTACGGATTTCCACGCATTATTAACCCATTTTTACTTATAGTCTTATTTTGACCCGTTAAGGGTATTTATGTCCTTTTTGGCATAAATCTTGCTCATTCATTTTAAGCACCATATTTTCACATTGATTCTCAAATGGTCTTCCACCACAATTATAATTGTGGTGGGTTTATCGCACTAAAATGCTTGTTCCTAATTTTATTCCCCGGATATATCATTTTAAGGTAAGATGCGTTTTAAGGCGTTTAACTCTAGAAAGTTTATTCTTACAACTTTTATGCGCATCCGAGGGTTGAATGGTCATAATATAAGTTTCTAAACAACCTCTAAGGGTCGTTTGCCCGGTTGACCCATCAAGGGCTTTTTGGTCAATTTTAGTCCTTCTTTTGTAACGAAGGACTTCCACTAATAGTTGACCAAAATATCACTTCTAACTACATCCTTATATTTGCGTACCTGGCTCGAGTCAACAATTAGACCCGATTTATACCTCGCTTTTATTTTCACATATTATATGGCGACGCAATTGTCCGAATCGCTAATCGCTCCTGTTTACACAAGGCTTGACAACTACATTAGTCGATATTGTCAAATGGTGTTATCATCACCATTTGACCCGTTTAGACTATATGCCCAACATTACCTATTAAATCAAAAACATGGTTTTTGATTTCCAATTCATACATCCATCCCATCCCGGATTTTATTACCAAATCCTTTTTCTCCATTATTAGATTACACTTCTAGGTAATCTTAATGGAAATTCATAATTTCTTAGTCATTACATGATTAATTTACCGTTTTGCCCTTTTTGCCATAAACCATGGTTTTTATCATCTTTATATGTTCCGACTCGTATCAATCGCGTCGGAATCCATAATTTCAATATTATCATTATTGCATCTATAACGCATAGAATGAACAAGTATTCTACATAATTATGTAAGTTTCACTTACCTTGCATCCGAGCTACGCTTTTCTTCCATGCTTGATTTGTTTGACCCGCTTTCACTCCAAGCTTTACTTAGCTTGTTTAAGCGCCAACTATTATTCATCATTTCACAAGGTGGTTAGTTTAATCATAACTAAATACGATTATTCCACCTTACGCATTTTATATCAAAATTACCATCTATCGTACTATAGGTCATTTTGACTTTTTAAAAGTCAAATGCCCATTAGTACACTAATCGCATATTCGAGTTTGTCAACTAGTTTTAGCATTTTTGATTACCCGGTAGGCGTTATCTTCAGACTACTGTTTTAACCAAAGTTCTGACCACGTTTATCATATTTAGAACTCTTTTTAATCACATTTTGCATAATAGCCGAAACATCACAACTAGGTGTTTTAACTACAAAATTCTAGTTTCGAGCCTTCTTTGAGGCATTTCAACGAACACCTTAAGGGCATAATTTTACATGTTTATTTATCATGTCTCTAGCTTATCTCTTATCCCAAATTTCACATAAATCAACCATCTTACAAAGTGGTTAACTTCTATAATTTCTGAAATCACTTCAAAATTGTCAATTTACACTAGATCAACAATCTATTTCCTAGTGTTCATCAAATTTCACATAACTCACTAATCACCTACAATGGTGATCATAATTTTCACTAAAAATTCACATGATTTCAGCTTGTGTTTGTCTAGGGTTTGTCCCTAAACACTATCGTAGTTCCTAAATCATCATAACATACACATGCAACTAGAATCTCAGATTATTCCCAATTCATGAGAATTTCAAGTTGAAAGATTTCTCAAAATTTTACATACCTTGTAATCCCCTTGTGATGAGGATCAGGAATCTATGTTTAGAATTCGATTTGGACTTGAATTGAACCTTCAATTTGCAAGATTTGTTGAGTTCTAGGGTTTTCACCCTCCTGGTCGCTCCTGGAGATCGATCCACACACACTTAGTGTGTGTGGTGTGTTATTTTTTTTTATTAAATAAAACTTGTTTCCTTTTTCACGGTTTTGGTCCCTCAAGTTTAGATATTCATAAATGAACTATAACTCATAGTTTATTATTTAATTACCCATTACTAACTAGGTTAATTTTACCTAGTTAACTTAGTGGGTTTCGGGAGTTAAAAACCCATTGTATTTTAAGTCCCGTTGACTCGGGCTCTTATAAACTAAATTCTTTGATTTGCTTGTATTTAATTATTAGGATTTCTTATTTAAATCCAAATAGTTAACGGGTTATTTTTACTGCTAACGGTACTTTATCCGTCTTTTAGTATGAACAGAGTTTGATTACCAAACCCGTTTTCGGGGTGTTACACAAAGAAACTAATGGCTTGTGAGTTGAAATCAAATGGATTATGGAAGACTATATATGCTTAATTAAAGAGTAGTATTCATGTTTCCTCCAAATCACTTATTCTCTGCTTCCCATAAACACAAACATTTAGTCATTTTTCAAGCCTAAATTTAATGCTAAAGAAAGCATCTCACATTAAGAGGTTCAAGCAAGGAATGGAACCATGAGCATTAACAACTCAATCAACATGCACAAGAATCTTATTCTCAATCATTTTTGTATTTTTTTTTATTTAGGTTTTTGAGTTTTCTGGTTATTTCAACTTATATCTTTTAAAATATTTGATCCTTGAAATTGCAAACTGCTGAATACGAAAGAAATACAAAATCTTAAGTTTTGAAAAGCATCTAAACACCTTAAGCACCTGCCACATACGTCAAAGTAAAAGTCAATACACATAGTGTAAAGGTGAGCGTACAAGTTTAATAATAGCATATAGAGTTCGAAATCGTTACGCATAACCAGCACGTACACAGTGTGAAATGAAGCACGTAAGTTATCGACATGAACCTATCAATACCAATGACTGCGGGTTGACTGCCCAAGGCAGTTTGTAATACACACTCACCACTGTGAGCCACGTAACAAATTGTCCTTAACAACCCCTGAGTGAACAGGTGCTGAGTCCAAACAAATAGTACTATCGTTGCTAAGGCAGGTAGACAGCATTCCATGTTTAAACATAACAAACAAGCATTCATTAAGTCACGTATAACATGTGGTAATGGTTAGCGTTAAAGTATAGCGTAGTGTGTTCGATGTGATTTTTGAATAAGTAACGTATGTAACACCCAAAAGTGCGTAAAGGAAAAAAGAATCGAGTATACTCACAACGATTGAATTAATGGATTGAAGGGAGCGCTTAGAGAGGATAATAGCCTGAACAGTTATTGATAACATAAGCGAAAGTCGGCGCGTAAAAAGGTGCGAAGTGTCAGTGGGTCGAACAGCAATCCGGTCGTATGGCAATCCGATCGGATGGCCGGTCGTTCGTTCGGGTGACAATCCATTCGGACGATCATCCGATCGGGTGACCATTCGAGTGGATTGTTACCCCATTTAGGATGGTTGTGTTTGTGTATGATGGCTTATCTTTTGAAGTTTTCGTTTTAGCATTTTGAAAACATAGAAGTATCTCTACCTTTCAGGTCGATCGATCGAACGACCGTTCAATCAGGCGACAATCCGATTGGTTGGACACTTTAACGAGAACAAGCTCTCAGCAGTTTGTCGCTCGATCGGATGGTAGTCCGATCGGGTGGCAACCCTGGTGCTTTGAACATGTTGAAAATTGTTTAAGTGTTGAAGTCAGAACGTTACATGGCCGAGTGACAATCCGATCTGGTAATCCAATCAGGCAGCAGTTCGTTCCACGATCACAACTTCAAATGTTTGAAATAAATGTTAAGTGTAGGGCCAAGGTGCAAGCCGATCGGGTGGCAACCCGTTCGGGTGACAATCCGATCGGACAGTAGTCCGATCGGGCGACGCTCCAACCTGGTCGACCTGATCGTCTTCTTCCTTGGTCATTTTGATAGTTTGTCGTTTTATCGAGATGATTTGATAACGTATTAGACAACAGAAACCTTGTCAATACTTGATAACCTGATCGGACAAGAATCACCCAACTCCGAAAAGTTAACTGTTCAAGACGGTATTCCATGTTTAACCCGAAATCGGTAATCTCGTGGATAGAATCCAGATCTTGAACCAACACCTCAACAAGTAGTAGTAGAAGGTTAGAACAAGCTCCGATTCTATCGATTTTTTAGTGCATTGAGTGTAAAAGAGTTGAAAGAAAGTTAGAAACCATCTTCCAATCCTTTTTCACCATGAATATGTTCAGATCTTTGCAAGATCTTTGTTTATTTGTATGGAAATCGTTCAGATCTAAGTTGTTCTTGGTGGATTGAAGCCAAAACATGAAGTTCATAAGAACACCATGATGACATCATCCTAGAACACCTCAAATATAGTGATTTCACGGTTAAAAGTTAAGATTCAAAAGATAGAAAGGTGTAGGAGTGCGTGTAGATCAAGAAAGTACAAGATTTAGGTTGAATACTTATAAGAATCACGAGAAATCTGAAGAAAAGTGGGCAAGAAGAGCTGGTCGGACGATAGGTGCAGAAATGGTAAGTTTGATGTGGACAGGGGGTATTTATAAGCTTACCATAAAAGGAAAGGGGGAGGAGATGGCTGGTCGATCGGGTGACTGCTCGATCGAGTGGCACCTCGATCGGGTGGCAGCCCGATCGGGTGGCAGCTCGATCGGCTGGCCACTCGATTGGTGTGCAAGGCGCGACGAGTTTTGTTGTTTCGATTGCGATTGCGAGCGTTGCGATGCGATAGAGTTTCCTAGTCAAATTACTTTTAATCCCATCTACTATATCAACATACAATCATCCTTATTTCATATTCGTTTAGCGTTTGCGATTCGATTGCGATTGCGTTTTGATTAATCACCACAACAACATAAATAAACATGCACAAGTAACACATAAAGGGCACACACACATATAAGAACAATAACCAGAATGCGTAATTCGAGCTGCGAGTGCGATTTCCATAAGCGATAAATCGATTAAACATGCGATAAATATGCGATTATTAATAGATACTCCACATAATACAACTAAAGCGATAATAAAATTAGACTAATTATAAGTCAAAGACGTCAAAACAGGAATTGGGCAAGGAGTGACAGATCGAAATTAGCAATCTTGTCTTCCTTTGACTTCAATCTTGACTTTGGCTTTGACTTTCGAAACACGGGGTGTTACAGTTAACCTGGGGCGGTCCCACCCTTTGACCAAGGTGAGCGGCCGCACCCCTTGGAAAAAAATTAGTGTATATTTTAGCCAAAAAAACCCGACCGCACCACTTGAAAATATGATTGAACACCTCATCCGCAACCCCAACAAATAATTCATGAGTCCGCCACTGATGTTAACACTCATTTGTAATTAACATAATCCCCTATATATAATGTAGAGTAAACTGCCATTTTGGTCCCTGAGGTTTGAGCAGTTTTGCCACTTTAGTCCAAATCTCAAACCTTTTGCATCTGGGTCCCTGTGGTTTCAGTTTTGTTGTCATTTTGGTCCAAAAGTGAAATCGGCTCAAATTCCTCAAATTAAATCCTAATGTTTTGTCCTTTTCCCCACGGGTAATTTGGTCATTACAAGTATTATTTTAAAAAATTATTAATTAAAATAATTAAATTAATTAAACCCTTTACCTTATAAAAGAAGCACATACCCAACCATCATCTTCTCCAAACCCAACTGAGAACATCAATTCGGAAACCCTAACTCACAAATTTCGGCAACCTAAACGTCTGAAACAACAAAAATTGAATGTTTAGAGTTTGTAACTGTGTTACGTATGAGATCGTGAACTAGACGACGGCGCCGGTAATGATTTCGGCCGGCGAAGAACGATTTGATGAAATCTCCGTCAAATAGAAACCCTAGATTACAGATTTCTGCAACCTGAGAGTCTGCAACTACGGAAATGAAATGATGTGATAATATTTAGGGTCTGTAATAGTGTTAGGTGTGAGAAGGGGAGAGGAGGTGGCGGTGGTGGAGGGTCATATGAACAATAGGGCTTCGAAGAACCCCAGTTCTCCAATTTCTCAATTCTCTTCACAAATTACACTAATCGATGGTGTCATATGAACAACAGCCCCAATTCTACTCTTCTCACGAATCAATCGACTTTAACAACCCTAAATCCCCCAATTCCACCTCAACACCCGCACAATTTGCTGAAATTTTGACCACTGAACACGGTGATCCTCTTACACATTCATCATCCTTTCAGACAAACCCTAACTCCTTCAATTCGCTCATTGATTCATCATCATCTTTTCACACAAACCCTAGCTCTTTCAATTCGTTCATTGATCCACCGTCGTACGCGGAAGCCGTATTCAGATCGTTCGACGGCGTTAAATCCGATCAAATCAATGGACACGATGATGTCTCCATGTCAGAACCGTCTGTAAGTAACTATTATATTTGCATATTTCAGTTAGGGATCCACGGAAGATACATGATCTAGCTGCTTCAGTTGACTCGTTTAACTCGACTGTTTTGAGTGGGAAGGGGGGAGGAAGTAGCGGTGGTGAGAAGGGGGAAGAGGTGGCGGTGGTGGAGTTCATGATGGCGGTGGTGTTAGAGAGATGAGAGAGTGGTGGCGGTGGTTGCCGAAATCAGTGAGTTAGGGTTTCTGAATTGATGTTCTCATTTGGGTTTGGAGAAGATGATGGTCTGTGCTTCTTTTATGAGGTAAAGAGATTAATTAATTTAATTATTTTAATTAATAATTTGTTAAAATAATACTTGTAATGACCAAATTACCCTTGAGGAAAAGGACAAAATATTAGGATTTAATTTGAGTTGATTTCACTTTTGGACTAAAATGACAACAAAACTGAAACCATAGGGACCCAGATGTAAAAGGTTTGAGATTTGGACTAAAGTGGTAAAACTGCCCAAATCTCAGGGACCAAAATGGCAGTTTACTCTATAATGTACAACAACAACAACCATACCCAGTAAACCCTCGGCTCCAAAACGAACATACCAACATCAAGCGAAAGAATTTAGACCCCTATATATATTGTAATATCAATAAATCACCAATACTGTTCAGTTTTCCCGCGTAAAAGAACATACCTATACACAATGTTTTAAAAACCGGTTTTTAAATTATATCGGGATGGCTTTAAAAATGGTTCAACCGGTAGAACTGGGTTGTACCGGGTGGTTCAACCGGATGACCTAGTTAACTCTATAATTTCATAGAGATACATACGTACATGAATTATATTGACATAACTTATCAGTTTTAATTTTTTTACTAACATAATAAATTAGAATATAACTATTATCATGTCCTTTTTCTTTTTCAAGTTTCAAAACTACCGATGAAGATGGAACTGGAAGCATGATAAAGTGGAGTGATGAACCGATGAAGATGGAGCTGAATCTTGTGGATGAAGTGATAAACCGTAAGTGATGATGGTTTTGAATGTTGATCGATGGTATATGTATCTCATGAAACTCTAGATTACTAAAAACCCAAACCAAAATAATCATGGGCCGGTACCGGTATTATGGTTCAAACCGGTATACCAAATTTTACCGCTGGTACGAATCTTATGCCGTTTCACTTATTTACTGGGGCGTTTCGTACCGGATTTGCATCCGGCACCGGTAATACCATTTGATTATTTTTCTGATTAGCCCTTGCATGGGCAAGTCATTTTATTAAAAAGTCCCATTTAGGGCAACCATATACTTGTTAAATTTTAAAGGAACGATTGTATTTAAAATATCATTCCTATATTATAAAATCTACCATTATAATAAAATGGCAAAATCTAAAAAGGACAAGACCTAGCCTCGGGTCATATTAAGACCGGCCAAGATGGCAGTTCCTCAATTTAGATTCAGATCCTTATTAACATTTCAATTTAAAATTGTTCTGCGTTAATTATAAATTAAGAATCTTAAGTGTGAAACCTAGCCTTCGGGTCAATTATAAGACCGGGCCAAGATGGTAAGACCTGTTAAAAAGATTCAAATCATTAACTAAGAATCTTAAGAGTGAAACCTAGCCTACGGGTCAATTATAAGACCGGGCCAAGATGGTAAGACCTGTTTAAAAGATTCGTATTCCAGTTAACATCTGAAAACATGTTAACACTCCCGGCAGATGTGATTCTTGGAAATCACACGTTATTAAGGATTCTTCAAAAGATTCCTAACCCAGTTTAATGATCTCCGAATCCTGGGTTTACATCATCAATTAAGATGATCATATTTTAACCATACGTGGTAATATAGTGCCTACGGGCCTTGCTCATTTCTACATGAGCCAAAATATAGTGGTAGCAACGACTCCCTGTCAAAAAAAGGTAATGAACTAGGTTCAAACCTCAAGGCTTTGATTCTCTGAAATCATAGCTTATAATTTATAAATGTCCTTGTGACTAGGCCTATTGAGCCAGAATACCTTCATGCGCTGATTCTCTGAAATCATAGCTTATAATTTAAAAGTGTCCATGTGACTAGGCCTTTTGTGCCATTACTAATGCCTTAATTCTCTGAAATCATGGCTTATAAATTAAACTTGTCTACGTGACTAGGCCATTTGTGCTATTGTTAAAACCTTACTGCCTCGATTCTCTGAAATCATGGCTTATAAATTTAACTTGTCTATGTGACTAGGCCTTAGGTGCCACAAATAAAACTGTTATTGTTTTATAATTAGGATAAATTATTATAGAAATCCTAAATAAATTTGATTAATAAATTAACCAAATATGGTCTCTGTTTACCATGGTTAATGAATTACCCTAAGGGGCAATTCCATAATAAACTCCCAAATAAACTATTGTCCTTGTTTTCTGCAACAGTTCAATTGTAATGGCTAACTCAGACGAGGGTAATAGTCATCCAGCGGAGGTTAATAATAACGCCCGAATTAATCTAACGGGTGCGGAATTGAAAGCGATCATAGACGGCGCAGTTACCCAAGCTTTGGAAAGGCAGTATGATGAGTATAGTGGGACTCGTAGTAGGACCCTATCTACACAGCCTTCAAAGCCACCGTCCAATAACGACGACCCGAAGAAAAATGATGACCGACATTCCTCAAACCACAGTGCTCCATCTCAGCAGGTCATACTGAATAAAGGACCCCTTGCTAAGGGTTGCTCCTATAAATATTTCGTTTCCTGCAAACCCCGGGATTTCACTGGGGAGAAAGGAGCCATCGATTGTATGACATGGCTGGATGAGATGGATACGGTTGTTGATATCAGCGGATGAGCTGAGCAAGACGTGGTCAAGTTTGTGTCGCAGTCTTTCAAGGGTGAAGCTTTAGCATGGTGGAGATCTCTGATTCAAGCCACCGGGAAAATCCCACTGTACAATATGACGTGGGATCAATTCATTGCCCTTATCAGGGAAAATTTCTGCCCTCAGCATGAGGTGGAGAAGATAGAGTCCGATTTTCTATCCTTGGTGATGACAAACCTCGACTGTCAAGCTTACCTAACGAGCTTCAACACTATGTCTCGGTTGGTTCCATACCTGGTAACCCCGGAACCAAAACGGATAGCTCGTTTTATCGGTGGTTTAGCCCCCGAGATCAAGGCAAGCGTAAAAGCTTCTCGGCCAGCGACTTTTAGATCAGTAGCTGACATTTCTTTATCCCTTACTTTAGATGCGGTCAGATTGAGATCGCTAAAGAAATCTGAAGAAAGTAAGAGGAATCGTGAGGATGATAACTCACGAGGGTCAGAGAAGAAGCACAAGGGAAACACTGATTCTAAGAAGTCTGGGTTTGGAAGGAACAGTCAGCGAACAGAGGAGAAGCCAAAGTGCACGACTTGTCAAAGACGCCACTTTGGAAAGTGCAGATCTGAATCCAATTCTAAGTTTGAATCACCTGCATGTGGGTTATGCAAGTCTAAGGAGCACAAGACTGTTGATTGCAAGAAGATTAAAGATGCCACATGCTACAATTGCAATGAGAAGGGGCACATAAAGACCAACTGCCCTAAGTACGCGAAGAAGCCTGGAGAGGCCAAGGAAGCAAACGCATGAGTCTTCCATACGAACGCCAAGGAGATGATGCAGAATGATAACTATATAACAGATACCTTTTCATATCAAACAGTTTATGCATGAATTTCATTTGATACTGGCACATATGATTCTATAATGAATGATAAATGTTGAGAACTGTTGTCTCCGCCTGATTAAGACTCCGGTCATTTAATGCGAGGTAGAAATTGACCGATGATACTTTAGAAAATGCTCCAACAAATCCTATATTGATATTTAATATCTATTAGAAATCACTCTTTTCTGATACCCTTATGACAAACTTTCAAGCTAACTAAATTCATCAGTATAATAAAGACAGATGTGACTTTTGATCCCCTGTCAAAAAGGTGATGGACTAGGTCCAACCCTTAAATGCCATAAATGGTCTTTTGTGACCTAGGCCAAGTAAAAATTGACCGTTAATACCTCAGAGACTGTCATTTTAGTTTGTTCTGATCAGAAGACCCAGGCGGCCCGCGTAAGCCCTAGGTGATACTTTACGCGGCCCGCGTCAGGCTCCCAGAGAAAAACAAAATGGTGCGGCCGTCCCCGGAATCGAACCTGGGTCTAGGCCACACCCTTTCGCGCGCCTAGCCAACCGAGCTAGGTGCCTAGTTTGTGAATATTTCCATTCTAATTAAATATAAGCACATATAGTTGATATCTCTTTAATCTCTATCGATTTCGAATACCAAATGGTATGACAAAAGCGTTATATGAGGATTGGTGTATCTTAATAAGTTCCATAGATTGCTTCCATGCCTGATCAGTATGGAGGTTTAATGCATGGGACCACAAAGATATCCCAATGATCATATGGTACTAAAGTCAACTAATAGTATTCAAAGAAGATATCCAGAATGGAATTGTCCAAATAAATATTCCCTGGTAAAGAAATATGTGGACTCATAACATAAATGTGTCACTTATTTGACACAAGCAAGGATGGGTGAACTGGAGCCTGAGATATGGAAATCTCTGCAACCTCCTTGTACCTTGATTAGCTTCTCCTAAGACTACCTTGTTTACCTCCCAAGAGGCAGTAGCGTTAAGATTTATATCCCATTAAGGCTGTATTATTATGAAATCTCCAAGACCACTAATTGGCATAATCGAAAACCCTGGTTAAGTAAGTTTTAAGACATAGATTCATAAAGCCAAACTCAATATCCTGAGAATTCGGTATAGTAAATTATGAAAGACGGTTCATTGTGCTAAGGCATTGTTTACCGCAACCCTAATTAGGCAACAATTAAGAATCGCCATCAGCTGCCAGGATCGTCGATTTGTTCGACTAACTGTAAAGATTAGCTATTCCGTAAGATTAATTTTGAGCAATGGTTGGAATAACCATCTCACCTTAAGATAAGCTTTTCTATAATAACTGCTATATAAGTATCAAGGTGGCTCCTTGGAGACCTTGTATAAATGGCATGTTAAACATCTATTGTTAGGACAATAGATAGGTAAGTTCAATTATCGGGATCGGAAAGTTGCAGTGGAAACAACAAAGCAGATCACACAAATCCCTAATTATTTGTAAGATGCCAATATTCGGCAGAAAATCAAGGATTAATGAAAATAGCAAACCTCCTAAATTCTTGTTAAGAAATAAGGTTCAACAATAGGTATCACCCTGGAAAGGAGTGATGCGATCTGGTAAGAAAGGCAAGCTAAGCCCGAGATACATAGGACCTTTCGAGGTTATCGAACGTGTCGGTTCAGTTGCCTATAAGCTAAACTTACCTGAAAAGCTCAGTGGAATTCACAATGTGTTCCACATCTGCAATCTGAAGAAGTGATTCGCTGATGAATCACTGGTAATACCACATACGGATGTGCATATAGATGAAAGCTTAAAATTTGTGGAAAAACCTTTGTCGATTGAAGGTCGACAGGTTAAGAAGCTTCGAAGGAAGCATGTGCCTATAGTAAAGGTCAAGTGGGATGCCCGTAAAGGACCCGAATTCACGTGGAAGGTTGAATCCACGATGAAAGAAAAGTACCCTTACTTGTTTCAGTAAATCTCGGGTCGAGATTTATTTTAAGGGGGTGAGGATGTAACACCTCGAAAAATTCACGTCCCATAATGCGTTGACACGTGTCATAAGTTTGAACGTGTGAAAGAATGTTCTGAAGGGACTAAAGTTGACAAACTTGAAAAGTATATGAAAATACGAGTTCTAAATGTCAACAGAGAATAAATACACTTCATAATAACCCTACATGATGTTTATAACATCAAACGAATAAATCATGGATCATACGAAGCAAAAGTGAGAGATTACAAACTACAGGGGTTAAATGTGTCAACATGTTTAAAGATATACATCTGAGTGACCTTTTGATAAACCCGAAGCTTTGTAAATGTTAATTATGCTCACTAGAATGCACGATATAAATTTCATAAAGTTTCGTTATCGTATGAGAAAGTTATGGTCAAATTCGTATGCGAGGGGTTAAAGTGCAAACGTTGAAAGTTAAGACTTTTCGGGTTAACCGGAAGTGTTCAGGGACTTGGCAGAGTGGGTATGTGTCTTAAAGCCCTTGTGGGTAAATATAAGGGGGTCAAAATGCAAGAAATAACCCTAGTTGCCCCTTCGTGAAGCCAAAGGTCAAGTTGCAAAACAAAAAAAATCTGAAACGCAGGCCCATGCGGCCCGCGTACGGGTATGTTAATCGGGAGGCGGGCCGCCTCAGGAGCCCAGATGCAGAATCTTCAAACAGCCACCTGTATACGCGAAAACTCGACCCAAAACGGATGTTTCACTTCATGTGCAAGCCCTAAGTGCCTCCTATAACACTAGGGACATGTGTTGATCAGTTGTGGTCACTTGTAGATCCATGTGTCAACAATTTGTGGTGATTAAACCACTATAAAAGGCCATGAAATGCAACAACTTTGATCACACCTTCATCTTCCCATTTGGATCACTTCTGGAGCTCCCAAGCAGCCTCAAGAGATCATAAGTCGTGCATAGGACTCTTGTAAGTCTGCTAGTCCTTCTTTAATTGAGTTTAGCTTGTTTAATTAGCTAAAAGTCAAACCGTCGTAATTACGATTTGACTTCGAGATTAGTCAACAATGGCTCAGTCATATCTCGAATTAAAAGTAGATATAAGTTGGTATTTATGTGGGTAATAAAACCTCAAAAGGGTTTCCCCTGATCACCACTCTAACCAGATCAAAAGTCGGGTCAAACTTATATTTAAAAAAGTCAACAGGAAGTCCAAAATGCCATTTATGCATAATTATCATTGTAGATCATATACAACCTGTTGGATCATTGTTATAACTTAGTAATAAGTGTAAGAACATGTCTAAACATGTTCAACCCGACAATTTCCTGTTTAGACCCGGTTCGGAACCGAAAGTCACATAGTTTGACTTTCACTTTGATTTTCAGTTCTGACCCGTTAAGGCATGTTTTAGAAATGCCTCAGAGCTTTAATTGGATTAGGATACATGTTAGAACAACCCTCTGTGATTGTACACCTTGGTTTTTAAAACACTGCCTATACATCATCTAAACGCTAAATCCAAAACAAAAACCCTAACACTCTCCAAAGAGGCTAAAAAACCAGCAAAATAGCGGCAAAGAAAGAAGCCGCTAAGGCGGAAAAGCGTTGTTGCCACCAGGAAACAACCACCACCACTGCCATGGCCGGTGTTTCAATCGACGGATCCTCTTGCCACTACAGTGACATTCCTATCGAACACCTTCTGTCAAAGGTGGTAATGTACCACCGTGAGTAACATAACCTTTAGTAACTGATAAGTAGATAAGTTTTGATGTTTTGTAGCTTGTTTGAATGATAATTATGGTGTCTTTTATAATGCATGTAAATAACCTGATGAGACTTTTAAAAACTGAAAGTCTATGCCTTGCCTTCTCTAGTTATCTTAGTTGCATTTGTGTGGAAGAACAGATTGGTTAAGTTATTCTAACCAGGGCCGCAATGGATTTGTAATGGGAAAATGAGTGTCTTATTGCTTCAGCATGGCTTAGCTTCAGCATGCTAAGCCATGTTCATAAGTAATCGTTTTAGATTTGTGTGCCCGCTAATCATTATTGTAATCTCTATTATAGAAAAGGGGTGCATACATTTTCCGCAAACATTAACATTCTATTACTAAGCGCATAATTTATTCTTCAAACACAAAACTGATCTTTTATTAAAAAAGATAATAAACAAACAATCTTTTAATGATAATCCAGTACTCTTAACATTGATAAATGCATCTACAAGTATCCGCCATTAGGCACCGACCCGCTGCCCTTTCTCCTCTTTTAGCAATGCATTCATTGTGGCATTGGTTATACTCACACGGATACGAGTACCATGTTTCTTCACACGCTTCGGCAATCATCATGGTGCTCCCTATATTAGCAATAAACAATAAGTAAGTAATACGTATAAATCATTAACAATGATAAGGTGAGATTCTAAAACATTAACGGATCTATAAGTATCAACTAATGTGTAGAATACCGGCAATTGTGAGTATGAGCAAAATTGCAACATAAAACTTGACAGATGACGACATGCTTATAATTTCTCGATATGTTGAAATCAAAGGATTATTGAAGGCTAGCTATGGTTCTTTCAAATGGCTCAAGCATTGTAAATTTATTTTAGATGAGAACGTAACATATTAGGAAGTAGATTTTGTTATTGAATAGCAATATACACGACAACGGTGACATTAAATGCGCATATTAATGTTTTCATATAACAAATAAATAAAAAATTCAATTAGATTAAGAAGATTTACAAATAAAGGTTTCTTTTGAAACGTGTACTTCATAAACGAACGCAAGAACATTAACAAAATAAAATGTATGTAACATTAATTATTAAGGCACTACCAAGAACATTAACAATTTATTTTTGAATTACGTTGTTAGTGTATTTTTTCCAAATGATGATTTTCAAAGACGAAATATATGTGAATGATTTTTGTTTATATGTGAATCATATTTTTTCCTAATTGTCATCGCGTAGTTACCGATGAATAATACAAAAATTCCGAAAATAATAATAACTATTTTTTTTAACAGCAAATTTGGATCACTGACGGACCACTGGAGTATCATCGTGCCACCAGAGGAACCACCCGATCATATCCATCTCCACTAGGCATAATGTCACACCAATTCAGGAGGAAACCCAATAAATATGGGAAAACCCCCCTTGTGGGAATCGAACCCAGGACCTGTTGATCCCAAAGCCTTATCCCACCACCAAGATGCCACTAGGCTATAAAGCCATGGGCAGAAAAATAATAATAACTATTAAATGTCGGCTGAAAATAAAAAAAAATAAAAAAGGGTGAATTTCACTTTTCCCCCTTTATATTTGTACCGAATTGCACCGAATAGTCTTTAACTTCAATAATTACAGTCAAAATCCTTTATTTACAAAACTCGTTACACTCTACGTCCTTTAGTACTAACCAGGATAAAATTTTCAGTTAAGTTTATTCACTTAATGGTATTTTGGTCAATTCATGTTTTTATTAAATGTTTAATAAATAAAACAAAAAAAAATGCATATACACTAAATCTTCCTCAATTTCCTAACTCTAAAACCCTAACCACCACATCTTGCCACCACCACCTCATCCTGCCGCTGCCACCACCACCACCACATCCTACCGCCATCACCCTGCACTTGGGCACAACAACTCGTACTCTTCAATTTCTATGTTGTTTCTTCAATGTTTTTTCTCTATTTTTCATGTTCCTATATCAACTGAAATGGTAGTATCCATCTCCTGTTCCATGTTTTTTTCCTGTTCCAATTATTATATATATTAAAACACAACTCGAAAGTACTGTAGCACTGCTACAGTACACCAGTAATGTTTGGGTTTTTTTTTTGTTTTGCCAACAAACTTTACCAACTTCTAAGTCTTTCTAATTCATAAAAAGCTTCAACACAGTTAGACCTCGAAAGCAGATTGACAAAGACATACAGAGAGGAGGGGAAGTCTCTAGAGAGAGAGCGATGAAAGAGGAGCCGCTATGGGTACGAAGACGCGGATGTCCTCCCGTCGGCTGATCTGGTGTGACAACGGTGTTCGTGGTGTGCTCTGTTAACCCAAGCGACGAATACAGAGGACGGTGGTGATGTTTGTAGCAATAGACTTACATAAATGCCCTGCTTGCAAATTATTCTTCACAAAAACACAACACTGTCTTCTTTCTCTGTCTAGGGTTAGACAACAACCACCACCATGGAGGTGGTGGTGTCTACGATGGTGGAGATAGATGAAGTGGTGGCGGTTACGGAAGCAGTGGTGGCGGAGGCGGATCTTACGGCGGAAACTATGGCCGAGGTGGAGGTTATGGTGGAGGTGGCGGCGGCGATGGTGGAGGATGGTGGTGGATACGGATGAAGTGGTGGCGGTTACTGAAGTAGTGGTGGCGGAGGCGGATCTTACGGCGGAAACTATGGCGGAGGTGGAGGTGGAGGTTATGGTGGCGGGGGCGGTGGTGGAGGATACAGTCAGGTAATCTCTTGAGTTTCTTTAATATATATGTAAAGTTAGGATATTTAAAGGCATCAGTATATTCATAAGACTTCCTTAACTTTAACTGTGAGAAACAATTCATAGCTTTGAATTAACATTAATGATGGATAATCATGACGATTATAAATGGGAGTATTTCATGTGATAGCACATTTGATTTCAGAAATGGATCTCAATCAAAGAATGGTTTCCAAAGAATTATGAGTTAAAAGAGCTGACACATGCTTTAAGGAGTTTGTTTATTTGTTTATTCATTAAAAATTGATGGTCAAAATATCTACATAACCATAGGAGGATTTGCACCTGTTTTGCATTTGTAGATATAGTTTTTGGTGGAATGTCTAAACCTAGTATAACTGCTACTGATGTCAATGAGGTTGAGGTAATAAGTTTTAGCAAATTTGAGACAGTTAAGTGCATATATAGTATCTGCATATATATGGGATATATCTTTTATATGTCCAACAATAAATGAGATACTATACAAGAACATGATTTGTAAGCTAATATTGCTAACCAAGTGCATTTAGCTTTTTCTTAAAATGTAAGCTTCGTGCCTTTCTTTATCATAAGTCTCTCTATCCTTCAGCCATGTTAACTCACTGTCTTCTTCCTTTAGCCAAGTGAATGAGTTGTTTTGCTTTGTAAAATTTGTTTTTGCCAATGGGGCACCAACTCTATTGGTAAAGTATTGAATGAGTTGTTTTGCTTTGTTCTTACGGCTAACGAGACACTCGATAGTCAGACAATTTTAGTGTGCAACGACGACCGTCTCTTGAAGATTGTTTTATTCCTTCATAAATAACATCTCTCTTTTATATTTCCGTGATTTGTTATTGTAGATCGATTAAAAGTTGGGGAATCTCTACTGAACATGGAACAATGATATTTGAAATCATGGTCTTGGTCCCAAAATACGTCTCTTCAATGATGGCTGAACAGGTTATTTATAAAATATTATAATCATAATGAGTTTCTATTGTGACCAATCATATTGAGACCTGAATCTTCTTTCATGATTCTTAATAATTCTCTTATTTGTGGAAGTTAACATGTGAGATTTGCTTTGAAGTGTATCTATGTGATAATATGGGTTCTGCCGCTTGCATTCATCATTTTGGGTAACTTGCTGACATGGTTCGAATATTTGGTGATTACCATCTAGCAGAAAACTATGCACAGCTAAAAGATCTTTCCTAATTTGAATACGAAGCGTCCTCATGTCGGCTCAGTAGGTATGTTACTAAACATCTATGGCAGATAACAATGAGTTCAAACTAGCCTATTGCACAAACTGATATATGTCATACTACTATTGTCTAATCTGTACAGGATCAAGCCATAGCGCCAAGAAGGCGCATGACAAGTGAAAAATCGCCACGATGTAAACACAAGTCGACATACTTTTGTACTTACCCACGATTTATTTTGTAAGTTTTCTCTTTCGACTGCTATATCGAATCAAAAATCGGGTCGTCCCGCCGCGAAGCGCGGTGTCACCCACTAGTATCAGCAAAAGTGGAAGAAACAATCGACATATCTTCTTCATCGTCATCTGTTTCATGTGTAAACCTGTTTTTTTACAAATGATGTCATCTTCGTTTTTGTGTCCTTTTAAATAATGTGAATTACCATTCGCCGAGTGTACCAAGTAAAGATTCACATCCACTACTCTTTTTTCAACATTTTTACCGCCATTTTTCAAAAAAAAAAAGTAGCACTTTTAAATTATATTAGCATATGAAAATTAATTAAGATAATTGATTTTAACACATATGTGAATGGTATCAGCAGTTTTCTTTATCAGCACACTGAAAACAAAAGAAAGATTCAAATAAAAAATTAATTGTTTGTTAGCATAATTACAGGGAATTCAATATAACTGATATTATTTAGGTTATTATTTTACCATTTCTCTATAGTTGGTTCGATACCACATAACACTTTTTAAATGGTTCTTACAGTTTGTATAATATATGGATTTTCACACCAAAAACCACAGTCTTGAAGACCTCTAAAAAACTGCAGCTTCTAGAAGAAAATATGGAATTTAAAGGGTCAAGATTAAAAGTTGAAGACTTTGAATGGTCAAGATCAACCTAAATTAGAGTTGACTTTAATGGGAACATAAGAATATATAATGTTTAGGGTGTAAGAACTAAACTTAGTAAACTATAGGATAAGGGGTGAAAGATCACTAAATCACAAAAAAGGACCCGATATTACAACCGAAAGAGAAACTCAAAAACAATGTCGAGGAAAAGTTTATTGAAGTTTAAGGGTTGTTTGATAACTTTATTAAAGGTTAGGATGTAAAAAGTAAACTAAGTAAACTAAATAACAAAAAGGGTAAATTACACTTTTCGTCCTTTATGTTTATATCGGATTGCAACGGATGACCTTTAACTTCAATAATTACAGTCATAGTCCTTTATTTGGAAAAGTCATTACACCCTACGTCCTTTAGCCGTAACATTATTAAAACTTTCAGTTAAGTCAGAACATGTGCCTTGCACATGAAGGTGTATTGGTAATTTCATTCATTTATTTAAAATATCTCATTTTAAAGGTCTCTCCCTTTCTCCTCCATCTCTCTTTTCCCCTCTTGTTCTTCTCCATCATAATTCATAACCTACCACCACCTCCATATCCCCATAAAAAATCACGCGGAATTAATTTTAACAAGCCGGAGGTCACGGGTTCGAACCCGACCTCCGGTAAAATCGCTGTCTATTTTCCTTTTTATATATGAACCACTAGGTTATTGCCCGTGTGTTACACGGATTCAACAATATAAAATATAGAATTTAGAAGTCAGTAAATATTTTTATATAAGGTATTCAACAATTTCCGTTAAATTAAATAGCACTCGACTTCAAATGGACCGTCATATTACAATTATATGAAGGCAAATCACAACAATAGAAATTTAGTCTTTAAACCATCATCATGTACCGAAATCCCAACCAGTTTCTACAATAGAAACCAACTCATGATACAATCTCTTTTGCACAATCATTCTTACGTTTACTTGCTGACTCAATGTTATATGAAAAACAAAAGTTGTAAACCTTTGTTACCAACTATAAAATACAGAACCTGACTCTCGATCACCACAAAACATCAGCCAATTTTAAATGGTGACGACTAATACGATTTCAGACTTCCAACAACACCCCTATGCATGATACATAATCATACCATTTTATAAGTAAATGGCATTGTCGAAAGTTACATTCAAAATTAAGAAAAGAGCAAACCACTTTGGTATTTATACCCTTTTGTGTCCTCTGGCAAGTAGGAGTGTATACGGTCCGGTTTTGACGGTTTCTGGGTCAAATCGTGAGTCAAACCGTTAGTAACGCTTTTTAATTGTTGTAAACCAGAATCAAACCGTTAAAAATTGAAACCGAGCAACAGTTTGGTTTCAATTTGATATCATGATTCTTCTATTTAAATCAAATATGATTGTTCCTTTAATAATATCATTAAATCACAATATAAAAAGCATATCACATATACAAAATTGACAAAGGAATCACTAATCAATTGAAAAGGTAAAGCAAATCGTAGAAGGCCAGAAGCAAATCACTAATTGATCTTAAAATCATTTGAGATAACTTTGCTACTAAATCACTAAATCAATAACAATAACTGATCAAAGAAACAAAACTGATATGACTGCAAAATTGACAGAAAATATATGTTTTTGACAGAAAACATATGTTAGACGATGAAAATGAGATAATATGCAAGGTATTACCGTATTAGTAATTGGGTTGGCAGTTGGTTAATGCCTCACAAACGTAAAATGAAGAAAGTGAAATACTTAAGAATTAGTCTATTAAAAAATGCAAAGCCAACATTAGTGTAGCCCCAACTTATATTTATATAGCATACGGTCCAGGGTATTCTTCGGGCCGATTTCCATATGAAATCGTAAACGAAACCATTTGGTATGGTTTGAAAATTTCTAAACTGGCCGACCGATATTTAAATAAAATAACCGGCCACGAAATTAAACCGACGATCCATTTAAATGGTTTCACGTTGTTAAACCAAACCATGGACATCCCTACCGGCAACTTCACTTAATAAAATAGACAATGGTAATGGAGTAGAACGGGGAAAATCAGCCATTAACCAATAAGATAGTCTTCAACATCAAGACCAAATTATAGAGCAGTTACTTCGCGAGCCACCAAAAGCAACACAAGATCTAGGACGATTTAAAATAAATCTAACCATTATATAGCAGATTCCAAATGAAGCACAACATCAGTGCTTCATCCATGTCTACATGACAACTTAACGACAAAATAGACGCCCATGCCGTAACGCGCGGATATTACCACTAGGCTCACTATAAAATAAAAGCAGTGTAATGGAATATTATAATGTTTGTAGTATTCAATGACATAAGGTATTGATAAACTATTTAACGATGACTATAATTAACTGATAAAATATATTTATATTACCTTAAAATGTGTTTTTGTAATTAAATATACTGCTAGAAACAATAATAAACTATGTGTTACTATTAAAACTAAATAAAAATACGAGGATATGATTTATGAAGTGAATCAATGTATAAAGCTCGGTGATCTTGTATTTAATTTTATGTCACAGTGGAAAATGCATGAAAAATCCATTCGAAAACGAACTTTAGTTGACTAGTTATTTATAAAATGATTTTTTAGACCTTTGCTTTGACTCAACAATTAACTATGTTTTGTTTATCAAGCATTTTCTTTTAAATCATTTTTTACGCAAACATTAACATTCTCCTACTAAGCGCATAACATCTTCTTCAAACACAAAACTCTTTTACTAAAGAAGATAATAAACAATCGTTTAATGATAATCCATTACTCTTAACATTGATTACTAAAGAAGATAATAAACAATCTTTTAAAGATAATCCATTACTCTTAACATTGATAAATGCATCTACAAGTATCCGCCATTAGACACCGACCCGCTGCTCTTTCTCCTCTTTTAGCAATGCATTCATTGTGGCATTGGTTATACTCACACGGATACGAGTACCATGTTTCTTCACACACTTCGGCAACCATCATGGCACTCCCTATATTAGCAGTAAACAATAAGTAAGTAATACATATATATCATTAACAATGATAAGGTGAGATTTTAAAACATTAACGGACCTATAAGTATCAACTAATGTGTAGTATATTACCGGCAATTGTGAGTATGAGCAAAATTGCAACATAAAACTTGACAGATGACGACATGCTTATAATTTCTTGATATGTTGAAATCAAAGGATTATTGAAGGCTAGCTATGGTTCTTTCAAATGCCTCAAGCATTGTAAATTACCTATATATTACCTATAGAGTAAATTACGTTTTTGGCCCCTGTGGTTATATCACTTTTACTATTTTGGCCCAAAATAAGAATTTCTAACAGATTTGCCCCCATGGTCCTTATATCTAACTATTTTGGCCCCTGAGACTAACCAAACCCCTAACCCTGGTTAATTAATTAGCACATGGGTTGCACATGATGGGTAAAATTGTAATTTCCCCTCCCCTTTTATGACTTTATAAATAAAACCCAGATCTTCAATAAATAAACCCACATCTTCAATAATTCATCATCATCATCATCTGCATCTCAGATCTTCAACAAAACAACATCATCTGCAACCCAGATCTTCAACAAAACACATCATCTTCAAACCCAGATCTTCAAGAACATAACCACCTTCAACCATCATCATCATCGTCCCCTAACCAAATTAAATGCAATGATACAGAAAAGAAAATAAGACTATGATTATTTCTTATTAATATCAACCAGGTCTTCAATTCAAACACAAATCAAAACGAACATCATCATCTTCAACCATCATCATCATACACCACATCAACCCCTAAATTCCCATCATCTTCTCCAAGAAAACCCCCAAATTTGCCATTGGAATTCCAGATCTTCATCATCTTCAACCATCATCATCATTCGAGGTCTGCTTGTGATCAACACCCAAACCCTCCATCAACACCCACCAACAGCAACGACCACTACCCAGTCCGCCATCACTGCTACACCGACAACCATCCTCCACCTTCCTCCGATTCACCACACATCATCTCCACTATAAATCTGAAGAACAAATAAAACCTGAAGAACAAACAAAAACCCACACATCAACTCCGCTATAAATCAGATTATTCGTTTCAAATCCTTGATTGTTGGTTATGACCAAATCGATGGCCTGGAACATCAAAAGTAGATTTAGGATTACTTTTTTCAAAGAGTAAATTACGTGGTTCTGTGGTTAAGACCGAATCGATGGCCGACAACATCAATAGAAACGGTTACAGAGAAGTCGGAGAGAGATGTTGTGATGGTGGTTCAGTGGTGGTGTTGTGGAGGCGGCGGTTCGGTGGTAGTGTTGTCCGTGGCGGTGCTGTGGTGCCCCCTTCTTCTCTGACGCCTTTGGGGGCTAGGGTTTTGACATAGTGAAGAGGGATGGATAAATAGATGAAAATGATGTTGTGTTCTAGAAGATAAGGTTTGTGTGATTTGCAGATGATATAATAGAACTCTAATAGAAATTAGTTTTAAAATAGGAGGAGAAATTACCATTATACCCTTCATGTGTACTAATAATTAACCAGGGTTAGGGGTTTGGTTAGTCTCAGGGGCCAAAACAGTTAGATATAAGGACCATGGGGGCAAATCTGTTAGAAATTCTTATTTTGGGCCAAAATAGTAAAAGTGATATAACCACAGGGGCCAAAAACGTAATTTACTCTTACCTATATATTAAAAAGAGAACTCAATGAATAGTAAAATTGTTATGGGATGAGTAACTGGTATTGGGTACCGGTACCTGTACCAAATTTATCAAACCGGGTGTATTTTCGGTACCGTTTCGGCTCCGGTATTCACCGGTTTTTACCCTCAAATACCGGTGTCGTACCAGTACCGACTGGTATCGAACCGTACCATACCGTACTAGGTAATCCTGTAGCAACATAGCAATGCATGTAATTGCCCCGTTTAGATTACTTTTCATACACATAGTAAGTAAACTGTATTTCATTTGAATGGGGTTTTATATACACAACAACTTATTTTGCTTTCTTTCTTGTCTTTTTCTGTAATGAATGAATTGTAACATGTAAAATTAACTTCGATGTTTAGATTATTAATGAGCAAATCGTATCAAATCCTGTAATCAAACCGGTATCGTATCGGTACCAAATTTACTATACCAAATCATTTTCGGTACCAATTTGGTACCCACCTTTTGGCGTTTTCAGAATCGTTACTTTTGGTTCGACACCGGTCTAGCATCTTAGTTGTATTTATTGATTTTTACCTTCAAATACCATATCGTATTGTACCGAACATTTTCGGTGCCGGTACCTAATTTCAATTATTTTCCGGATCGGTACTTTCGGTGTCGTTACCGGTACCGAGCTCATCCATATTTTAACGTGTTAGCACCGTAATAACTGAACTGAAAACAACCGAATTTCCAACTTGTAGGACGTGTGGGTCCTATTATTATATATTAGGTTATTTAAAATCGCTTTTTTTAGACGGATTGACTATCCTTTTCACGACATTTTTATTTATGGTTTAATATTCGGTATCTGCTTGCGTTACTGCCACGCGTTTTGTAGTCATTGAGTCCCCGCCGCAACGCGCGGGCGGAAATTTAACTAGTTTATATAATAACAAAAGATGAAAGCTCTTAGGAACAGTCCCGGTTTTCCAGTTTTCTACACCTACACTGCCGGTTAGTTTCTTTATCATCCTGCAGTCTTCCACAATTCACTATATCAGATAGCATGTTTATGCCAGTAGCCTTGTGTAAAAAGAGGACCAGAGAAGTGAAGCAGTTCACTTCCTTCACATATCCACCAGAAGCCTCCGCTTGGCATTCCGGTCGTGGTCGCGGAAAACTTCTCTCCTGCTTTCTGCGACACGTGAGATCACTAGCACTGCACCTCTTTTCTTCTCCGGCAAAATCCAACGACTTCAAGCCGGATGATGAAATCTTCCTTATCGTATGGCTGTTGGTTGTTTGAAGACCGACAGGCGGCAGAGAGAGGGAAAGGAACACCGGCATGACTCCGGCGACGTCGACGGTTGTCCGATTTGTCCTGCATGCCCAGTTTCCTGCCAGATCTGGTACATTGGAGGTCGATCTCGAGTCAAGTGGTTGTTGGGGGTACGTTACCGGAACCGTCCTTATCGCCGGTGACAGGAATGCAACTAGATCTGAAGACGGGCTGGAAGACTGATTTTGGGTCTCCGACCTCGTACGGAATTGTCGACCCTCTTTCTCTCTCCAGGTCTCAAATGTGTTATATGCAATTGCAATTTGCAATGAAAGAAAATGAGTTGTAAACGAAATGTTGCCTTTTCTTCTGTCGCAACCATCTCCGCTGGAGGTCATGACTTACGATTACTATGGCCGAAGACGATTGATCTGAAAAGAATAATAAAACGGTAGAAAAAGTAAATAGAATTCTGGAAAGAGGTGAATGTGTTCATAGAAAAGAATGAAGATGATAAACAGAGAGAGAGACTAGAGAGGAGGTAAGACCGTGGGGGTATGGGGCGGGGGTTTGGGCGTGGGTTGGGGGAAAACGCCCAAGCCACCACCCCGGGTGGGCTTGGGTTTGGGCGTGGCCCTTGGGGCTTGGGTTTCAAGCCGGGCGTGGGGCGGTCTGGCCAAGCTGACATGGTGGGTTCTCACTGGACAAACCAAAGTAACCGTTGGGCTAGCCGTTGGCCAACGGCTATCTTTAAAAAAAAAAATATTTTTCCACTATAAAACTCACATTTTTCTTCCATTTTTTACCACATTCAACCACATCTTCTATAATCATCTCCAATTCTTCTTCTACAAAACGAAAAAATGCATCCTCATAACCGTCCTTTTGACCCGACCTGATACGGCATCACCTTCAACTGGGAGTTCGGGCTTGCGTAGGGGAATATACAGCGACCAGTTGGATGACATTTCAGCCAAGTTAGATACATTCAACGTCTTCCAACAACAAAGGGCCGAACAACAAAAGAGCAAAGAAGCTAGAGATGCCGCTAGAGATGCTAGAGATGCCGCTAGAGATGCCCTGAGACAAAGACGTGATGATTTTAAATTGCTATCCCAGCCGATTGATCACCTACAGGGTGACGAGTTACAAATAGTGTTGGAGATGAGAGAAGAGATAAAAAACAAATATAAACATTAGGAATTGGTTTTTATGTAATTTTCTTTAATTAAAAATATTAAAAAAAATTAAATTTGTTGTTTAACAAACAGCCCACCGGTCAGCCCAGCGAAGCCCACCAAACCCACGCCCCAAACCCCCACCCCACCATACCCTGTTAAATGTGAGTCGCCCAATGTCTGCCTCCCAAGCCACGTGTCACCAAATGCCCCAACCCACGTCCAACCCCCGCCCCACCATACCCCCACGGTCTAAAGTGGCTGACAAAAGCATGTGCCACGTGAAAACTCAGCTATAATAATTCTCTTGAAGTTTTATCAGTTTTTCTTTTTACCTTATCTATTTTTCTTTTCCATAATAGTTTTTATTTTAGTACATTTCTTGGAGTGGGTTAGATTTCTATTTTTTTTGGAAGGAGATTTCAATATGTACTAGCCAATTGGCCTCCGGGTTATGTCAAAGACATCCCCCGGAAACCATACTGCCCTCACACGAGTGACTCGTTGGGGTAACAGCTGGGTAAAACCGGGTTGCCCTCAAGACCGCACCATGACTCGGTAGGATACGATCTATCATTGGGACAACCCGCCCCACAAGCCGTAGACGCCGGGATTCGAACCGGGGTGGCCATTGGCAAACCCCCGGCCGAAAACCAACTGAGCTAGGAGGCGGGTCTTGGGTTAGATTTCTATTTAATACATTCTTGATGATTTAACTATACTTAACATATGAAATTGACGATAAACTTACAAGTTATATTGCAGTTTAAAAAAACTAGAAAAATTGACCCCCTTTAACATGCATCTTATATTCCAAGAGGCTATCATGTGTTCTTAAATGACTTAGATTTTCTTAATATATTTTTAACACATTATGGTATAAATTTCAAACAATGCTACTGCTTTTTACGTATAAATGATAATATATGCTTTTAGCATAACTCTTATTTTTCATTTGGGGTTAAGGTGGTGACACTTTGTATTTCGTATGAAACTTTTGAGTTTCGGTTCGAATCAAATTCATACTAACTTAGATACCGGTATCGATATTATCAGAACTAGCACCGATATTACTTTTATGGTTTCGCTCGGTGTAAAAACATGTCGTTCTTGTATTGGGCATAGCGGCTATGTAATTTAGGTTTTCCCATTTTGTTTCTACATCGAATGTCGGTACTATACCGATACCGTAATAAACTAAACCAAACTGATATAAACCAAGATCCCGCCACGAAGCGCGGGAGAATCCAACTAGTTTATATTAGATGAGAACGTGACATATTAGGAAGTAGATTTTGTTATTAAATAGCAATATACATGACAACGGTGATATTAAATACGTATATTAATGTTTTCATATAACAAATAAATAAAAAAATTAATTAGATTAAGAAGATTTACAAATAAAGGTTTTTTTTTTTTTTTTTTGAGTTAATTACTGTTTTCGTCCCTGTGGTTTGTCAAAAATCACTATTTCAGTCCATTAGTTTAAAAGTTGCGATTTCAGTCCCTGTGGTTTCACTTTCGTAACCATTTCAGTCCACCTTCGTTAACCCTATCCATTTATTTTGTTAAGTACACGTGAATTGACCATAATGCCCTTATTAATAAAAAAACAAAAAGATATTTAAATGAGTTAATTATTGTTTCCGTCCATGTTGTTTGTCAAAAATCACTATTTCAGTCCCTGTGGTTTTACTTTCGTAACCATTTCAGTCCAGTCTCCTAACACCGTGTATTTTACCGTTAAGTTTTTAATGAAATACCTAAATTACCCTTGTGTTAATTAAATAAAAAAACCATGAAAATTTAAAAGATCGTATTCTACGACTCACTTGTTAAAACACAACCCCACGCTACCCCACCCCACCCCACCCCACTCCATCCCTGCTCTCATTTCTGGCAAAAGTTTCTGGTCATCTTCTCTGGCATCACAACCCCACCCTCTTAATGTTCGGCGACCCATTAACCCACCCCAATTAATATCTTTCTAGCAGCATCAATTAACATAATAACTTTAAAAAATAATGCTTATCTGGACATTTTCTCATTCTAAAATCCAAATTAAAATTTTAGAACCATATATGTAAAATTAGTGCCAGACTTCTACTTCTACTGAAGCCATGGTTGGTCGAACCCTACAATCCAATTTAATTAACACAAGGGTAATACAATCCATTAAAAACTTAACGGTAAAATACACGGTGTTAGGAGACTAGACTGAAATGGTTATGAAAGTGAAACCACATGGACTTAAATAGTGATTTTTGACAAACCAGAGGGACGGAAAAAGTAATTAACTCATTTAGACATCTTTTTGTTTTTTTAATAAGGGCATTATGGTCAATTCACGTGTACTTTACAAAATAAACGGATGGGGTTAACGGAGGTGGACTGAAATCGTTACGAAAGTGAAACCACAGGGACTGAAATCGCACTTTTTAAACTAATGGACTGAAATAGTGATTTTTGACAAACCACAGGGACGAAAACAGTAATTAACTCTTTTTTTTTTAACATGTACTTCATAAACAAACGCAATCTACCAAGAACATTTACATAATATAATTTAACAACAAATTAAGGCATTAGGTGTTGTACCCCATGTTTTGGGGGTTTTTCAAAAAAATATCTATGATTTTCACATTAAACCCAAAAGTATTTGATTTTGTAGTTTTAACTCAAAAGTTTTTAGTTTTTTCAATTTAACCTCACAACTTTTTTACTTTCAACTTTGATCCCCAATGTTTTTCATATTTTGCAAAAATTTTTGTTTTACGTTTAGTTCTAAATTTTGCGAGTTAACATGACACAATGTATGTTTGTTGGTTCAACGATTTTACGTTTTGTTATACACTATGTTCTAAATTTTGTGAGTTAATATGGCGCAACGTACGTGTGTGGTTCAGTGTATTTACGTTGTCTATTTTTTCCCGTTTAATAAGTTCGTCACAACACGCGAGTCCTAAATCGAGTTAGTTATTATTTTCTATGTTTTATATGCCGGTCTAATTTCTCCACGTTATGATGCCGCAACTTCAATGTTAGTGGTCGTTGGCTATAGTGTGGCATTGGTGCTATTTGTTACGGTTTTACGCCCCCGCGGCAACGCACGAAGCTTAATACGATAGGTTATTTATATGGATACAAGTCATGTAACGTAGTAATTATGATACCATTAATTGTATTGAGTTTATTTGGTGTATTGCTTATTTGTATAAGATGGTAATACAAACTTAATCGACAAACACAACTTAAACACATTGTAAATGTGAATCTGATCAACAATATGTCAATTTCGTTGGCCGCAACGCAACGTGTGCGGATCAATCTTCTAGTTAACAATTTATTTTTGAATGACTAGAAGATGATTTTCGGTGAATGATTACCCACAAAATCCAATATTTTGTTTCCTAATTGTCTACTGATGAATCATACAAAATCCCAAAAATAATAATAACTATTATTTGTCGTCTGAAATTAAAAAGAAAATCACAAAAAGAAGATACATGCTAGTTTTTACGATGGGATCCCATTGAATCACTAAAATACAAAAAGAGAATTTAATGTCATATAATTTAAGAGTCATAATTTTTAATACGTTGTTAAAGTTTTTTAAATCGTTTTGAAAACATTATACAGTGTATTTAAAGAAGTTTTATATAAAAAAAGAACAAAAAGAAGTATTGTATAAAAAATAGAGTAAACTGCCATTTTGGTCCCTGTGGTTTGGCCAGTTTTGCCACTTTAGTCCAAATCTCAAACTTATTACATCTAGGTCCCTGTGGTTTGCATTTTGTTGCCATTTTAGTCCAAATCTCAAATCAGGTCAGATTTCAAAAATATAAAATGACCAAAATGCCCCTGAGGAAAAAGACAAAAACCAGGTTTTTTTTTTTGAAATCTGACCTGATTTGAGATTTGGACTAAAATGGCAACAAAATGCAAACCACAGGGACCCAGATGTAATAAGTTTGAGATTTGGACTAAAGTGGCAAAACTGTCCAAACCACAGGGACCAAAATGGCAGTTTACGCTAAAAAAATAAGAAAAAAAAAACATGACCACTTAAAATAATAGGAGACGTAAAGGTGCACATAATAGGAGTAGATGAACGACAGTATCATTCCACACGAAAAAGGGTAATTACAAAGCAATGGCAGGTAGTCGGGCAACAAGTTGCGCCATCACCCCCTTTTGAATAGAAAAACCAATTCTACTAAATACAAAGTTTGAAACCTTTAGCGACGAAGAATTACTATTGACGACTTTTTGAACCCGATTCAAAAGTCGCACAGCGTCAGGAGCGAGACCACCAAATGTATCAAACGCAAACGGGACAAACACATGTTGATTCTCCAGGCAGGCTTTCTCATGTTTTGCCACTTTGCTCGCCTCTGCCTTGAGCACCGCTTGCCCTACGACAAAGCCCTTGTCCTTTAGCCCGATAAAGGGGGAGACTCCAGTTAAATCTATACAAGCGTGTTTCCCCCCTTCCCATCCAAACACAAGGATGTCCGCCGGGCGTAAAGTGGACCTCCCCTCTAAAACATCACATAACACATCTCTCACCCAATCATGCCGATATTTAAACCCTGGTATTAAAAAAATAAATAGAGTTTATTTGATTTTTCTATAGAAAGTGTTTCTTAAAAAAAAATTAAAATAGTGTTTTTCTTATTTAAAGAAATTCTTTTTTTATTTCCTGTATCTGCCTTCACAAAGTTGGTAATTCTTTTTTTTTTTTTTTTTTTTTTTGTATTTGATTGATTTAAAGATATTCTGTTGCATAAATTTAAACAAATTCTTTTATAGATTGCGATACTTTATAGTTTTATGCAATTTTATAATATGAGATTTTCTATATGATTTACTTGACACCTTATTTGAATACAAGCAATGACTTGAAATCATTAAACGCCCCAAATTATTTATTTAACGAGAACTGATAAAGTTAAATATAAACATACAAACCACACCGCAAAATAAGTCATTACACTAATCTTGAAATGACTTACCGATAAGTTGTCACAAACTTAATTCATAGAATACAATAGAATTTTATGAATTCAATAGACATTGCGGAACATGAATATATATTTAAACAAGGTTAGTTATCGTGTGTAACAGGGGCGCAGGATTCAAGGGGCGGGGAGGGGCGCCCGACCCCTTAAACTTTTCGGTCAGTAGTGTTATTTATGTAGGTATATACGTTTTCGATCCCCCGGTTTTATAAAAAAAATAGGTATATACGTTTTCAACCCCCCGGTTTTAATTTTTTTTATTTATATAGCCCAAATAAAATTTTTATTTAGCCCAAATCATTATATTTGGAAGAAATGTATATTATATTGCCCAAATCATTATATAGCCCAAATAAAAACCCACCATATCAAAAAAAAAAACCCCCCAAATTCGTTTACCTGGGACTAGGGGTGTTCAAAACCGGATATCCGAAAATTCGGATATCCGAAATTTTCGGATACCAGATTTCACTATCCGAATCCGTATCCGAAATTTCGGATACGGATTCGGATAGTGAATCGGATATCAGAAAATCCAACTTTTTTTTTTAATTTTAATTTTTATTATTTTTTTCATATTCGGAAATATATATTTTGGATAGTTTCGGATATCTGAATATAAGTTTTCGGATATTTCGGATATTTTCGGATACTTCGGATATTTTCGGATATTCGGATATCCGAAAAAAATGAAAAGAGTAAACTGCAATTTTACACCCTGTGGTTAGGGGTGATTGACACTCTTACCCCCCCCCCCCCCCTAAGGAAATAATTGCAATTTTACCCCCCACTGTTTGCTGTTATGTTGCAACCTTACCCCCCGGCCTCAAATTTGTTGACTAATTTGTTGACTATAACTTGAAATGACTATAATGCCCTTTCATATTACCCCCTGTGTTTTTGTGCACTCTGTGATATTACCCCCTGCCACCACCACCACTGCCACCGCCATTCACCACCACAACCACCACTGCCACCTCCAGCCACCACCACAACTTAATATCCCTTTCAAATATAACACCACCACTACTTCCGTCACCGGAAACCTGCAACTCCGGTCATCTTCTCCAACGACGGCCACCACTGCCACCTCCAACCGTCACCGGAAACCTGCAACTCCACTACTTCCGTCACCGGAAATAAGTTAGTGTTATAGTTGAACTTAAGCTTGTAGGCGTGTGTTGAGGCCTGAGTTTGGTTCGTGTCTAAACTATAATCAAACATTTCAATAACTTAGGTTACTTACATGTCTTTCGGATGCCTAGTCCTGAATAGTGAACCAGTTGATAGTTGACTAGAAATTTAAATAATCTAAATGTGGCTGTAAATGTTATGAATTGTATAGTTGTCATTTCAAACATATTTATAAGCTTTTCATGCTCATATTCTCAACATCCGTCTTTTATGGAATTCCTGAATGTGACTAAACTTACTACAAAGGGTGAAATTAGTTATCAAAAACTCTGTAAGTTAAACCGTCCTTGCTGTTGGCTCTTGTTCTTCAGAAAAACTCTGTAAATTAAACCTGTTGGATCTTTTGTATTAATGCATATGTGATGCTAAAAGTATCTCTGATAGTAGAATGTTGTGGAGATTCAACAACGAAAGTTTTTTTTAGACCACATTTTAAAGACATCAGAATGTAATATTTAATCAAAGATGAAATCTCATGTGATTCCTATTCGAACCATTGATGGGGGCTTTCAATACATTGCTTGTTAAGTTTTTATGGATCAGGGTAGCCACAATTTATAAATAGTTATCAAGGGGCTTCATGGTTTCGAGTTTGTTTAAATAGCTTCTAAAGTATTTGTGATACACATTGTTGCAGTTTCCCGTTGTGAGGTCCAGTTGGTTTAAGCGAAGGTCATTCAGATGGTTGTGGTGGTGGCTGGAGGTGGCAGTGGTGGCAGTCGTTGGAGAAGATGACCGGAGTTGCAGGTTTCCGGTGACGGAAGTAGTGGTGGTGTTATATATGAAAGGGATATTAAGTTGTGGTGGTGGCTGGAGGTGGCAGTGGTGGTGAATGGCGGTGGCAGTGGTGGCAGGGGGTAAACATGCGACATAACAGCAAACGTTTGGGGGGTAAAATAAAAGGGTAAAATAGTCATTTCACCCCCAAGTCAACAGACTAGTCAACAAAATTGAAGCCGAGGGGTAAAATTGCGACATAACCTCAAACACTGGGGTGTAAAATTGCAATTATTTCCTTAGGGGGGTAAGGGTGCCAATGACCCCTAACCTCAGGGGGTAAAATTGCAGTTTACTCAAATGAAAATTAAATTTTCGGACCGAAATATCCTAAAATTTTGAAAATCACTATCCGAATCCGAAAAATTCGGATATCCAAAATTTTGGATATCTGATTTTTCGGATATTTCAGATTCGGATATCGGATATTTCGAATTGGATTTTCGAATACGGATAGTTTTGAACACCCCTACCTGGGACTACGACCAGAACAGAACATAGGGGGGGGGGGGAATCACTGCTTTCTTGGTCGCCTGGTCTTCTTCAGTTGTTCGACTGCACTGCTGCTTGTTGAATCTTTCTTGTTCGACCAGAACTGGCTGCAGCTTGTTGAATCTTTCTTGTTCGACTTCTTCAATCTTCATAAGGTTAAAGGTACATGTTTTTTATCTTTAGGTTTAACTTAGGGCTGCAGTTTATGTGATTTAGGTTGAAATTCGGGGTGAAATTGGTTTGAATTTTTGCCCTAAACTTGTTAAATCTTTCTGTAACTATGTATAATTTTATTTGTTTAATCTTATTGTGATTTGATTTAGATAGAAATTAGAGTTTGAAATATAGGGTGATTTTTTAACTTGTTGTGCTATTAGATTATGCTATGGGGAAGTATAAAAACATAACTTCTTTTTTTCAAAAGAAAGAATGAAGAACAAGTAGAGGGAATTGTTTTGGTGTCTTTGTTCATTTGTTTGTTAAACAATGTTTACGTTTTAATGTTTGAGAACGTTTTTTATTTGATATTAATGTTTGACCCGACCCCACCTGAATCGAATCACCGATGTCCGACCTGAACATATCACCTCAAAACAACGCGATAGAAAAAGAATTTTTAGGACCAGTACCTTCCGACCCCCCTGTGAAAATTTTCAAGTTTCGCCACTGGTGTGTAATACATAGGGTGGGTAAATAAAAGATATATTGTCAAATAAAAAATTATTAAATATCAAAATAAGTCAACATTATAATGGACTTTTTTTTCAAAATTTTTTCAAAATTTTTAATAAATTTCTATTTTTATAAATAATGGAAGAACGAAATCAAAATACATAATATCATCTAATTTAAAAAGAACTTATTATACAAAACTAGGAAAGAATTTAAGAACTTATTATACAAAACTAGGAAATAATTTAAAATTTTTTATAAGTGTAAACAATATATTCCTTGCTAGTTTAAGTGTTCGTGTGCTACACGGGTTGTAAAATGTCAAATGTATAAATAATAAGTTTGTAAATAATATTTTTAAAATGAAAGAAATGTAATTTATTCTTAGAAGATGTATAATATTTCATTCAACAAAAAATAAAAGTGTATAGTTATGGCACCAAGCCCAACTAATTTTTTTGTTTAACGGCAAGGAACGATGTGTCAACCACCGTGACACCGGACGCTGTGGTCAAGGTCGACTACTCGACCGCCGCCAGCTCCTTGGTTCTCCCCAGATGCGCGGAAACCCGACCTCCACCTGTCCGAAGGCACGACAATGGAATAATCGATAAAACATCGCCTCCCATCCAAATCGAACCGGCACCATTCTTTGAATTAATTTTTAATGACGTGAGTAAATTTGATATTTTAACTAGTTTTGGCATTTGTGATATTTTAAGTTTGGGTTTGGTATGTATATAATACTCCACTAGTTTGTAAGGCTATAAGATCATCTCCAATAAGCTATTTTTTCATGTTTTTATATGTCTATGTGGTATATGTTCATGTTTTTCTTATTGTGGAACATGTTTTTTATACCCATTTTTTGGGTGGTGTTTTTCTCCAAGAACTAGAAAAAATGAGTAAATGATAGGACCCATGTAATTTTAATATATATAATATAGAGAGAGAGAGAATAAATGGTGTAAATGTGTGGTTAAAAATTAAAAAGGTGGTGATAATGTGGCAATGTTTTTTGTGTTTTTATGTTTTCTTATTGGGTCAGTTTTTGAAGGCCAGGGTGAGTGTTTTTCTGATATGGCAGCTGACTGGACATGTTTTTAGGTGTTTTTAGTTAGTCTTATTGTGGATGCTCTAAGGTATGGTGATGGTCCTCCCTTGGAGGATGGTCCGCCACGTAAGCGCCACGTAGGATGGGCATGAGGATGGGGCAAAGAGGATGGAGGTATGGAAATGAGGGATGATCCTAAATATATATTATATATTGTATGTATATATATGTTTGTGAGGTAGTTTTGTCCTCACATGGACCGTCCCCATCGGCAAGAAGAAGACGTTCACGACGAGACGGGGGGGGGGGGGGGGCGAGATGGATGGTGGAACGGCGCCGGAGCTGGACGGCGAAGGATGAACCTTCATACCGTCCAGCCTAAGGGCATATATGTAATGCTCATTAGTTAAGAACACTTGTAACTATTTGTTCAATTTAGATTTACTTAATATTTTTATTCACGCACATCAATTTCCTGCCCACTAGCTTGGTATATTGACTCAGGAGCATGTTATCTTGCGCCTTGCATTGATCACCTTATATGGATGTGTCGCGTCTAAGCTATTTTCTCGAGCGTAAGAGCATGGTTTTCTTGGGTCAGGTCATCACAAAGAAATGAATATGTCGTGTCAAGCAGAGTAGTATGGATATCCTACACTAGGAATGAGAATGAGAAATGATGTATTTTTGCTGGTAAAAAAGTAAATGACTATTTTGATAACTTACTTGGTCAAAATGGCCATCTTCATGATATTTTATGTCAATCATTCAATCAAGCGATCCGCTTAAATATTTGTCGATTTAGTGCTGTAAGACGCTTTGCTTAAATATTTTTCTCGGATGTCATATTATTTTGGTATTCATAGATATATCAAAAGGGCTTTTTACCTGGGCAGTTCAACAAATCTGTTTTTTTTTTTCTCTTTACCTGAATACGTTATGTCACTGAAATTTTATACAATGTCATTTGTCAACTAGAGCAAACAATCGACCATCATTTACACATCTATTTAACTCCTAACTACCTCTCCTGTTTTCTTCTCTAATTAAGTAATCTAGGAGTGGAAACAAGCCGAGGTGAGGCCGAGCTTCCTCAGTTCTAGCTCGACTCGTTTTGAGCACTATATCTGAAGCTCGAGTTTGATTCGTTACTAAGTTTTTAAACTTGAGCTTTGGCCCGACTCGACTTGTTTAATATTAATTAAATATTTAGTTATTTTATCTATATTATATATGTTGCTGCTTTTATTTTAACTTTTTTGTATATTAATATTAATTACATATTTATTAAAATATACAAAGTAGTCATATTTGTATAAATATTAGGCCCATTTAGGTTTGCAAGCTTGGGTCGGAGCCCATTTATAAAATGAGCTCAAATTTAAGCTTGAACACGGTCTTGAGCTTGTATCGTGTTTTAAGCCGAGCCAATATTTATATAACTAGCTGACTAACTCGTATTTAATCCAACGTGGCCGGCCAATTTAGCCGGCTGAGCGACGTGGCATTGACGGCTGATGACATGGATCAGCCGACCAGTACAATCGGCAGCTGTCCACATGTCACACTTTGATTGGATGTTTTATTATCCGCATGCCTGAGTTTTATGTATGGGTCTACATATTCCATCACCCTAGTCCCTATTTAGACACCCTCGTATACGCCTCGTATAGATCTATACGTAGCGTATAACCTTTTTCAATTTCCAAGAGAGGGTGGGGTTCGGCTACAAAGTCCATTTTTCCTACAAAGGGTATGTTTGGCAAAAGTAGCTGGTGGCTGCTAGCTGTAAGCTGTAAGCTGGTAGCTGGTGGCTGGAAGCTGGTAGCTGTAGCTGGTAGTTAGTAGCTGTAGCTTTTTAGATATATTTGGTGTTTGGTAGAGTAGCTGGAGCTTTTAATAAAATGTATAAAATGACCAAAATGGACATAACTAAAAATTTAGAAAGTTGATGCATTAAAAAGTTTCCTATTTTTAGAGGTTAAAATAGTCATTTTTTCCCTAAAAGCTTGTAGCTCCTTCTAAACGCTACTAGTAGTAGCGTTCAACCAAAAGCTTCAAGCTCATAACCTAAAAGCTTAAAGCTCCTTCAACCAAACAAGACTTTTTATTGAGTAGGAGCTTTTTCTTAAAAGCTTAAAGCTAGAAGCTCCTAAAAGCTCCTAAAAGCTCCATGCCAAACATACCCAAAGTGTACAAAGTCATAAAACACCACAATTTCAGTCATAAAACACACTCAAAACCCACAAATAACAAAGTGAAGATCACTAAAACACAATATCCAAACCCTAACAGTCCATAAAAACTTCAAACACACCATCATAGAACTATGAATATAAAACACAACATGATAATCAACATAAAACACACTAATGTTAGTCATTCGAAAATCAAAGCCTTATCATCCAAAACACAACACAAAACCCACAAATATGACGTTTTAGTAATCTTCACTTTATTATTTGTGGGTTTTGAGTGTGTTTTACGGCTAAAATTATGGTGTTTTATGACTTTGTACACTTTGTAGGAAAAATAGACTTTGTAGCCAACTTCCACCCTTCCAAGAGAATCTCTAATTATGTCATATTTTGTCTTATATGCCTCGTATAGGCCTATATGGGGCGTATAGACGAAAAAACGATTTTACCCCTGAGTTAGGCCTATACTGGGGGTAAATTGGTCTTTTTTGCCTCTTATATGCCTAGTATAGGCCTGTATGATGCGTATGTATATAATGCAAATTGCCATTTTACCCCTGAATTATGCCTAGAGTGGGGGCAAAACAGGGCTATAATGGTCTTTTGAACCCCACTATACGCCCAATCTAGCCCTATATGGGGCATATATTTTTAATTTTTTTTGTTTTCTCTTTTTAATATCCATAACACTAATATTAATTATAAAAAACTCATATTAATATCAATAACACTAATATTAATTATGAAAAACTCATATTAATTATAATAACATTCATATTAATTATAAAAAACTCATATTAATATCAATAACACTGATATTAATTATAAAAAACTCATATTAATATCAATAACACTAATATTAATTATGAAAAACTCATATTAATTATAATAACACTAATATTAATTATAAAAACTCATATTAATATCAATAACACTAATATTAATTATAAAAACTCATATTAATTATAATAACTCTAATATTAATTATAAAAAGTCATATTAATTACTAGTGGGAATGCCCGCGCGTTGCAGCGGGTGTTTCGAATGATATAAAATTCAATGATGTCTATTATGAACCGAGTTGATTGGACAATCACCAAAATGGACCAAAACACCAACATCCAGCAATCATCGCAAGGAAAATTAAATTTTAGCAAAAACATACACATGAAGTACATTCATGAAGAGTAATACACCAGTTACATCTAGTCACTAAAATTCCATGAAAACCGGTTAGGGAACTACAAACCATTCCACATAAGTCGACATGGTAAATTGAGAATGAACATTAACCAGTAACAATTTGACATTTGGACTATACATACAGAAAGATAACCTACGGTGAAAAGAACGATACTTGAACAAAAAGTGCTTTCAAGTTGAGTCCTTGTTTGAGTTTCTGGTAGGTTTCATTCATCGCAAGTTCCATTACTCAAAAACAGAAAGTGTACTAAACGTTCAAATAGTTTTAATTTGTATGTTTGACTTAGAACGCAGTGAAGGCACCAATAATGACTTTATTGTCATAATCTGGTCCATTTTTGTTAATAAAAAAAAAAACAAAAGAAATAAGAAACAAAGAAAAAAACATACATTCATGATTTGTGGCGCTTTTGAAGGACCGTAACCATGAGTCACTTGGTACTCTCCTTGCAATCTTTGCGCTATCGTCATCTCGAAATCCGAAGGATCATCGTCTCGCCATTGCCTGTCTCCTTTAGAATCAGCAGTCACGAGATCTTGAGTTTTCGCCTTTAATCACACACAATCGACAGGAAAATGAGAGTCAGTGAAACTTACTTGATAACAATCAATTGTTAAGATGTATAAGTAACTAAACAAGTACACATTGGTAGCAAAAGAACCTGCAAGAAGGACCCATTTGGTGCTTTAATCCGAACAAGGCTTGGATCATCGGATTTTATAATAATCTCGAAAACACGTGATGTTTTATAATCTGTTGCAATAGCGACCAACTTGATTCCGGTTGAGTCAAGTCCTAATTCCGGTTGAGTCAAGTCCTAGAAATTGCTTGTTAAACACCCCCGCATGTGAAAGCTGGTCTCATTGATCCTCCACAACTGCACCAAATTAAATTAGAAAAAAAACACATTCACAACTTACAAATAGATTCATAAAATTTGGCAACCACATTTCACTCGCTAAAGCATTTAATGACATTACCCTTAAAGTTTCCCAACCAGAAGCCGATGAACGGTTTGCAACCAAGAAATGGGAAGTAAGCACTAACCAAGAAGCAGAATTTGCTGTACTGGATGAAAATCCATACTTTTGAGTTTTGACTACAGACCCCTGGTTTAGGGTCATCACCACAGTCTTAGGCAAATCATCAGACGAGTAAGAGCTTTGACCATGGCTTTGACCCATATAAGCAACAGGTATCATGTTTACAGGCATATGATTGACCTGCTAAGAACATTAGATATGCACCAGCTGTTAGTAATTACCAATTGAATATTTCATAAAAGAAAAATCACGTACATATTTTTTTAAAAGAAACGGAAAAGTTGGATTTATTTAATCAATATAGCATCTAACTTCTAAAATATAGGTTTATACACATGTAAAAATTCAGGAGAATTAAACTTTGACAATCAACAAACAATGAAACCAGGAAAAGTGTGTCATACTTCATCAGATATCCCAAATGTACGTGTTCTCTTCAACGCGAGTTCAGAATCAGTTGTTTGATAATCTACAGCTGGATTGTTGGTGGGAGGAGTCCTAGGTCGCTTTAACAAAGCTTCAGTGTGATGTAAAACAAGAAACCAGCAAATTATATTCAGAAACATTGCACACTCTATCAGGATACTGTTATCTAAAATTAATCGAGCTAAAGATATACGTACCAGCATTATTAGGCAGTGTGAACCAAATAGGGACTGTAGAAACTGACGGATGAGGCACAGATGGGTTTGCCATCCAACCAGCAAGAGATGATGGCAGAGGTGCAGGTGCAGGCTGGAAAGGCTTCGAACGCAAGAAAAAAATGTATAAATCAGGTTTAAAAATGTATAATATTAGTTAAAACTTCAAATGAATGTAAACGATAGGCTAATTTCACTTACACCGTGAGCACCCAGAGGTGGAAAGCCTGCAGGCTTTGGTACAGAGCCCATTAATGGATTAGTTACTGGTGATGGGGCCCGTGCACCGTTTGGCTGCGACTGCCCACAGGAATGGTCAACAAACAGTTTTTTGATGTCCGGGTTCGGCTTCGGGTTTTTACAAAGCTGGTGTTGCCAATTCAGACTACAATTTGTAGTTAAATATTAATACTAATGAAAAGTCATGTTATCAAGAAGAAATCGAAACATAGATATGGATAAAGATATGAACCTATGGTTAATAAGTGTTCGAAGTCTTGAGTTCTTTAAGCTCGGAAAGTTTAACTTGTCCCAAAACAGGGGATTTGCTTCAATCAACTTCTTTAGCTCATCCAACATTATCCCCCTAGCAGATTTAGTGTCTCCGTATTTTGATAATTGTTCGTTATCCCTATATGCAGAAAACAATAACACACCTGAAGTTATCTAAAGTCAAAAGCTGAGTTATTTCTTTATTCAGATCCTCATTAAACGCAGAAAACACTTTCAAATCCTTCACTAAAATGTCAATGCCTTTAGACCGATCCTTCCTACATATTCATCAAATTATAAGAATCTATCACCATTACAATAGAGCCCCGCTTGCGGTCTGCTCATATAATGTAATATATGTGTGGGCGCTCGGGGGGGCAAAAGCAAAAGTGCACTAATTTTTAACGTTATTTTACTAATTTCGTGAAAATAACGTTAAAAAGAGGGGATCGTTAATCAGGCATCATGTGGTGGCGTTGATAGCCGAAAGACAAGGGGGTACATGCACCAATTGGCGTTTGTCTCAATTGCTGAGTGTTATGTGCCTTATGTCCAAGGCTTGATGCAAAACCACAATCGAGCCGGGGGTCTCATTGGAAGCAGCCTCTCTATTCCTACGGGGTAGAGGTAAGGCTGTCTACATCCCACCCTCCTCAGACCCTACCTTAGCTTTGCTATAGGTGGGATATACTGAGTACGATGATGATGATGATATCACCATTACAATAAAACAAATCTCAATATTAATCAAATTACAAATAAGTTAAGCGCGTATGAACACACGCAACTGCATTAATTAACATCAAAACATACTTGTCTAGCGCTTCTATATACTTCTGTTTCCGTATCTCAAAGAAGATCTTCATCGAATATCTGTTATCATCCACCTTTGTGAATCCAGACAAATATTTCTCCACCTCATCCCAATCACCATTTGTCACCATTTCTTCAAAATAACGCATATTGAAGAAAAAACCTGATTCTTGCTCCAATCTCCACAACAGAACAATTTATATATACATATCAGTTAGCAGTCACAAATTTACCCGAAAAATTGATGATTTACAAACAAAATTTACAAAAAAAAAAAAAAAAAAAAAAAAAAAAAGCAACACATAACAAAATTTTGGCAAATTATATTATATTAATATATTATATTATATTAATTAATTAAAGTTTATAAACCCTACCTGTGAACAGTCTCCTTGAACTTCTCTTCATCTAGAAAATGCACCGTTTCACCTTCCTGATTATTCATAAAAACAATAATCTTAGGATAAAAATGAATATTTACACACGCATAAAAAGATATCTGATTCCCCTGTTCCAATTGTCAACGACGAAATCATTGAAACCTAATTGATGATTATTCAATACTTTGCCCTAAATCTGTACAAAGGAAAGCAAACAACAGCATACCCGGATGTCGCCTCTGATTCCGTCTCGGCTTGATTTTCCGATCTGTGGCTTGAGAGGATGCACGCGCCGCCGCGCTACAGAGGGATGATGACCGGAAAATTGATCGGACGGCAGCCGCTGTAGTCGCCATTGTTCCCATCTTCGTTCTCCGACCAAGTGCATGGGCGGACCTACTTTCTAAGGTGGGTGGGCGTACGCACCCCTTGAAAAAAAAAAATTAGTGGTATTTTTCGTGAAAAATCTCGACCGCACCCCTTGGAAATTTTCGTCTGCACCCCTTAGAAAAATGTGTTAGGAATTTATATAAAAAAATTGTGAACACAGATTGAAACCCGAGCAAATTATGTAAACAAGTTAGCCCACTAACCCCTTTAATAAAACTTAAATTCAATCCAATCCATCAAGCCCAATAACTTAATACCCATTTAAGCCCCATTCTTTTGTTAAACAAAATCAGTCCACGTAATAAAAACCCAAATCGTTGGTGGTTTTGTTGATTATATGATTGTTGGTTGGTAAATAACAATACTAGGGCTTGAAATTCAAAATTTTAAATTGAAAATTAAGGAACATGTGCTATGGTTGAACACTTGAAGATCCTTGTTTATTTTGTATGTGATAGGATTAGGAAAGATCAATGAGTAGGGAAATTATGTCGCAATTTCTCAAGAGGAAAGGGGTTGAGCCACTTTTCTTCGTCAGATTCTTCTAATTAAAGACCAATGTATGTTTTAGATAAGTTTTTTGTTATTTTATTTAATGATTAGGAGAAATAGAAGTAGGGATGATTTGAATGTTGATGCTTTTTTGTTTGTTAATGTGATAGGAAGTTAGGAACTAGGGTTTGATTGTTTGAAAATTGAAATGGACCCGACCCGATCTGATTTGACCCGCTATGAAACTTTGTTTGTTTGTGTTTACTTGTTTAACATGACCCGACCCGACCCGGTCCGACCGCTATGAACCGATTTTTTATATAGCTAGGGGTCTAAAATCTTTAAAAAATTTCTGCACCCCCAGGAATAAAATCCTGGGTCCGCCACTGACCAAGTGACACGATCATTGTTATCGTGATCGCCTCGTCTCACCTTCTCCATTGCCTCTCTCTGTCCCTCTTTCCCGTTCTCTCTCCCCTCGGTCTTTCACTCTCTAACCCCTGCTCTTCTCTAAATATACGAGAGCGACTATTGAAGTAACAAGTTATAAATGTATCGGTTTCCATTGGTGAAATCTCTTAATTGCCCCCATGGTGTCTTAAAATTTTATTTTATGTAGCTTGTTTTTCCTTGTACGTAATGCTTTAAAATTTATACCTTTCGTAAAATTACAATATTGTACATCACTTCTCCTTTTTATAATAGTATAGATAATAACTCTAATATTAATTATAAAAAAGAACTCAAATTAATTATAATAACTCGTATAGGCTTGTAGGTGTAGTATAGGTCTCGCATAGGACTATAGGTGTGGTTTAGGTCTCATATAGGCATATACAGGTGTTGTATCATATCATGTACTTGTTATTTTTATTTATTTAAAATAGAAAACTTGTTTTTGTATAAAAGTTTGCTAAAACGATTAATATTGTATAAAATGTTTGTTTAAAAAAAAACCCTTAAATACGCCCCATATAGGCCTATACGTGGTATATATGGGGCATGGGTCATATATGAGACCTATACGAGGGGTCCTATACGCCCCGTATAGGCCTATACGAGGCATATAGGAGCAGTCAAACCAGAACTAACATGAGTCAGACACTGATTTTGATGTAACCCTATACGCCTCGTATAGGCCTATACGAGGCAAAGGGTGTCTAAATAGGCAGATAGGATGTGTGGATAGTTTAAGCCTTATGTATATCAGCGTCAAAAAGTAATGATTGAGTACTAGATGTCTTAGTCGGAAGATCCTGCTTTGGAAGATCCTACTTCTGATTGGCTGGTACAAATTTGAAAGGATTGAAAAAGAATGTTTACTGAAATTTTTTATTAAATAATAAACATGAAGAAACATATAGTCAATCACTTCATTTCAAATGAAGTTGTATACATTTGTGGAAACATATGAATATGACCACCTTTATTCTTGCATTACACAAATTTTGAATAAACCTATCCAAAGACAGTCTTCTCTCCATGAATGGCAACATCTGCCTGTATAAAACACATATCTTCATGCAACAACCCTCTATTTTTCCGGAAGAATATGGCATGTGAAACGAATCTTTGCCAGCCGTAGCCGTGTTCTGAATCTGAAGCACTGAACCAGTGACTAGCTGCAGTTTATATAAGATTCATTTTGAGCTCGTAATATGATACGCATCATTGTGAGTGATGAGATATATATATATTTTACCTTTGCGTTCGTAATGTCTTGCGTTCAACTGATCGCAGATACGAAGAGTAAATTCTACAAGTATCTTGGTTCCAGATGGAAGATTCTTAACATCAGCTAGAGCCAGTTTAAGGGATATATAGCGACGACCAACACCCTCGACTCCATTAGGATATAGCAGTATCTTCCTGCACAAAGTCATGCATGCCGGTAACTGAAATATGAACTTGATCAACTTATGTTGAGCAATTCTATTATTGCTTCTTACCATTTGTGACCCCCAACATTGAATATGTTGGAAGTTTCACAGTTTGCATTTACTTCTGAAAAGGTGAATATCCATGAATGTTTGTAAGAAAGTGCATCCTTTAGCATTGACAAACACTCGGTTTTGCCTTTACTTGTTTCTTTAGACACAAACACCTCGGCTCCAAACACACATTTGCCTCCAACAAGAAACCCGTTTTCAGAATCACCAAATTCTTTAAGACTGATGAACTTATCAAAGCCCCACTCGGTTCTCAATCGATGAAATCGTCTTCCTTCACTCATTTCATCTGCAGGGTTGACAATTCCAATATATATGGATTAAAATGATTGAAACAAAAAAACAAAACGATATTGGTACATATGAACCCAAGTTACCTTCAAGTGTCATGTAATTATCATTGTTTTGATCAAGTAGAAAGATCCTGAAAGTCGCATAGACCTCCCAACCAGGTGGGAGAGAGGTTGCGTCTGCCATGGCTAGATATAAAGACAAGAATTCTCCGGCATCTTTACTCTTGTTGCCATTTGGGTGAATCACCAACTTCCTACAAGTTACAAATCTCATCACTACGCAACTTATTTAGGAAGATAGGCGAGAAAAAAAACATACCATTTGTAGCCTGCGGCTTCAAATTCGTTTGATTCATATCGTTCCACGTGTTGTTTTGTTAACAAAGAAAACTGTTGAATGTTGAGAATGTAGTGAGCAGGTGGTGACACAGATGTTGTTCTCAAATCTCCTGAACATGATTCTCCATTGGCCATGAGTGAAAAATTAAATGAAAAGTGACTATGTATGTACCAAACAAACTAATGGCTTGTGAGTTGAAATCAAATGGATTATGGAAGACTATATATGCTTAATTAAAGAGTAGTATTCATGTTTCCTCCAAATCACTTATTCTCTGCTTCCCATAAACACAATGCTTCCCATAAACACAAACATTTAGTCATTTTTCAAGCCTAAATTTAATGCTAAAGAAAGCATCTCACATTAAGAGGTTCAAGCAAGGAATGGAACCATGAGCATTAACAACTCAATCAACATGCACAAGAATCTTATTCTCAATCATTTTTGTATTTGTTATTTAGGTTTTTGAGTTTTCTGGTTATTTCAACTTATATCTTTTAAAATATTTGATCCTTGAAATTGCTAACTGCTGAATACGAAAGAAATACAAAATCTTAAGTTTTGAAAAGCATCTAAACACCTTAAGCACCTGCCACATACGTTAAAGTAAAAGTCAATACACATAGTGTAAAGGTGAGCGTACAAGTTTAATAATAGCATATAGAGTTCGAAATCGTTACGCATAACCAGCACGTACACAGTGTGAAATGAAGCACGCAAGTTATCGACATGAACCTATCAATACCAATGACTGCGGGTTGACTGCCCAAGGCAGTTCGTAATACACACTCACCACTGTGAGCCATGTAACAAATTGTCCTTAACAACCCCTGAGTGAACAGGTGCTGAGTCCAAACAAATAGTACTATCGTTGCTAAGGCAGGTAGACAACATTCCATGTTTAAACATAACAAACAAGCATTCATTAAGTCACGTATAACATGTGGTAATGGTTAGCGTTAAAGTATAGCGTAGTGTGTTCGATGTGATTTTTGAATAAGTAACGTATGTAACACCCAAAAGTGCGTAAAGGAAAAAGGGATCGAGTATACTCACAACAATTGAATTAATGGATTGAAGGGAGCGCTTAGAGAGGATAATAGCCTGAACAGTTATTGATAACATAAGCGAAAGTCGGCGCGTAAAAATGTGCGAAGTGTCAGTGGGTCGAACAGCAATCCGGTCGTATGGCAATCCGATCGGATGCCCGATCGTTCGTTCGGGTGATAATCCATTCGGACGGTCATCCGATCGGGTGACCATTCGAGTGGATTGTTACCTCATTTGGGATGGATGTGTTTGTGTATGATGGCTTATCTTTTGAAGTTTTCGTTGTAGCATTTTGAAAACATAGAAGTATCTCTACCTTTCAGGTCGATCGATCGAACGACCGTTCAATCAGGCGACAATCCGATTGGTTGGACACTTTAACGAGAACAAGCTCTCAGCAGTTTGTCGCTCGATCGGATGGTAGTCCGATCGGGTGGCAACCCTGGTGCTTTGAACATGTTGAAAATTGTTTAAGTGTTGAAGTCAGAACGTTACATGGCCGAGTGACAATCCGATCTGGTAATCCAATCGGGCAGTAGTTCGTTCCACGATCACAACTTCAAATGTTTGAAATAAATGTTAAGTGTGGGGCCAAGGTGCAAGCCGATCGGGTGGCAACCCGTTCGGGTGACAATCCGATCGGACAGTAGTCCGATCGGGCGACGCTCCAACCCGGTCGACCTGATCGTCTTCTTCCTTGGTCATTTTGATAGTTTGTCGTTTTATCGAGATGATTTGATAACGTATTAGACAACAGAAACCTCGTCAATACTTGGTAACCTGATCGGACAAGAATCACCCAACTCCGACCAGTTAACTGTTCGAGACGGTGTTCCATGTTTAACCCGAAATCGGTAATCTCGTGGATAGAATCCAGATCTTGAACCAACACCTCAACAAGTAGTAGTAGAAGGTTAGAACAAGCTCCGATTCTATCGATTTTTGAGTGCATTGAGTGTAAAAGAGTTGAAAGAAAGTTAGAAGCCATCTTCCAATCCTTTTTCACCATGAATATGTTCAGATCTTTGCAAGATCTTTGTTTATTTGTATGGAAATCGTTCAGATCTAAGTTGTTCTTGGTGGATTGAAGCCAAAACATGAAGTTCATAAGAATACCATGATGACATCATCCTAGAATACCTCAAATATAGTGATTTCACGGTTAAAAGTTAAGATTCAAAAGATAGAAATGTGTAGGAGTGCGTGTAGATCAAGAAAGTACAAGATTTTGGTTGAATACTTACAAGAATCGCGAGAAATCTGAAGAAAAGTGGGCAAGAAGAGCTGGTCGGACGATAGGTGCAGAAATGGTAAGTTTGATGTTGACAGGGGGTATTTATAGGCTTACCACAAAAGGAAAGGGGGAGGAGATGGCTGGTCGATCGTGTGGTAACCCGATCGGGTGACTGCTCGATCGAGTGGCACCTCGATCGGGTGGCAGCCCGATCGGGTGGCAGCTCGATCGGCTGGCCACTCGATTGGTGTGCAAGGCGCGACGAGTTTTGCTGTTTCGATTGCGATTGCGAGCGTTGCGATGCGATAGAGTTTCCTAGTCCAATTACTTTTAATCCCATCTACTATATCAACATACAATCATCCTTATTTCATATTCGTTTAGCGTTTGCGATTGCGTTTCGATTGCGTTTTGATTAATCACCACAACAACATAAATAAACATGCACAAGTAACACATAAAAGGCACACACACATATAAGAACAATAACCAGAATACGTAATTCGAGCTGCGAGTCCGATTGCGATAAGCGATAAGCGATAAATCGATTAAACATGCGATAAATATGCGATTATTAATAGATACTCCACATAATACAACTAAAGCGATAATAAAATTAGACTAATTATAAGTCAAAGAAGTCAAAACAGGAATTGGGCAATGAGTGACAGATCGAAATTAGCAATCTTGTCTTCCTTTTACTTCAATCTTGACTTTGACTTTGACTTTCGAAACACGGGGTGTTACAGTTAACCTGGGGCGGTCCCACCCTTTGACCAAGGTGAGCGGCCGCATCCCTTGGAAAAAATTAGTGTATATTTTAGCCAAAAAACCCGACCGCACCACTTGAAAATATGATTGAACACCTCATCCGCACCCCCAACAAATAATTCATGAGTCCACCACTGATGTTAACACTCATTTGTAATTAACATAATCCCCTATATATAATGTAGAGTAAACTGCCATTTTGGTCCCTGAGGTTTGAGCAGTTTTGCCACTTTAGTCCAAATCTCAAACCTTTTGCATCTGGGTCCCTGTGGTTTCAGTTTTGTTGTCATTTTGGTCCAAAAGTGTAACACCTCGAAAAATTCACGTCCCAGATGCAGAATCTTCAAACAGCCACCTGTATACGCGAAAACTCGACCCAAAACGGATGTTTCACTTCATGTGCGACCCCTAAGTGCCTCCTATAACACTAGGGACATGTGTTGATCAGTTGTGGTCACTTGTAGATCCATGTGTCAACAATTTGTGGTGATTAAACCACTATAAAAGGCCATGAAATGCAACAACTTTGATCACACCTTCATCTGCCCATTTGGATCACTTCTGGAGCTCCCAAACAGCCTCAAGAGATCATAAGTCGTGCATAGGACTCTTGTAAGTCTGCTAGTCCTTCTTTAATTGAGTTTAGCTTGTTTAATTAGCTAAAAGTCAAACCGTCGTAATTACGGTTTGACTTCGAGATTAGTCAACAATGGCTCAGTCATATCTCGAATTAAAAGTAGATATAAGTTGGTATTTATGTGGGTAATAAAACCTCAAAAGGGTTTCCCCTGATCACCACTCTAACCAGGTCAAAAGTCGGGTCAAACTTATATTTAAAAAGTCAACAGGAAGTCTAAAATGCTATTTATGCATAATTATCATTGTAGATCATATACAACCTGTTGGATCATTGTTATAACTTAGTAATAAGTGTAAGAACATGTCTAAACATGTTCAACCCGACAATTTCCTGTTTAGACCCGGTTCAGAACCGAAAGTCACATAGTTTGACTTTCACTTTGACTTTCAGTTCTGACCCGTTAAGGCATGTTTTAGAAATGCCTCAGAGCTTTAATTGGATTAGGATACATGTTAGAATAACCCTCTGTGATTGTACACCTTGGTTCATTAATTATCCAATTAATATACATGTTTCCGTTAATTGCTCATATGTTGACCATTATGCCCTTATTACCTTAAAACGTGATTTTTGGAAATGTAAAAGTGTAGAAACCTTAATTACTGATATATAAACTTGTATGCAAAGTTTGACATCAGTTTGACTTGTAGATTAAGAGTTATGCTCATTATCGCAAATTTAAAGCTTTATGTTAATTAAACGGCATAATTAGCGTATAGCCTAGTTAAGCCCACTTTTTGATACCAAATCTTTTACCCACTAATGTAATATATTATTTTGGGATCAATTCGTTGCCCTTATCAGGGAAAATTTCTGCCCTCAGCATGAGGTGGAGAAGATAGAGTCCGATTTTCTATCCTTGGTGATGACAAACCTCGACTGTCAAGCTTACCTAACGAGCTTCAACACTATGTCTCGGTTGGTTCCATACCTGGTAACCCCGGAACCAAAACGGATAGCTCGTTTTATCGGTGGTTTAGCCCCCGAGATCAAGGCAAGCGTAAAAGCTTCTCGGCCAGCGACTTTTAGATCAGTAGCTGACATTTCTTTATCCCTTACTTTAGATGCGGTCAGATTGAGATCGCTAAAGAAATCTGAAGAAAGTAAGAGGAATCGTGAGGATGATAAATCACGAGGGTCAGAGAAGAAGCACAAGGGAAACACTGATTCTAAGAAGTCTGGGTTTGGAAGGAACAATCAGCGAACAGAGGAGAAGCCAAAGTGCACGACTTGTCAAAGACGCCACTTTGGAAAGTGCAGATCTGAATCCAATTCTAAGTCTGAATCACCTGCATCTGGGTTATGCAAGTCTAAGGAGCACAAGACTGTTGATTGCAAGAAGATTAAAGATGCCACATGCTACAATTGCAATGAGAAGGGGCACATAAAGACCAACTGCCCTAAGTACGCGAAGAAGCCTGGAGAGGCCAAGGAAGCAAACGCATGAGTCTTCCATACGAACGCCAAGGAGATGATGCAGAATGATAACTATATAACAGATACCTTTTCATATCAAACAGTTTACGCATGAATTTCATTTGATACTGGCACATATGATTCTATAATGAATGATAAATGTTGAGAACTGTTGTCTCCGCCTGATTAAGACTCCGGTCATTTAATGCGAGGTAGAAATTGACCGATGATACTTTAGAAAATGCTCCAACAAATCCTATATTGATATTTAATATCTATTAGAAATCACTCTTTTCTGATACCCATATGACAAACTTTCAAGCTAACTAAATTCATCAGTATAATAAAGACAGATGTGAGTTTTGATCCCCTGTCAAAAAGGTGATGAACTAGGTCCAACCCTTAAATGCCATAAATGGTCTTTTGTGACCTAGGCCAAGTAAAAATTGACCGTTAATACCTCAGAGACTATCATTTTAGTTTGTTCTGATCAGAAGACCCAGGCGGCCCGCGTAAGCCCTAGGTGATACTTTACGCGGCCCGCGTCAGGCTCCCAGAGAAAAACAAAATGGTGCGCCGTCCCCGGAATCGAACCTGGGTCTAGGCCACACCCTTTCGCGCGCCTAGCCAACCGAGCTAGGTGCCTAGTTTGTGAATATTTCCATTCTAATTAAATATAAGCACATATAGTTGATATCTCTTTAATCTCTATCGATTTCGAATACCAAATGGTATGACAAAAGCGCTATATGAGGATTGGTGTATCTTAATAAGTTCCATAGATTGCTTCCATGCCTGATCAGTATGGAGGTTTAATGCATGGGACCACAAAGATATCCCAATGATCATATGGTACTAAAGTCAACTAATAGTACTCAAAGAAGATATCCATAATGGATTTGTCCAAATAAATATTCCCTGGTAAAGAAATATGTGGACTCAAAACATAAATGTGTCACTTATTTGACACAAGCAAGGATGGGTGAACTGGAGCCTGAGATATGGAAATCTCTGCAACCTCCTTGTACCTTGATTAGCTTCTCCTAAGACTACCCTGTTTACCTCCCAAGAGGCAGTAGCGTTAAGATTTATATCCCATTAAGGCTGTATTATTATGAAATCTCCAAGACCACTAATTGGCAGAATCGAAAACCCTGGTTAAGTAAGTTTTAAGACATAGATTCATAAAGCCAAACTCAATATCCTGAGAATTCGGTATAGTAAATTATGAAAGACGGTTCATTGTGCTAAGGCATTGTTTACCGCAACCCTAATTAGGCAACGATTAAGAATCGCCATCAGCTGCCAGGATCGTCGATTTGTTCGACTAACTGTAAAGATTAGCTATTCCGTAAGATTAATTTTGAGCAATGGTTGGAATAACCATATCACCTTAAGATAAGCTTTTCTATAATAACTACTATATAAGTATCAAGGTGGCTCCTTGGAGACCTTGTATAAATGGCATGTTAAACATCTATTGTTAGGACAATAGATAGGTAAGTTCAATTATCAGGATCGGAAAGTTGCAGTGGAAACAACAAAGCAGATCACACAAATCCCTAATTATTTGTAAGATGCCAATATTCGGCAGAAAATCAAGGATTAATAAAAATAGCAAACCTCCTAAATTCTTGTTAAGAAATAAGGTTCAACAATAGGTATCACCCTGGAAAGGAGTGATGCGATCTGGTAAGAAAGGCAAGCTAAGCCCGAGATACATAGGACCTTTCGAGGTTATCGAACGTATCGGTTCAGTTGCCTATAAGCTAAACTTACCTGAAAAGCTCAGTGGAATTCACAATGTGTTCCACATCTGCAATCTGAAGAAGTGATTCGCTGATGAATCACTGGTAATACCACATACGGATGTGCATATAGATGAAAGCTTAAAATTTGTGGAAAAACCTTTGTCGATTGAAGGTCGACAGGTTAAGCAGCTTCGAAGGAAGCATGTGCCTATAGTAAAGGTCAAGTGGGATGCCCGTAAAGGACCCGAATTCACGTGGAAGGTTGAATCCACGATGAAAGAAAAGTACCCTTACTTGTTTCAGTAAATCTCGGGTCGAGATTTATTTTAAGGGGGTGAGGATGTAACACCTCGAAAAATTCACATCCCATAATGCGTTGACACGTGTCATAAGTTTGAACGTGTGAAAGAATGTTCTGAAGGGACTAAAGTTGACAAACTTGAAAAGTATATGAAAATACGAGTTCTAAATGTCAACAGTGAATAAATACACTTCATAATAACCCTACATGATGTTTATAACATCAAACGAATAAATCATGGATCATACGAAGCAAAAGTGAGAGATTACAAACTACAGGGGTTAAATGTGTCAACATGTTTAAAGATATACCTCTGAGTGACCTTTTGATAAACCCGAAGCTTTGTAAATGTTAATTATGCTCACTAGAATGCACGATATAAATTTAATAAAGTTTCGTTATCGTATGAGAAAGTTATGGTCAAATTCGTATGCGAGGGGTTAAAGTGCAAACGTTGAAAGTTAAGACTTTTCGGGTTAACCGGAAGTGTTCAGGGACTTGGCAGAGTGGGTATGGGTCCTAAAGCCCTTGTGGATAAATATAAGGGGGTCAAAATGCAAGAAATAACCCTAGTTGCCCCTTCGTGAAGCCAAAGGTCAAGTTGCAAAACAAAAAAAAACTTAAACGCAGGCCCATGCGGCCCGCGTACGGGTATGTTAATCGGGAGGCGGGCCGCCTCAGGAGCCCAGATGCAGAATCTTCAAACAGCCACCTATATACGCGAAAACTCGACCCAAAACGGATGTTTCACTTCATGTGCGACCCCTAAGTGCCTCCTATAACACTAGGGACATGTGTTGATCAGTTGTGGTCACTTATAGATCCATGTGTCAACAATTTGTGGTGATTAATGATGGGTTGGTAAATTTCCAAAGCTTAACGTGTTTAATTTTACTGATTTGTGTGAAATTTAGTTTTAGAATACACTACTTTGAGATGGTTTGTATTTTGCAGGCCTTGATAGGTTTAAGGTGTATTTTGGAAGCTTTACGAGCTTTGGAATGAAGGTAACAAGGAAATGATGCATTTAGGATCTTACCGGAGCTTAAATAAGTGCATTTCGGTAAGTACTTGAGAAAAGGGAAGCACATGGAAGCATATGGAAGTAATCGAGAGTGGTTTTGAGAAGAATGGTGAAAACATGGGATGAGAACGCAAGTTACTTCATTCGGGACACAATAGAGGGTGCATAAAAGTGTGGATTTCTGAGCAGGGACACATAATGTGTCCCTGAGGACACATAATGCGTCTCTCATCAGTTACAAATCGTAAAAATACCCTTTTGACTAAAAGAAGTTATCATTCAAAGGAGTCTGGACACATACGAATTGGGGGGTTTTGCTAGGCGATTTTGGGTGCTTTTGGGGGATTCTTGAAGATTCAATCCATCCATTATCACATTCCAACATGTCTTGAAGATCAATCATAAACCATGAGTGGCTAATTTCCCCAAGATCATCCCCGGGTGAAAGATTGTGAGTTTCTAGGGTTTGTTTTTCACATTTTGGTTTGATACAACATTTGTTAACCTTTGATTGAAATTGTATGAATCATTTGTTGGTATTGCTTTGAACTCAAAATTGTTAAGTTTTCTTGCAACATTGACATTGAGAGATGATTGCTACCATAAAGTTTTGATTTATGCTAGGGTTTGAATTTTGTTCTTGATTAATAAAACATACTATTGTCTCATATTGTGATGGTTATCTTGCACCGGTTGCGTATGATAGACGATTGTTGATGTCTAAGATTAGGATTTCAAATTAACAAACTCAAGAAGTCATTGGTGTTCATAACATAATCAAACCATTCGTGTTAAATAGCCCTAGATACTTAATAATCCGAAACCCGGGTGTGATTATTTTCTAAATAGTGTTCACAAATCCATTTTAATTACCGTTTTAATATTCGTCATTCTAAATAACATCATTAAATCGTTTTCTACAAACCAATTGGAATCACGTTGTTGGTTCACACTTTCAAACACAACTTTAAAGAAAATTAGCAAGCTTCATAATTACTTTGTACATTTTTGTAAATAGTCTAACTAATCGAACAGGTCGTGCAATACTGACCACATGCTCTTCGTGGATATGATACTCGACTTACCCTAGCTACCTAGGTTAATTGGGTTTTTGACTGATCGGGACGACACGGTCACGTCAAAATGGCGCCGTTGCCGGGGAGCTAGTGCGCTTAGTATTTCATTGCTTGTTCGATTTTAGTTTAGTTTATTTTCTTTCCTTTTTCTTGTATATTTGTGATTTTTCTTTGGGTAGTCGAGTTTGTTTGTGCAGGTACATGTTTTGCAGGTATTATCTTTCAATATGAATTGGGTAGATGATGATCCGTGTGAGTGTTGCGGAAGCGGAGAGCATTATTTAGAGGATTGCTCTGTCTTCTATGAAAAAGTTCAAGCCAACAAGGATCGGGAAGACTACCTCAGCGGATTGTATGAATATAGGAGGGCGGATTATGAAGATTTCAATGGTCCATCCTCATATTATCCATACGATAATCCACCACCACCACATTATCAAAAATATTACCATGAACCCGAATTGCCACGTTTCTCAAGTTATCGGGAGGAGTATGATGATTATTATAATGAATACTCTCAACCGGCATCTGAGAATGCTTCTAACTCTCAGGGTGACGACTCGCTCAATTCTAAGTTGGATGCCCTCATGAATGCTATGAGTACCCTTACAACCGAAGTGAGGAAAGAGTTTGAAGTAAGAGATAAATCTCATAAGGCGCTGGAGAAGCAAGTGGGGCAACTTGCTGAAGAGCTGGCTCAATTTAGACGAGACCAAGAGATGTTGGCTAGTGGTACTATGTTTGATGGTGATGTGGTGGAAGAGGTTATAGATCTTCCGGAGCAAGAAACTGAATGTTTGAACCAAGCGGAAGACATAACACCGCAAGACGGGTCAGAACCAAAAAAAGCCCATGTTCATATCGATCCTTCTCCCATACTTATCACTCTAACCAACAAAGTTGGGGATGCGGGTTCGGGTATAAGGATTCGAAGGGTGGTGTTGCAAGACATTGGCCAATTCGTCAAGAAACGACCCCAAAGTAGCTTAATACGCATGCCGCGTAAAATAAAAAGAGAATGGATCTGGCATGCCAAATACCGAGCGTATGTAGGCAACTCGGTAGGAAAATGTGCACTTCGACCACCATGAGAGGCAAATCAGGTATAATTGTTGTAGAGTTTGTACTATTATTCGTTTTTTTTTTCTTTTCTTAGTTAAATGAACTTTGTGGGTGTGTTCCCTATATAACCCTCACGAGACCTCTCGTCCTCCCAAGCTATTGGGGGGGTTTAAAAGGGCTTGTTGCATAAGCTAAATGCAACCGTGATTCCTACGAAAGTGAGTTAGGCTTGTTATTGTTGTAACTTATTTTTCCACAAAAAAATCAAGGTAATTTAACGCATGATTTGGTAACACTTTTATAAAAATGGTAGAACTAACCACCTAACAAATTTCAATGGTTGTGAGAAGCATGCTTCTACACAAGGGTTAGAATTTGTAGGTACATGATGTTCGAGAGACAACTGTTTTTATGAAGAGAAGAAGAAGATATGGGCATCAAGCGACAAAAATCAGGTGCATGCGTTTCCTTTTTACCTTGATTTTTAGTTTAGTAATAAGTGGATTGTATTTTGTATTTTATTTTTTCCGGGGTGAAATTTTGGGAAGGTTAGCCGTGTCACGTCCCTTGTGCATTTTAAAACTCTAATTCTTACACATTGAGGACAATGTTTACCTCAAGTGTGGGGATGGGGGAGTAGTAAAAGTTTTCGATTTTGACCCGTTCATTTAAATACTACACATTGAGGACAATGTTTACCTCAAGTGTGGGGATGGGGGAAATTTCAAAATTTTTTCAAAAATAACTTGTTTCAAAAGCGATCTTAAAGCACAAGTAACTAAGTCAACGAGGGATGTCACAACCCATTTGGTCTTTTGTCATGGTCAAGTTCAAATTAATAACATGACGGGTATTTAACGGGTGGTTATTTGGGAATAATCCGCCTAAGAAACTAGCATATCATGCATGTCACATACCATGCCCTTCATATATGTGAGGTTTTGAGCCACTTTTACATCATAGAATTACATATTTATGTTTCTTTGTTTGAGTGGACCATTTGTCATGTATTGTAGAACTTGCATCTTTTGATACGTTCGAGACCATAGACTGAATAGAAGCACGAGAATGATTAAGGCATTAGGGAAACATTTTCCTTTTACACCATTTTTATATCCTTACCCAAAAATTATCCCTTAGTAGCCAATTTTGAGCCTAATCCTTTCGTTTGACCACCCTATAGCCCATAGCTTTAAACCTTTTTCTTTTAAACCCGTGTGATGGAAATTCGATTATAGGAGTCAAGTTGTATAGTTATGAATTGTTTGTTTGCAAAAAAAAAAAAAAAAAAAAAAAAAGAGAAAAATCAGAAAATGCTACGAAAAAGAATAGAAAATTATTGAGAAAAGAACAAAAATATGTGTTTTTAGTTTGGGAAATAAAAGGCGAAAATATTTTGCCTTCTAGTTTGGTATTGGTAGTTAGTCGTGTTTAGAATAGTTGTTTTGTAATAAAAATCGAATTTTTCATCACCTTAGCCACTTTCAAATATCCTATTTCCTACCCTTAGCCTAGCCCCGTTACAACCCTTACAAAGACCTTATGACTTGTGCTTAGTATTCGTGTTCAGTGGTGGAGAATGATTGAGTTGCAAGCCTATGCGGGTACGTGTTCTAATCGGTTTGAGTGATTATTTCAAAAGCGTTAATGAATCAATTATTAGCCAATTTTTAAACCGAGTGGAGAGAACATTGTGAGGGATGTACATGATTTATTAGTTTCAAGGGCGGGTTAATCTTGGATAACCGCTTTTACATGATTAATCATCTATTGCTAAATATGTGAAATTTGTAAAAAGTTTGAACTTTGGCATGACAATTAACCTTAACCTTAGTCTCGGGAATGGGGCGTGTGTTTCTCGTTCGACCCACGTGAAAGTGAAAAACAGATTTGCTTGAGGGCAAGCAAACGACAAGTGTGGGGATGTGATGGGTTGGTAAATTTCCAAAGCTTAACGTGTTTAATTTTACTGATTTGTGTGAAATTTAGTTTTAGAATACACTACTTTGAGATGGTTTGTATTTTGCAGGCCTTGATAGGTTTAAGGTGTATTTTGGAAGCTTTACGAGCTTTGGAATGAAGGTAACAAGGAAATGATGCATTTAGGATCTTACCGGAGCTTAAATAAGTGCATTTCGGTAAGTACTTGAGAAAAGGGAAGCACATGGAAGCATATGGAAGTAATCGAGAGTGGTTTTGAGAAGAATGGTGAAAACATGGGATGAGAACGCAAGTTACTTCATTCGGGACACAATAGAGGGTGCATAAAAGTGTGGATTTCTGAGCAGGGACACATAATGTGTCCCTGAGGACACATAATGCGTCTCTCATCAGTTACAAATCGTAAAAATACCCTTTTGACTAAAAGAAGTTATCATTCAAAGGAGTCTGGACACATACGAATTGGGGGGTTTTGCTAGGCGATTTTGGGTGCTTTTGGGGGATTCTTGAAGATTCAATCCATCCATTATCACATTCCAACATGTCTTGAAGATCAATCATAAACCATGAGTGGCTAATTTCCCCAAGATCATCCCCGGGTGAAAGATTGTGAGTTTCTAGGGTTTGTTTTTCACATTTTGGTTTGATACAACATTTGTTAACCTTTGATTGAAATTGTATGAATCATTTGTTGGTATTGCTTTGAACTCAAAATTGTTAAGTTTTCTTGCAACATTGACATTGAGAGATGATTGCTACCATAAAGTTTTGATTTATGCTAGGGTTTGAATTTTGTTCTTGATTAATAAAACATACTATTGTCTCATATTGTGATGGTTATCTTGCACCGGTTGCGTATGATAGACGATTGTTGATGTCTAAGATTAGGATTTCAAATTAACAAACTCAAGAAGTCATTGGTGTTCATAACATAATCAAACCATTCGTGTTAAATAGCCCTAGATACTTAATAATCCGAAACCCGGGTGTGATTATTTTCTAAATAGTGTTCACAAATCCATTTTAATTACCGTTTTAATATTCGTCATTCTAAATAACATCATTAAATCGTTTTCTACAAACCAATTGGAATCACGTTGTTGGTTCACACTTTCAAACACAACTTTAAAGAAAATTAGCAAGCTTCATAATTACTTTGTACATTATTGTAAATAGTCTAACTAATCGAACAGGTCGTGCAATACTGACCACATGCTCTTCGTGGATACGATACTCGACTTACCCTAGCTACCTAGGTTAATTGGGTTTTTGACTGATCGGGACGACACGGTCACGTCAATTAAACCACTATAAAAGGCCATGAAATGCAACAACTTTGATCACACCTTCATCTGCCCATTTGGATCACTTCTGGAGCTCCCAAGCAGCCTCAAGAGATCATAAGTCGTGCATAGGACTCTTGTAAGTCTGCTAGTCCTTCTTTAATTGAGTTTAGCTTGTTTAATTAGCTAAAAGTCAAACCGTCGTAATTAAGGTTTGACTTCGAGATTAGTCAACAATGGCTCAGTCATATCTCGAATTAAAAGTAGATATAAGTTGGTATTTATGTGGGTAATAAAACCTCAAAAGGGTTTCCCCTGATCACCACTCTAACCAGGTCAAAAGTCGGGTCAAACTTATATTTAAAAAGTCAACAGGAAGTCTAAAATGCCATTTATGCATAATTATCATTGTAGATCATATACAACCTGTTGGATCATTGTTATAACTTAGTAATAAGTGTAAGAACATGTCTAAACATGTTCAACCCGACAATTTCCTGTTTAGACCCGGTTCGGAACCGAAAGTTACATAGTTTGACTTTCACTTTGACTTTCAGTTCTGACCCGTTAAGGCATGTTTTAGAAATGCCTCAGAGCTTTAATTGGATTAGGATACATGTTAGAACAACCCTCTGTGATTGTACACCTTGGTTCATTAATTATCCAATTAATATACATGTTTCCGTTAATTGCTTATATGTTAACCATTATGCCCTTATTACCTTAAAACGTGATATTTGGAAATGTAAAAGTGTAGAAACCTTAATTACTGATATATAAACCTGTATGCAAAGTTTGACATCAGTTTGACTTGTAGATTAAGAGTTATGCTCATTATCGCAAATTTAAAGCTTTATGTTAATTAAACGGCATAATTAGCGTATAGCCTAGTTAAGCCCACTTTTTGATACCAAATCTTTTACCCACTGATGTAATATATTATTTTGGGATTTTTAAATATTTTTAATAAATTTTAGGCTGAGCATAACTCATAGTCGTAGGCTTAACCCGGTAATTGTCGGTTTTGCCCTAACGGGCCATAAAATGAGTTTTACTTATCTAAACGACTCCAAACCTTTTGCTACTGATTAGATATGTTAAATAAATTATTTTAAGCCTTCTGGAAATATAAAAATATTAGATTTAAGTATCGAACCCGGAAATGGCCTTTAATCGCCTTATTTAGCGTTTTTAACGCATAGTATGTATTAAAATCATATTGAACATACCCGGGTTGATACCTACTGATATTTTAGGAAAATTAGAATATTTTAACAGTAAGCAAAGGTTGATTAACTCAGACTTCGGTTTTGAGCTTTTCGGCTTATGTGAAATTACCAAAATACCCCTACGGGGCATAGTTTGGTTATAATTGATAAATTTCACATATCTAAATTTCCTTGCTGTTATAAATCAGTAAACTAAGTATTTTTGCTGAATATATCAGACCTGTAAATCAGTTAAACATTTAAACCCTTTTATAAACTTTTAAATGACCAAACTACCCCTACGGGGCCTAGTTTGTGTTTAAACACGTTTCGGGCATAATGAAAGACATCTTACTGATGTCACAACATAATCGAGGCATAATTAACTTAGGAAACCTGTATATGGCTCTTATAATTACCCGTTACGCCTCTTACGCGTACGGTTCGGCCTATGTAGCTAGTATACATAAATTAGCCGAAACGAGTCAAACCTTATCGGTTTTGTCCCGAAATCCAGAATGTGTTTGAGTTACCCATATTAAACAAGCATACAAGCTTGTTGGGTCTAAATCACATTCTATTCCGGTCTTCGCTTAATCGTGCGTACGAACCGTATCTTCCTGTAAGACTAACCAGTCTAAGCTTAGGCTTAATTAAAGACCCGTTAGCATTCTAATAAGTTATTTATACAATCATTCCAGACTAGAGCCTTCCGGTAAATGGTACCTACGCTTACTTAAGTGAATACGGCTGAGTTATTAAATTCTTACTATTTAAGACAGGAGCTAGCTCAGGTAAATACTCTTAACTTATTTTCCCTATATGGGCTTGGGATACGGCACTATAAAAGTACCGCTTGGTCGGGTGTGTAGCTATTTAAATCGCATTGTGATTGATGTACTTACAACCCATTTAATATGTATTATTTGGTGTATGGCCTTGGGGGTTAATGACCATGTCCCGGATATCCTTGGCATCATTCGAAGTAATGGCCACGACCTAAGCATGGGGTGTAGGCATACACCTGACAGCTGCATTATGTAAAAACTGGTAATCCACTCCGAGGTATCATCCTTGTGGGCATTATACCGGAACTGGTAATCCACTTAGAGGATGATAGCCTGTGGGCATTATACCTGTGGCGTGTCAGTTAATCTAGTCCGGCCCTACAAATCGGCCCTAATGGACGACAAATAAGTAAAATTGTATACAAGATTATATACAAATAATTTTCCCAAGTATAAAAGGTTAATTTTGCCTCTGTGCATTTTAATCAAATTATAAAAGATATTTTTGTGCCACGTGCATCCAAATCAATTTTATTAAACTTTTTTCAAATGAGTCGGTTGAGTGTATTTACCAGTGAAAACTGACGTATTTTCCAAAAAGGTTAAGTGACAGGTACTGAACGAAATTGGCTGGAAGCTCAGGGGCGCCAATAAGGGATCTTGCAAGTTCTGGGCGTCTAAAGTCTGTTGAACAAATGATATGTTTAAAGATCCGCCTGTGGATCCTTTACTTTCCGTTGTAATACTGGATATTACTTTATATTCGGAATGTAACAATATTTATCTTTTGCTTCCGCTGTGCATTTATATAATTGTGTTGTTTGACTATTGTGTTGCCAACCACGTCACGATACTGCCCACCGGGCCCACCGGTGACACGTGGAAGTCGGGGTGTGACAAAAAGTGAAATCGGCTCAAATTCCTCAAATTAAATCCTGATGTTTTGTCCTTTTCCCCAGGGGTAATTTGGTCATTACAAGTATTATTTTAACAAATTATTAATTAAAATAATTAAATTAATTAATCCCTTTACCTTATTAAAGAAGCACATACCCAACACTCATCTTCTCCAAACCCAACTGAGAACATCAATTCAGAAACCCTAACTCACAAATTTCGGCAACCTAAACGTCCGAAACAACAAAAATTGAATGTTTAGAGTTTGTAACTGTGTTACGTATGAGATCGTGAACTAGACGACGGCGCCGGTAATGATTTCGGCCGGCGAAGAACGATTTGATGAAATCTCCGTCAAATAGAAACCCTAGATTACAGATTTCTGCAACCTGAGAGTCTGCAACTACAGAAATGAAATGATGTGATAATATTTAGGGTTTGTAATAGTGTTAGGTGTGAGAAGGGGGGATGAGGTGGCGGTGGTGGAGGGTCATATGAACAATCGGGCTTCGAAGAGCCCCAGTTCTCCAATTTCTCAATTCTCTTCACAAATTACACTAATCGATGGTGTCATATGAACAACAGCCCCAATTCTACTCTTCTCACGAATCAATTTACTTTAACAACCCTAAATCCCCCAATTCCACCTCAACACCCGCACAATTTGCTGAAATTTTGACCACTGAACACGGTGATCCTCTTACACATTCATCATCCTTTCAGACAAACCCTAACTCCTTCAATTCGCTCATTGATTCATCATCATCTTTTCACACAAACCCTAGCTCTTTCAATTCGTTCATTGATCCACCGTCGTACGCGGAAGCCGTATTCAGATCGTTCGACGGCGTTAAATCCGATCAAATCAATGAACACGATGATGTCTCCATGTCAGAACCGTCTGTAAGTAACTATTATATTTGCATATTTCAGTTAGGGATCCACGGAAGATACATGATCTAGCTGCTTCGGTTGACTCGTTTAACTCGACTGTTTTGAGTGGGAAGGGGGGAGGAAGTAGCGGTGGTGAGAAGGGGGAAGAGGTGGCGGTGGTGGAGTTCATGATGGCGGTGGTGTTAGAGAGAGGAGAGAGTGGTGGCGGTGGTTGCCGAAATCAGTGAGTTAGGGTTTCGGAATTGATGTTCTCATTTGGGTTTGGAGAAGATGATGGTCTGTGCTTCTTTTATGAGGTAAAGAGATTAATTAATTTAATTATTTTAATTAATAATTTGTTAAAATAATACTTGTAATGACCAAATTACCCTTGGGGAAAAGGACAAAACACCAGGATTTAATTTGAGTTGATTTCACTTTTGGACTAAAATGACAACAAAACTAAAACCATAGGGACCCAGATGTAAAAGGTTTGAGATTTGGACTAAAGTGGTAAAACTGCCCAAATCTCAGGGACCAAAATGGCAGTTTACTCTATAATGTACAACAACAACAACCATACCCAGTAAACCCTCGGCTCCAAAACGAACATACCAACATCAAGCGAAAGAATTTAGACCCCTATATATATTGTAATATCAATAAATCACCAATACTTTTCAGTTTTCCCGCGTAAAAGAACATACCTATACACAATGTTTTAAAAACCGGTTTTTAAATTATATCGGGATGGCTTTAAAAATGGTTCAACCGGTAGAACCGGGTTGTACCGGGTGGTTCAACCGGATGACCTAGTTAACTCTATAATTTCATAGAGATACATACGTACATGAATTATATTGACATAACTTATCAGTTTTAATTTTTTTCACTAACATAATAAATTAGAATATAACTATTATCATGTCCTTTTTCTTTTTCAACTTTCAAAACTACCGATGAAGATGGAACTGGAAGCATGATGAAGTGGAGTGATGAACCAATGAAGATGGAGCTGAATCTTGTGGATGAAGTGATGAACCGTAAGTGATGATGGTTTTGAATGTTGATCGATGGTATATGTATCTCATAAAACTCTAGATTACTAAAAACCCAAACCAAAATAATCATGGGCCGGTACCGGTATTATTGTTCAAACCGGTATACCGAATTTTACCGCTGGTACGAATCTTATGCCGTTTCACTTATTTACTGGGGCGTTTCGTACCGGATTTGCATCCGGCACCGGTAATACCGGTATAACCGGCCGGTATTTACCGGTTTTTAAAACACTGCCTATACATCATCTAAACGCTAAATCCAAAACAAAAACCCTAACACTCTCCAAAGAGGCAAAAAAACCAGCAAAATAGCGGCAAAGAAAGAAGCCGCTAAGGCGGAAAAGCGTTGTTGCCACCAGGAAACAACCACCACCACTGCCATGGCCGGTGTTTCAATCGACGGATCCTCTTGCCACTACAGTGACATTCCTATCGAACACCTTCTGTCAAAGGTGGTAATGTACCACCGTGAGTAACATAACCTTTAGTAACTGATAAGTAGATAAGTTTTGATGTTTTGTAGCTTGTTTGAATGATAATTATGGTGTCTTTTATAATGCATGTAAATAACCTGTAAAAACTGAAAGTCTATGCCTTGCCTTCTCTAGTTATCTTAGTTGCATTTGTGTGGAAGAAGAGATTGGTTAAGTTATTCTAACCAGGGCCGCAATGGATTTGTAATGGGAAAATGAGTTAGTGTTATTGCTTCAGCATGGCTTAGCTTCAGCATGCTAAGCCATGTTCATAAGTAATCGTTAGACTTGTGTGCCCGCTAATCATTATTGTAATCTCTATTATAGAAAAGGGGTGCTAAAATGCATACCGAGTTTTGTTTTCGGGTAGAAGTTTCACTTGTAGAAAGGGGCTTACTATATGACAAAACTGCATTCAAGCATTTTCTTTTAAAGCATTTTTTCCGCAAACATTAACATTCTATTACTAAGCGCATAATTTATTCTTCTTCAAACACAAAACTGATCTTTTATTAAACAAGATAATAAACAAACAATCTTTTAATGATAATCCAGTACTCATTGATAAATGCATCTACAAGTATCGGCCATTAGGCACCGACCCGCTGCCCGTTCACCTCTTTTAGCAATGCATTCATTGTGGCATTGGTTATACTCACACGGATACGAGTACCATGTTTCTTCACACGCTTCCGCAATCATCATGCTGCTCCCTATATTAGCGATAAACAATAAGTAATACATATAAATCCTTAACAATAATGATAAGGTGAGATTTTAAAACATTAACGGATCTATAAGTATCAACTAATGTGTAGATTATACCGGCAACTGTGAGTATGAGCAAAATTGCAACATAAAACTTGACAGATGACGACATGCTTATAATTAATTTCTTGATATGTTGAAATCAAAGGATTATTGAAGGCTAGCTATGGTTCTTTCAAATGGCTCAAGCATTGTAAATTTATTTTAGATGAGAACGTAACATATTAGGAGTAGATTTTGTTATTAAATAGCAATATACACGACAACGGTGATATTAAATGCGCATATTAATGTTTTCATATAACAAATAAATAAAAATTTTAAATAGATTAACAAATAAAGGTTTTTTTTTTTTTTTTTTTTTTCAAACGTGTACTTCATAAACAAACGCAATCTTAACATTGGTGACTGACTATTTATGGAGTTGTATTTTACGAGTAACAAAATAAAATGTATGTAACGTTAATTATTAAAGGCACTACCAAGAACATTAACAATTTATTTTTGAATGACTAGAAGATGATTTTCGGTGAATGATAATTACCCACAAAATCCAATATTTTGGGCATGCTTGGCTAAGCTTTTTGAAACAACTTATTGGCTTTTTGAAAAGTCATAAGCTTCAAAATGGTGTTTGGCAATGAGGGTTTATGTGAGGGGAAAAAGCCAATAAGTCAATAAGTCACTCCATACTGACTTTTCCAAAAAGCTAATAAGTCAATAAATTGTTTCAAAAAGCTTAGCCAAACATGCCCTTTGTTTCCTAATTGTCTACCGATAAATCGTACAAAATCCCAAAAAAATAATAACTATTAATTGTCATCTGAAATAAAAAAAAAAAAAAAAAACTATTCGTGGTCACTCACCACCAGTGTTGTAGAAGGCGTTAGGCGCTAGTCGGGCGGTGAGGTACCGCCTAGGGATTAATCGGATTGGGATTTTTATATGTATTTTTTCAAAATTATATATATATACCCAATAATATAAAAATAATACTTCAAAATTCACATAAATACTTCAAGTTTCAGATAGTATGGTTCGATTTTGACCGATTTTGACTGATTCTGACCAATTTTGACCGCCTAGGACCGCCTGGGACCGATTTTAACCGATTAATATAGGCCGATTAATCCGTTTTTTGACCGCCTATGACCGCCTAGGACCGATTTTGACCGACTCCGATTAATTGGCCGACTAGCTCAAAATTAGTCAGTAAGTAGCCGCCTAGCGCCTAGGCGCCGATTAATCGGCCGCCTAGGCCGATTTTTGCAACACTGCTCACCACTAATATATATACTAGTGAAATTCCCTCGCGCGCGGGAATTCAGTCGATATTTGTTTGTTTCCTTACGGTACCGACACTCACTGTATTAATCAAAAGATAAAACCTTATATCAATCGAAAAGAATAAAAACGAATATCGATAATGGTACCAATGTTTTTCAGTTGATATCGGTTTGGTTGGTTTGCGTTCTATGTTTATTTTTGTCAACATTGTGATATAAACTTTATTGAAATGAATATTGTGTCGGTATCATTCTAAAACGAACCTAAACAAATTGAACAACATCTGTATAACACCATATTTATTTTATTGTTTTTTTTTATAATCTAACACGGCATCGCTACCATACTGTACCAAATCGAACAACATTGGTATATGTATGTATTCATTTTTATGGCTTCTTGTTTGATAACGTATGCCATGCCGCTATCGTAGTTAATCGAACTCAAACCGACCGAACAAAATCGGTTCGCTATCGGAATTTATTTTGATTGTTTTATTTTTCTTTCGATAAATTGATATTGTATCGCTACCGTACCGTACGAAACATCATTAGTTCCGATACATGCATTCATTTTATGGTTTCTGGTTAATTTTTTTTTCATTTATACAAATTTGTCTGCAACAATAAATGAATATCAGTACCAGTACCGTGACAATACGAACAGGTCGATATCGTTCGAACAATCTCGGTGTTTGTACCGGTGTTCGTTTTTATCGTTATTAGTCGATGATATTAAGTGCATGTATCAAACGGGTACTATAAGGAACCGAACTGATACCGATCCAATGCCTATGGTAACGTATCGTCACAACGTGCAGTCAAATAAACATAGATGCAAATGTAGAATTTTTTTTTTTTAAAATACAAAGGCAAGTTAATTACTAAAAAACAAATAAACTGATAAATAAAATACTAATAATAGAAAAACAAACACTTAAGAATTATTAATTACTATTTATAATTAAAAGTTAAAAAAAATAAAAGAATATATAATATACTATGAAAAAAATAAATTATTTAAAAAATATAAAACACTATCCCCTTATTTATTTTAATTTATCTTTGTCTAAAGAAAAAGGAAATGATTACTTGAAAAATGGAAAACATGACCATGGTTGTCATGGTTTAATCAATGCAAACCATGGTAGATTAGGGAGGGGGTGGTGAGGAATGGCAATGGGCCGGGTATTGGTAACTACTAATCCCAGGCTCGTACCCGGTTGTAATTCTTTGTCCCATACCCAGCCCGTTACCCGTGGGTATCGGGCATACCCGCGGGTATCGGGCATACCCTTTGGTTTCATAAAAATACCCGTCAGGTCACTGAAATTTTATACGATGTCATTTGTCAACTAGAGCAAACAATCAACCATCATTTACACATCTATTTAACTCCTAACTACCTCTCATGTTTTCTTCTCTAATTAAGTAATCTAGGAGTGTAAACAAGCCCAGGTCGTTTTGAGCGCCATACCTGAAGCTCGAGTTTGATTCGTTACTAAGTTTATAAACTTGAGCTTTGGCCCGACTCGACTTGTTTACTATTAATTAAATATTTAGTTATTTTATCTATATTATGTTGTTGCTTTTATTTTAACTTTTTTTGTATATTAATATTAATATTAATTACATAATTACATGGTTATTAAAATATACAAAGTAGTCATGTTTGTATAAATATTAGGCCCATTTAGGCTTGCAAGCTTGGGTCGGAGCCCAGTTATAAAATGAGCTCAAATTTAAGCTTGAACACGGTCTTGAGCTTGTTTCGTGTTTTAAGCCGAGCCAATATTTATATAACTAGCTGACTAACTCGTATTTAGTCCAACGTGGCCGGCCAATTTAGCCGTCTGAGCGACATGGCATTGACGGCTGATGACATGGATCAGCCGACCAGTACAATCGGCAGTTGTCCACGTGTCACACTTTGAGTATCATGTATTTCAGCGCCAAAAAGTAATGATTGAGTACTAGATGTCTTAGTCGGAAGATCCTGCTTCGGAAGATCCTACTTCTGATGGGCGGGTACAAATTTGAAAGGATTGAAAAAGAATGTTTATTTTGAATTTTTTTATTAAAATATGATTAATTTTGCAATTTTTCCTGTTTTTTATTTAAATAATAAACATGAAGAAACATAAAGTCAATCACTTCATTTCAAATGAAGTTGTATACATTTGTGGAAACATATGAATATGACAACCTTTATTCTTGCATTACACAAATTTTGAATAAACCTATCCAAAGACAGTCTTCTCTCCATGGATAGCAACATCTGCCTCTATATAACAAATATCTCTACGCAACAACCCTCTACTTGCCTGGAAGAATATGGCATGTGAAACGAATCTTTGCCAGCCGCGTTCTGAATCTGAAGCACTGAACCAGTCACTTTGAGCTCGTAATATGAAACGCATCATTGTGAGTGATGAGATATATTTTTTATTTTACCTTTGCCTTCGTCATGTCTTTCGTACAACTGATCGCAGATACGAAAAGTAAATTCTACAAGTATCTTGGTTCCAGATGGAAGATTCTCAACATCAGCTAGAGCCAGTTTAAGGGATATATAGCCACCACCAACACCCTTGACTCCATTAGGATATAGAAGTATCTTCCTGCACAAAGTCATGCAGGCCGGTAACTGAAATATGAACTTGATCAACTTACGTTGAGGAGCAATTCTATTATCGCTTCTTACCATTTGTGACCCCCAACATAGAATATGTTGGAAGTTTCACAGTTTGCATTTACTTCTGAGAAGGTCAACGTCCATGAATTTTTGTAAGAAAATGCATCCTTTACCATTGACAAACACTCGGTTTTGCCTTTACTTGTTTCTTTAGACACAAACACCTCGGCTCCAAACACACATTTGTCTCCAACAAGATACCCGTTTCCCGAATCACCAAATTCTTTAAGACTGATGAACTTATCAAAGCCCCACTCAGTTCTCAATCGATGAAATCGTCTTCCTTCACTCATTTCATCTGCAGGGTTGACAATTCCAACATATATGGATTAAAATGATTGAAACAAAAAAACAAAACGATATTGGTACATATGAACCCAAGTTACCTTCAAGTGTCATGTAATTATCATTGTTTTGATCAAGTAAAAAGATCCTGAAAGTCGCATAGACCTCCCAACCAGGTGGGAGAGAGGTTACGTCTGCCATGGCTAGATATAAAGACAAGAATTCTCCGGCATCTTTACTCTTGTTGCCATTTGGGTGAATCACCAACTTCCTACAGGTTACAAATCTCATCACTACGCAACTTATTTAGGAAGATATGTGAGAAAAAAAAACAACGTACCATTTGTAGCCTGCGGCTTCAAATTCGTTTGATTCATATCGTTCTACGTGTTGTTTTTTTAACAAAGAAAACTGTTGAATGTTGAGAATGTAGTGAGCAGGTGGTGACACAGATGTTGTTCTCAAATCCCCTGAACATGATTCTTCAATGGCCATGAGTGAAAAATTAAATGAAAAGTGACTATGTATGTACCAAACAAACTAATGGCTTGTTAGTTAAAATCAAATGGATTATGGAAGACTATATATGCTTAATTAAAGAGTAGTATTCATGTTTCCTCCAAATCACAAACATTTAGTCATTTTTAAAGACTAAAGTTAATGCTAAAGAAAGCATTTCACATTAAGAGGTTCAAGCAAGGAATGGAACCATGAGCATTAACAACTCAATCTTGTATTATTATTTGTTTAGTATGTGATTAAGACTTTGATCTCAATCAAAATGCACAAGAATCTTATTCTCAATCATCCTTGTATTTGTTATTTAGGTTTTTGAGTTTTCTGGTTATTTCAACTTATATCTTTTAAAATATTTGATCCTTGAAATTGCTAACTGCTGAATACGAAAGAAATACAAAATCTTAAGTTTTGAAATAAACTTGTATATTCAGACACTAATAACATCTTAAGTTTCAAAAAGACTTGTATATTCAGAAACTAATAAGATAAACTAGATGTTCAAAGATTAAGATCGAATGTTCGGACATTCAAACGTCTACAACAGAAGTTTAGATATTTTTTTGAAAGCCGATATTTTATTCCAACACTAGCAAAAAGCTAGCAGACAACAAACACAACAGCAAACTAATCAGAAACAAAACTGTTCCACTGTGACTCATCCAAACTCACTTTCCTGGCCCTATTTTTAATCCACAGCAGGCCTAATATTTTCAGCTCCTGCTCAACACCTGCAGCCTTTGCTTTCTTGCGGTTGAAGACGATATTATTCCTCGACTTCCAAAGAATCCAGCAGGCCATAAGCAGAACTGATTTGAGTCATCCACCTATAACTCTTTCCGCCATCTAAACTTGTGTGGAGGTTGAGAATGTCTTTTGTAGAAAAGGCGATAAATTTTGGCAGCCGACACAGCTTGCCAAACCTCATTCGAAAAAAAAAGGGCTCAGCAGTTTCCTCCATCTCTTCACAGAATGGACACAACAAGGATTGTACCTGCACGCTACGATAGCAAAGGTTGTCTTTCGTAGGTAGCCTATTAAGCCACGCCCTCCAACCGAACACATTTACCTTCCAAGGCAACCACTTATTCCATGAAAATGGTGTCGGATCAGCAAACACAGTCTTCGCACTGATTTCACCGAAAAGCCTTTAGTTGTATCTGCCATCCACTTCCAAGCATCAGGTTGGTTGTCGAAACTGACCTAAGCTAAAATGCCTTTGGCAACCTTCCAGCTCTGCCTGCTCTCTGTCAGAACTTAAACTTTGAGCCCATTCCCAGTTGAATTTTGCGATTCCATCCACCACTTCCAACCTCTTTGCCACCACAATGCCTTTGTCAATTTCCATATTGTACAAACATGGAAACTGATCACACAGCCTAACCTCTCCTATCCCATAATCAAGTCAGAAGTGAATTGTTTCACCATTTCCCCAAACCCCTTTAATTAGTTTAGCCACGTTACTACTTTTTTTCGCCAGCCCTGCAATGCTCTTCCAGACGCCCGAAGCCCATGGAACAGAAGATCCTATCACAGGTTTGTTATGAATAGCATTGATGACCTTATTCCACATCCGCGACCCTTCTTGCTTAAGACACCACTGCCACTTAGTCAGCAGGCTGAGGTTAAAATCTTTGAGGGAAGTCAACCCTGGCCCCCCTTTATCTATCGGCCTAGTCACTTTCTCCCAACGCGCCCAATGGATGTAGTTTTTCCCTTCCTTCCCTCCCCACAAGAACCGCTTTCTTAGCCCATCGAGTTTATGAATGACCTGTAAAGGAGCTTTGAACAATGAAAAATAATAAACAGGTAAGCACTCAAAGACGGATTTCAGAAGTGTAAAATAGAAAGCCCCGATGCTTTATGTTACATAAGTATATATATATACACATGAAAAATATTCAGCTTGACTAGTTTACACTCCTAAAGTCATGCCAAAATTAGTGAGGATGATATTCAATTAATCTACCCCAAAAGACGTCATATGCCTTGTTGACGCTGCTTAACCAAATCGATTAGATGCTCATAACTCCAACTTTGACTCCTTGTATGGTCAACCTCTTCAACAATCTTTAGAAAATCCCCCTTTCCAAAAGCAACAAGAACCAAAGGGTCAGTTTTTAACTCCACAACATCCCCAAAAAATCCCATCTTTCTCCTATGATCCAACTCATCAAACCCAAACCCGAAACCGGACCCATGTGCATCATACAAAATCCCACAAGTAACAATGTCGGGTTTCACATTTCGAGCTTCCATTTCCAAGATCACGCCTTTAAAGCGTCTAAAATCTTTCATTTTGGCATACGCACATAGTATTGTGTTTGCGATCGACACACTCCATTTAACTTTCCGGTAGTCCATTTCACGCACGATAGACTCCATTCCCGTTCGGCTCAGAAGACAAGCATGTGAAAGCATTCTTAAACACCACACGATGTTCGTGTTGCCGGTTCTGGAATAAAGTTTGATACCCATGTCGTCTAACTTAGAAAACATGTAGTTTTCTATATAAACAGCAGCCACTTTACGAATCAAATCATCGTTCAAATAAACTCTCGGTTTCAACCTCATAACCGTTCTATAAATCTTTTCCATCTTCTCCAAATCCCCAAAACTAGCATACGCCTCGAGCATTGCCATGATGGTAGAAGCTTCAAGATCCATCTTTTTCGAGATCACAATCCTGTCTGTTCTTTCCATCCTCTTGATCAATCCAGCTAGTGAAAACTCCCTAATTAGCAAATTGTAAGTCGACTGATCCGGGAAGCGTCCGTTCAATTCCATTCTCTTCACACATTTCGCCATTTCATCATACAAACCATTCTTCGCATACGATTTAATCAGCCCATTATAGATTGAAGCATGTGGCTTCATTTCATTATCTTCCATCACCTTAAGATGAAACAACACGTCTTCAAATCGATCACTTTTAACAAAACCGTAGACGATCAAACGGTAAATCTCGGACGATGGCTGCACACCCCAAATATATTTCATCTGGTTTAAAGCCAACACTGCAATATCAACCAATCCCTCCTCAACCAACAGCCTTACAATTCTCTCGTAATTAAACACGCTAACTCGAGATTCGTCTCTGCTAGACCATTCATCAAACACCTGTTGTGCAACATTCCAACATTACAAAACATGGAAATTCAACAATGTAAACTCAATTCCCCCAAACGGGTACCCTTTCAATTCATCTAAAAAACAAAATTCAAAACAAATCAACACTCACCTGAAGAATCTGGTTCGATCTTGAGGTTTGATTGAGGAATCCAACAACAGCCCAGAAGAGTTCTTTGCTCCAATCTCCATCTTCTTCGAGAATCCGAACTGGGTCAGAGTCTTTATGCTTGAGCTTCTCGAATAGAGTTCGTTTGAGGGTCCAATTTTCGTGGAGATCGTCGAATTGGACTGGGTTTTGTTTGTAGGAGGTGGTTTTACGACGTGGGATATGTGTTGAAGGAGGGAGTTTGGATGAACTAGAGAATGGGGTTTTGTAGGTGTTATGGCTCTGGTTGAGGGTTTGGGAAGCACTAGGGTTTTACAGAGGAAGATTTTGTCAGTAATGGTCATGGAAGGAAGGAGTATCTCCATGGCAGTTCTCTAAAGTGTTTTTTTTTTTTTTTCTCTTTGAGAGGAAAATGTTATTTAAACGATGATTATGTGCACTTTGTTTTTTAAAAGCTAAAATGTTAGGACAAATCTTCTGTATATGTAGAAAAAGAGATAAACCAAACCTCTATAAGGCCATGTGTAGTCATAACGCCTCTTTGTGGGCGTTATGCGACACGTGGCGCGCCACGTCAGCGTGGGACGTTATGGGGCCTTATGCATTTTAAGCCCGTAGTCATAAAGCCCCCGTCTAATCATTACTCAATTATTAATTTCTAATTTTTTATAATTATTTTCTAACTTTATAAAATTAAAATTCATTTCATTAAATTAAAAAACATTACACTAAAATAAAAATAAAAAAACATTACACATAAAAAAAATACAGTAACATAAAAAAAAAAACGGTTCCAAAAAAAAAAAAAAGTTGGACTAAAAAAAACAACACTTCAAAGATTAATCTTCTTCGTCTTCGTTCTCTCCTTCTTCCTCTTCGTTTTCTCCAGCATCCAAACCTACGTCTTCAAAGTTCCCGTCTTCGAATTCCTCAACCTCTTCTTCCTCGGAATCTTCTTCGTGTTCATTGTTGTATCGAATTGGGCGAATCGCCCAAGCATGCTCAACCAAATCTGCCTTCAACGTGTTATGTATGTCCCTAGATCGCAATAGTTGAGCATTTGCGAGTCTCTCTTCCATTGTTGCTTGGGTTCCTTCGACTAAATCTTCCGGAATGTAGTTTTGGCATATCGCTTTTCCATCATCCTCAATGATCATATTATGCAAAATGATGCAAGCATACATGGTCATTCGTATTTTATCCTTATGCCACATGCGACAAGGATTTCTGATAAAATGCCATCGTTGCTGTAGAATCCCAAAACACCTCTCGATATCCTTTCTTGAAGACTCTTGTAATTTTTTAAAATAATTTCTTTTCTCATCGAACGTTTCAGAAAACGTTTTAACAATAATCGAATACTCCGGGTATATACCATCGCCCAAATAGTAGCCATGCTCGTAGTCGTTCCCGTTCGCATGAAAACCGGCCTTTGGTATAGTTCCCGAAATGTAGCTCTCTACTAATGGTGAAGCCTCTAACGTATTAATATCGTTAAAACACCCGGCTACACCAAAGAAGGCCGACCAAACCCAAAGGTCGTATGACGCAACAGCTTGTAATACCAAAGTTGGCCCTTTTTGATCACCCCGTGTATGTTGACCTCGCCATGCGGTTGGACAATTATACCAACGCCATTGACGACAATCCAAGCTACCAATCATGCCGGGTATTCCATGCTTTTCTAGATGCACCTCATATATTTGTTGAAGGTCGTTCCAAGTGGGATTTCTCAAATAACGTTTTCCATATAACTGGCATATACCTAAAATATAATTTAATATATAAAAGTTTTACTAGTAAGGTACTAAAAAATCAATATATAAAAGTAAGTAAATAAATAAATAAAAGTCAATAAAAAATACCATAGCAAAAATGTTCCACGCAATCTCGGGTTGTTTTCTCCGCCATCTTCAAGTACTCGTCGTTGATGTCGTACGTGTTTCCGTATGCTAATATACGTAACGCGGATGTGACCTTTTGAATTGAGGTGAAGCCTAAATATCCTCGCGCGTCCATTCTTTGCTTAAAGAAATCATACTTATTTTCCAAATCATTAGAAATGCGCAAAAATAACCTTTGGCTCATACGAAAACGCCGTCTAAAAACATTGGGTCCGTGAACCGGTGTCGCATCAAAATAGTCTCTCATCAAACGCGTGTTCGCGGCTTCACGATCTCGCAAGATATAGGTGCGCCGCAAGATGGGTCGTGGAGGGGGAGTAGGCCGAACGTGCTCAAGTGCTTGTATCATAAAAGTACACACACTCGTAACCGCTTCTTCCTCCTCCGCATCTTCTTCCGGTGAAAAAAATCTTCGGTAAATATCGGTGAACGAGTCTTCCGACGGGGAACCCATTTTTTTTTAATTGGATGGGAGTAGCTTCAAAACTTTTAAAAAAATATATAGAGAAGAGGAGGGTATTTGAGTATGATTTGTAAAAAAAAATAGAAGAGTGGGAGTTATTTATAGTGTGAGAATTAAAAAATTGAATTTTTTTTTTTTTAATGGATATGACCGTTTTGTAACGGTCAAATTATTAAATAACCATTTCATCAAAGCGCTATACATATCGCGCCAACATCCTTTTTCCGCTCGATGGCGCCCTCCGTGGCGGTGTTCCGGCGCTATGAGGGCATACCGCCCCTCACATGCCGCCCACTACACATACCCTAAGAAGAAAAGTCTAATTGTTTTTTAACGTTTTTTTAACATATGTAGACTTCTAAAATAAACTAGTGGTGATGGTGGGTGGTTGTGGTGGTGTTGGACGGTGGTGGACGTGGACGGTGGGTGGTGGTGGACGGTGGTGGTGGGTGGTGGTGTGACCTTAGAAGATCTTGGAAGTAGCTCGGCCAAGTCTGCACCAAGAAGAGCTCGCGCAGACGTTTTTTAGTGAAACGTCTTCGTAAAAACAAACAGTCTGCAGATAGCAATGTTTGCGCGTGGTCTGCTATTAGAATGAGTTAAATTGTAACGGTGTTTGTATTAGTGTGTATTTCTTAACATTAAACTGTACAATGTTATTAGAATATAAGTCAAATTTGAAAAATTTTGAGGATCTGGCACTGAAAATAGTTTGAGGTTGGATATATTGATACAGTGGAAGCAAAACACAGTACAGTACAATACCCAACTCTCTAAAAATGATAAAAGGTATCGTATATGTTTTGTTTTTCGACTTTATCTTAAATGCTTATTTCTTTTTCGTCTTGTTTAGATATATTGGTGGTTCTAATTTCAGTCGTTGTTTAAGTTGATTTTCAATACCGGTGGAGGATATTAGACTCGTATACAGATTCTTTATCCTTCATATTTTCTAGAAGCAAAAAAATCACACAAGACTGAATTTTGATAGTCGAGATAAAAACATTAAATGACATCGAAGTTTTAGATAAAGTGAATCTTACAAAAAGCTATCAAATTGTTAATGGTAATTTTGTTATGTAATTTTTCAGTTTAGTTCTTTCTAATAATTGATTTTTATTTTTGTATGTTTATGAGAACACTGGGTAAATTATAAGAAACTCTATGAGTTATAGTTCTAATTGTTGAAGATTGAAGAAAAAACGTGCTTTGGAATTGTTATATTATCTGTTTTTGAAAACCTTGGTTTCATTGTTCAAATTGATAAATGGATATGAATCCTATAAAATTGTTGAACATTTTTAGAATCCTTGGAATTGATATTACATGATGCTAATCATATTGTTTTTTGAATGAAGTGATGGTGGATTAGTGGAACTGTTTTTGATATAAAAGGCCAACAATTTAATATGTAATCCATTAATGTACAAACTGGAAAGAAAGGTGTTGTCTTGGGACTGAGATAATGCCCAATGACCTTCAAATAGGCTGAAAAAGTTATATTGACACATTTAGTTTTCAAAGGTCCAACAATTTCTTGGTTTGGCCCAACCTTTGAACCAACTTGACCAGACCAAGACACTTCCGGGCTCCGACCAGGTCTGTCTTAGGTCTTGGAGTTGAGTCTATTCCTACCGGTCCGGCCGGTCTTGACCTCTTCCACTACGGATGTGCAAATGGTACCGAGTACCTAAATCTAACTGTTACCGGTACCATTTACTATACCAAACCATTATCTGTACTAGCGTTATATGTTTTCTTGGAGCGGTACTTTCGGTTCAGTATAGTATAAGTATTTTTGGTTGATTTACCTTCAAATATCGTACTGTACTAAGTACTTTCGATATCGGTACCAGCACTCATTTATTTACGATGTTTAAGATCGATACTTTCAGTACCGTACCGGTACCAGTCTCATCCTTACCTTCCATATAGAGGTGCACAAACCGGGGTTTTTAATACCCGAGTTCGGGTACGGGTATGACCATGTTTAGAATTTTCGGGTATTGCCAATACCCAGGTCAGGTCCGGGTATTGGCCTGGAAATCCCTACCCTGTGTACCCAGGGCCGGGTTCGGGTTTTTTTATAACCGGGTATTATAATACCCTATTTCCAGGTTCAGGTATTGGTCGGGTATGAAAAAAAAACCTGGACGGGTATTAAAAAAACCTGGGCGGGTATTAAAAAAACCCAGATGGGTATAAACATGAACTTTAATTATATAAAACTTTAATTTAACAAGATTACATGTTATTAGGAACTAGAATAATCAAAGTACACACATTCCTAAAACCTAATATCGGGTATTCGTAAAACCCGATGCAGGTATTCCTAAACCCGGGTGCGAGTATTCCTAAAACCCGGTGCAGGTATTCCTAAAACCCGGGTATACAAAAAACCCGGGCAAGGGTATTGATGAGAATATAAATACTCGGACCCTACCCATACGGGTTCGGATTAAAAAAAAACCCAGTTTTTAATAATCGGGACCGGGTTTTTTCTTGTGTTCGGGTCCGAATTCAGGTTTTTGGTGTTCCATAGGCCTAGCTAAAACGAATGTGATAGTTCATCATCAAGTCAACATTTTTTTGTATGGTCCATTCCACTTAAGAAATTGAGAGGATATGATAAGTTGACAATATAATAACATAACATAATAATCTCATAATCTACTGAAAATGTAACACCCTTAAACTTAAGGGACCCTTTTAAAACTATATCGCACCGTTAAAGCTAGGCTAAACACAACGCGGTATTTCTATATCCTTCAGTTTTCCCCACCGGCACTTCATCCGCCACCGCCACCGCCACCGCCACCCATTCACCCCCACAATGTTACTCCACGACGGTCGTCACCGTCACCTCCACCCCCACCTCTTAATCACCACCACCCTCCTCCTCTTCCTCACCACCCAAACCACCGGCGACGACGCCGCCGTCATGTCAAAACTCTCCACCACCCTCTCCTCCACCCCACCCACCTGGACAACCACCACCCCCTTCTGCAACTGGGACGGCATCCAATGCGACAACTCCAACCGCGTCACCTCCATAAACCTCCCCGACAAATCCCTCACCGGAACCCTACCTTCAGACCTCAACCAACTCACCCAACTCAAAACCCTTTCCCTACCCCGCAACCACATCGCCGGCCCCCTCCCCACCCTCGCCAATCTCACCCTACTCCAACAAGTTATTCTCGAATCCAACAATTTCACTTCAATCCCACCCGATTTCTTCTCCGGCCTCACCAATCTTCAAACCGTAAGAATTTCCGATAACCCAGATCTATCCCCATGGGTTGTTCCGGATACACTAGGGGAAAACAGTAATTTACAAACGTTTGAAGCTAGTAATGCTAACATTATTGGGTCCATTCCAGATATATTTGATAAGTTCACTAATTTGCAGAATTTAAGGTTGTCTTATAATAATCTTACTGGGGCGTTGCCGCTGAGTTTCGGTGGTTCGCAGATACAGAATTTGTGGCTGAATAATCAGGTGCAAGGGCTTTCTGGTAATCTTGATGTGATTTCTTTGATGACTCAGATTAGTCAGGCGTGGTTGCAGGCGAATTCGTTTACTGGAGCGATTCCGGATCTTACGAATTGTACGATTTTGTTTGATTTGCAACTTAGGGATAATCAGTTGACGGGTTTGGTTCCTGAGAGTTTGATGGGTTTGCCGAAGTTGGCGAATGTTACTTTGCAAAACAATAGGTTACAAGGTCCATTTCCTGTGTTTAAGAGTGGTGTGAATACTGAGTTGGGAAATGAGAATACTAATAGTTTTTGTTTGCCTACATCTGGACCTTGTGACCCGCAAGTGACAGCACTTCTTGCGGTCGCTGGAGCGATTGGGTATCCGATATCACTGGCGCAGTCTTGGAAAGGTAATGATGCCTGCAATGGATGGCTTTTCATTAGTTGTGATTCTTCGGAGAAGAATGTGACGAGTGTGAGCTTTGGAAAGCAGAAGTTTTCTGGGACGATTTCGCCTGCGTTTGTGAATTTGACTTCGTTAAGGAGTTTATCGTTGAATGATAATGATCTCTCTGGGTCAATCCCGGAGACCTTGACTTCTTTACCCGACCTTCAGCTTCTTGATGTGTCGAATAATGATCTTTCTGGTCCGATACCTGTTTTTCCACCACGGGTCAAGTTTACACATACGGGTAATGCGTTATTGGGTCAAAATGTGTCTAGTGTGCCCCCTGGGTCAGGGCCGGGCCCTAGTAACAAGGGCGGGAGTTCAAAAGGGACGGAGAAAGGAGGTTCGGGTTCAACTGGAATGGTTGTTGGGGTTGTTATTGGTGTTCTTGTTTTTGTTGTGATTATACTGTTTGTGTGTTATAAGTGTTATATGAAGAAGAAAAATCAAAAGCCCGTGAAGGTTCAAGATCCTGAAAACGGTAAACAAATAGTTAAAGCTAGTGTAATGGGTGGTAGTTCGAATGCTCATAATGGTGTTAGTGAGTTACAGAGTCAAAGCAGCGGTGATCATACAGAAATGTCGGTTTTTGAAGGAGGTAACGTTGCAATTTCCATGCAACTTCTTCGAGAAGTCACCAACAACTTCAGTGAAGATAATGTTTTAGGAAGAGGTGGATTTGGGGTCGTCTACAAAGGGGAGTTACATGACGGGACTAAAATAGCTGTCAAACGAATGGAGTCAGGTGTAATGGGTACAAAAGGGTTGAAAGAATTTCAAGCCGAAATTGCAGTACTAACCAAAGTTAGACACAGACATCTTGTGGCTCTTCTTGGATATTGTATCAATGGTAACGAGAGGCTTTTGGTATACGAGTACATGCCACAAGGAACTTTAAGTCAACACTTGTTTGACCGGAGGGAGTACAAAACCGGCCCGCTTAGCTGGAAACAACGGGTGTCTATAGCTTTGGATGTTGGGAGGGGGGTCGAGTATTTGCATAGTTTGGCACAACAAAGTTTTATTCATAGAGATTTAAAGCCGTCTAATATTCTTCTTGGTGATGATATGCGGGCTAAAGTTGCAGACTTCGGATTGGTGAGAAACGCCCCGGATGGGAAGTATTCTGTTGAGACTCGATTGGCTGGAACTTTTGGTTATCTTGCACCCGAATATGCTGGTAAGTATGATATTCGGTTATATACGTGTTCTTTAATTATTGTTGATTATTAATTCTAATTATTTTATAAATATTAACCTCGGGTTTTTTTGTAGCTACCGGAAGAGTGACTACAAAAGTGGATGTTTATGCATTTGGGGTGGTACTAATGGAACTAATAACAGGCAGAAAAGCCCTAGATGAGACTATGCCGGAAGACAGAAGTCATTTGGTGACATGGTTCCGAAGGGTTCTGATCTCAAAAGAAAACATAATCAAAGCTATAGACCAAACTCTCGACGCTGAAGACGAAGAAACCCTAGAAAGCATTTGCAAAGTTGCTGAGCTGGCGGGCCATTGTACTGCACGCGAGCCATATCAAAGACCCGACATGGGTCATGCTGTAAACGTGTTGGGTCCTCTAGTACAACAATGGAAACCTTCACAATCCGAAGAAGAAGATAGTTACGGCATTGACCTTCATATGAGCCTTCCTCAAATTCTTCAAAGGTGGCAGGCAGATGAAGGTACTTCAAGAATGTTTGATGATTCGTTCGGTCAAACTCAGTCAAGCATCGTCTCTAAACCCCCTGGACTAGCAGACACATTCACGTCAACGGGCCGGTAGCTAAAAGATTGTCAAGTTTTGATCAGAATATGTAAATTTGCTCATTTCACTTTTTGATTTGTTCATTCTTTTACATTAGAGGATATGTTCTTTAAAGTAATGTTTTTCTTTGTTTGTTGACTGGATTCTTTAAATCTTTTTGATTGCAAAAGATATATAAATGTTGGAAAGATAGTTAAATGTGTGATCTTTACAGGGTTTCTTGAATTTCTTCATTTTTTTTGTTCTTCACATGCACAATTCTTGTTTTATGCTTTTATTCACTAAAAAAAAATATTAATTGGAGGGTGTTTGGGGCCGCGTTTAAAAAAACGATTATTAGAATCAGATAAAACATCTTACACTAGACAGGTGGGGCGGGGGGGGGGGGGGGGGGATGATGTGGCTGGCTGGGATTGGCTGGGCATATTTGACCAAAAAACAAAAGCCACGCCACCCCACACCAAAAAAAAACCACGCCCAGCCATGTGGAGCCCACCTCTGTCATATGTCAACCCAAGCCCTCCACACTCTACAGTCTAAAGGATCAAGACGATACACAAGTAAAAGGTAGATTTTATCGTGAGACCTATGCTAGAGTTGAATCACGCGCTTATCATTTTTCCACAAAACGATTGATTTTTAGAATAAGTAAATAATAATTATCTTTTTATTATATAAATGGAAATGAGGTTGTGGGGTCGAATGAAAGCTGGCAATGGAGTGGAAAGATAAGAAGGGAAGCAATTGGTGGGCTTGAGAGGAATAAAAACATGTTGGGTTGGGTAGATGACATCTCAGTTGTCAAATTTTATAAAAATGTTGGGTGTTTTATAATGTAGGATAAAGCAAAGTATGCACATGGGTTGGTTGCTATTGATGGATAACGACTCAATGATTGTAGTTACTAACGACTTCACATAGATGATCTGGTTTCGGCTGTGAGTTTGTGACAGCGACCCTTCATAGTTATGCTGGATTAATTTCTTTTAATATCTCAAATCTCAACAATAATGACACAAATAAGTATTAAGGTGATGTTTGTTTTTCTAAAAAAGATCTGTGCAGTATTTTTTGTCTGCGCCGCACAGATCACGCGCAGACATTGCTACCTGCAGAGTGTTTGTTTTGCCTAAGACGTTTCATTAAAAAAAGTTTGCGCGAGCTTTTCTTGATGCAGACTTGGTCCAACTACTTCTAAGGGTGAGAGGGGCACTCCCCTCTTAGGGGAGTCCCCTCTCTTACGCACACCTAATCAGGTTATGCCACGTCAACTCCCCTCACACCCCAATTTGATTGCGGCACTCCCCTCTTAGGTGACTTTTTATTTTATTTTTTTTTTGTTTTTTTTATTTGTTGTTATTATGCATGTTTATAAATTAAAAAAAATATTAATAAAAATTAAATAAAATTTAATAAAAGGCATTTCATTAAATTAAAAATAAAAATTACATTTAAACTAGAAAAATAAAAATTACATTCAAACTAGAAAAATATAAAAACAAACTACTCGTCGTCGGAACTCACTTCAAGGTGAGGTAGATCTAAACGCCCGAGATGCTCAACGAGATCGTGTTTTAGTCTCCAATGCGTTTATTCGTCAATGAGCTCGCTATAAGCTGTATCATCGAAGACGGGTTCGACTGGAGGATCTTGAATGTGTACCGGTGCTATCGCCCTTCCGTCGTCTTTTATAATCATGTTATGTAAAATAATGCACGTATACACGATGAACCTTATCTTTTTCACCGTTTTGGAACGCATTGGACGATTTAGTATTCCCCACTTCGCCTTTAACACACCAAACGCCCGTTCCACATCTTTTCTTGCGGCCTCGTGTTGCCTCTTGAACTTTTTTTCATTCGGGATGTGAGGATATGGAAAAGACTTCACAAACACGGACCAGCTAGGGTAGATCCCATCAGTAAGATAATACCCGCGTTTGTATAAGTGGTCGTTCACCTGAAATGGACAATTTGGCGCCGTTCCGTTTCGTTGAGTAAGAAATAACGGAGATTGTTGGAGCACGTTGATGTCGTTTTGTGAACTCATCGGGCCACAAAAAGCATGTCAAATCCACAAATCTTGAGACGCCACCGCCTCTAACATAACCGTCGGGTATTGATGATCGCCTCTCATATATTGTCCACGTAATTCTGTGGGGCACATTCTCCAGATGAAGTGTGTACAATCCAGACTACCCAACATACCAGGTAGGTGATGTCTCTCCTCATGAGCCTGATACAATAGCGCAACGTCGTGGCTCGTTGGTCTACGTAAGAATTCACCGGCATACATTGTACAGACCGTCTCGCAGAAATATTCAAGGCACTCACGAGAGGTCCTTTCAGCCATATTTAAATACTCGTCGTTTTCGTCTGGTGGGTTACCGGTTGCAAGTTGTTTAATCGCAGAAGTAACCTTTTGCAACGGCGTGAAACTTTTCTTCATTCTCCCGTCCAAGCCCTCTTGAAACCACTCGTTATTCACTTCGACGCCACTAACAATTTTTAGGAACAAAGACTTGGACATACGAAACCTCTGACGAAAAATATCGGCATTAAATTTTGGATTTTCTACAAAATAATCGGCCATGAGTGTTTCGTGGCCACCCTCACGATCTCGACGGACAATTTTTTTTTACTAGACGATGCCGTGTCTAGTAGCTCCGCTTGTTGGATGAGATTTTGGAAGAAAATTAAACTACTATCGTTTGACGGAGAACCTTCATCGTCGGGAAAGTCGGGTAGGGGAGAAAAAAAACGGGAACTTGGAATCTATTTTTTAAAGATTGGTTTGGCTTTGTGTTGTATTTGATAGATTTTTAGAGTGAGTTTGAGAATGGGTGTGGTAAAAAATTAGATTAAGTTGGTTATTTATATTGTTAAAATTGATTTAAAAAAAAAAAAAAAACGACCGTTGCCCAACGTATACATCATGGATCCTTGTGCTTCTTCTTCGGTGAAACCTCCCCGATCCCCCTCCCCGCACCCCCTCCCCGCACCGATGGCGGCGGTGTTCCCGAGCGGTGAATTGGGTCACCGATCCCCCTCCCCGAGAGTGCCCCGTATACCCTAAGATCTTCTAAGGTTTGCAGACCGTTAAATACCACCACCATTGTCTATCACCACCCCCACCCCCACCCCCACCGTCCATCACCACCACCACCACCGTCCACCACCCACAGTCCACGTCCACCACCCACCACCACCATCACCATCCGTACACCACCACCAATTTAGTTTAGAAACAAACAATCTTCTTTTTGTAAACTGCAGAGGTTTGGTCCACTTTTTCTTCTACAGATATCTGCAGATGTGGTCCACAGACTGCATACATTTTACCTTTTAAAAAACAAACAGCACCAACTGTAAACAAAGTCGGTTTTGGTATATTAAAATCCATAAACTTGTTTAAAATACATTTATATACAAACCAACTGTAAACGTCGGTTGCTAGTATACTTATTATATATTGAGGCTACATAGTGTAGACTTTTTTGCTTGCGTGAACGACCATTTCACAATTTTGAAGTTGTTGCTTCTTTTGTATGGTTAGATAAAAAAAGTGTACGGTTAATTTGATTTGTTGTTTGGTTATAAATATATTAGTAAAAGTAAATGATAGTCCAAATTTGACTGATAAAAATTATATGATTCACTTATAATTTACATGACAAGTATCTTATGTGGGTCAACTACAGTTTAGTTGTTCACCAACCAATCAGACCATGTGATGCCCTCAACCATGGCAAATTATTTTTTTTGAAAGGCAAACAAATTTTATTCAACTAGAATCAACAACAGTTAGTTCACACCAGGTTACAATCCCACCAAAATTAAACGTTCATACAGGATATATCCATACTACACCATTGCTCCCAAGAGAGGTTTTGCGCCTTGAACCGATTCCTAATCCAGAGATATCCATAGTGTCGAATTTCCTGCTTCATCCTCTCCAGATTCTCTTGCTTTTGTTTGAAAATCATGTTGTTTCTACATGATGCGGGCCAGCCCAGTAGCCCAGAGACTACGGCCCAAGAGACAATCCGTGAAACCAGCCCGATTTATGAATTAATTTAGCAGCTATTAATTATGTTTACTGTTTTATTTGTTTGTTGAATTAATAGTGGACATGATCTAAGGTAGTGAAGATCATGGCTGGAAATAAGGGCAGGACATGGTGTACATGCTAGTAGTGGCATGGTGGACATGTATCCCCACTTCCTATTTAAGTTGTAATTGTTTTTCATTAATGAACATCAGAAAATTGCTCCAGTTCGATCTCTCTCTCCCTTAATTTCTTTGAGCCTGATCCCCTCTAAGGATTATATCATTGGTGCTTTCATTAGCCTACTCTCCTTCCACAATGCCTCCTAGACGTGATAATTCTGATGATTCCCCACCAACCACCAACGACCTATTGCAGCAACTTATCACCTCCACCACAGCCGCAGCAGCCCACCAAGCCGCTCAGTTCCAGACCCTCATTGAGGAAACCCGCAACCTGCACACGAAACTCGATTTACAAACCACAACCCTTTCCACCATGTCCGAAAAAATTCCTCAACAATCACCAACCGGTCACCAATCCAAAGGTCCGCAACTAACCCCGTTTTCACCCAGCTCCTCATCCTCTCACCCTTCCCAACCACGTGCACCGAAAATTACATTGCCATTGTTTGACGGATCCAATCCACTCGGTTGGATTTTTCAAGCGGAGAATTTCTTCTCGTACTACCAAACACCCGTTAACGATCGCGTTTCATTAGCCGTTTTTTATTTTATCGGTGATGCGTTAGCTTGGTACCAAAACTTGGTTAACAATGAGGCCCTGCCGTCATGGACAACCTTCAAACGTGAGGTCGAACGACGGTTCGGACCTTCCGCTTTTGAAGACCATGAAGCTGCCCTCTTCAAACTACAACAAACCACCACCGTAACCGCTTACCTAACGGAATTCGAAAGAATCAGCAACCGTGTTTCGGGCCTTACGCAACAGGCCTTGCGAAGTTGTTTTGTCTCCGGTCTTAAAACCGAGATACGTAATGAACTCGCGGTACTCCGACCCACAACCCTTTATGAGGCGATTGGTCTTGCGAAAGCAATCGAAGATAAAGTTTCTTATACACCTAAAACTACCCAACCAAAATTTTCGTACCACTCTAAAACTACCCCAACAAACTCCTCATATCAATCAGCTACTTCTACCACTCCAACATCAACCACTGCTCCTACTACTTCGATGCCACCACTATTACCAACACCCTCGAAACCACCACCCCCTTTACCATTCACCAAGTTATCCGCAGAAGCGTTGCAACAGCGGCGCAAAGAAGGTTTATGCTTCCGCTGTCCCGAAAAGTTTTTTCCCGGTCACAAATGCTCCCCTCCACAATTCTTGTTGATCGTTGATAACGAGGATCGCGACGAGCCAGAAGACGAACCTGCACCAACCGTAACCATGCCTTCACCCGCACTTAATGCTCCTCAATTACTCTCACTGTCGGACGCGGCTTACTTCGGATTTTCCGCTCCTCAAACGTTGCGTGTCACAGGGTACATTAACGGCCACCCGGTTACCATTTTGATCGATTGTGGGAGCACTCACAATATTCTTAAACCACGGATTGCGGCTCTCCTACACTTATCTATCAAGGCCATTCCTCAGTTCAAAGTTATGGTCGGTAATGGTGATTTTATTCAATGTGATGGTTGCTGCCCTTCGGTTAATTTTCAGGTTCAAAAGGCGGACTTTCAAGATTCGTTTTATGTTCTGCCGGTTGAAGGGACGGACGTCGTTTTAGGCGTTACATGGCTGGCCTCCCTCGGACGTTTAACTGCCGATTTTTCTGTACCAGAGATCTCATTTCAAAAAGATGGAAAAACCCATTCCATCAAGGGCGACTCTTTGACTCAACAATGTTCTCCAAGCTCTCTTGCAACTCTCATGAGACACGATTCCATTGCCTCTCTTCATACCTTAACCTATGACCCAATTCCTTCAACTATCACCACTAATGAACCATTACCATCCCACCCAAACCCCACTGTATCCCAATTAATCCACAAATTTCAACACCTTTTTAATGAACCTGAATCCTTGCCACCCAACCGTACCCATGACTGTAACGACTCTCATCAAAAGTCATAATTATTAAATTAATTTGACCAATAGGAAACCTTAATTGAGATACCCAAGTGATTCTGCGCAAACCCTAAAATTTTCAGAACAATCGGAATCAGGATCAGGGCCCCTAAAACTCAGGGGGGGGGGGTAAACCCTAGTTGATGATTATCTACAATGACTTGCTGTCAACAATTCGAAATTTGATTATGTCAAGTCATCTGAGCTAGTCCCACACGTGGCTACTCTATAACCCTATTTTTCAAACCATACGATGCGCAGGGGTTTAAGGCCTACGATGCGTAAGCCTGTTAAAATACCATACGATGCGCAGGGGTTTTAGGCCTACGGTGCGTATGGTTGACCAAAATTCAGCTATAAATAGAGGACATTGGGACTTAATTCTGGACGATTGAACGACGCTCAAATTCACTCTGTGCGTTGAGATAACTTCTGTATACTTCAATTAACACACACAGGCACTAAATTGACGCCGCAATCAGGGTATTAGCACAATCGCTATTACGATTCATTATCCGATCAATCAATATATCCAATGAATGTTTAAGTGCCGCCCACATTAGGGTTATACTTTATCATTCGTCGTTAATTCGATGGATGAAGTATCGCACTTTGTCGTTCGTTGTGAGAATTTGATCTCGTGAGTTATCGTAAATGCTGGATTGATTACTAACCCCAAATTGTGTGCCTGTTATTAAATTTTAGGATAAAAAGGCTAAATCAGTAGGCCAAACTCTGCCCGTATAAATCTGCAATGTGAGTCATTCTCCTTTTCTCACAGTTTGTGAGTCATTCTCTTTTTATCAAATATTTTACAATACCTCAAATTATTTTTCAAGGTTATAATTACAGGGACTAAGTCATGGATATCTTGAATTACTGGTTAGTGGGGTATTGTGCACATTACTAATTTTCTCCCAGTTAGGTTCATTGACCTACTCGGGATAATCACTGTTGGGTTCATTGACCTACAGGGATAATCATCACTATTTAGGTTCATTGATTTAAATAGTGGTATGACCATCGTCACCATTGTGACAGAATGCCAGATAAAAAATAAGATAGAAGCCATTGTAATCGCTCTTATGCTGTAATTGATAACTATGCATCATTATGCAAAATAGAATGATTCACTCAGTATTTCCCGCTGACAAAACCTTTTTCAAACATGTTTCAGGTGACCTGTTATGAATCAGGAAAAGTGCCATATAGCACTATAAGCTCAAGGAAGTGGCTCAGTATAAAATAAAGAAACATGTTTTGTAAAAATAAAAGATTTCTTCGTGAAATCAAACTATTGTAAATTACCGGGTTTTATCCCGCGTTGTGAAATAAAATAATCGGGAAATATTTACATTTTAAAAGATCCTGATGAAAACTTCCGCTGTCAAACTCAATTAAATAAATACCGCAGTATTTCTGTCCCGCAGACATAGAAGAACCTATAGAATTCAACGCTTTACCTCTCGAGAAACCTAAGCCTAAGAAAATGGAAATTGGGGAAAGTTCTAGGCAAATTGAGGGATTACCATCTCAGGAAGAGTTAGATTTTATAATGGCAACTGATGATACTATTGAGCCTATTAAAGAAAATGATTTTATTCATTCTCTTGAAACACAACTACCAATAAATTTAGAACCAGTTATTCCAAACCTTTCAATCCACTGGCAAATAGACGAATGGGTGAATAATGAAATACTGTTACAAAACCATCCTTATAAGCTTTTTCCTAAATTCAAACCAGAACCTTTACCAAAGTCACCAATAAGTAACGAGAATAGGACGGAACTTCATCATTTTGACAAAATGGATGCTGGGAATAGGATCCAAGAGATTTTGGGACAGATCTCCTGGAAATACGATGAGAAGGAACGCCGTTACTAGAACATTACCTGACAAAGGATAGGGGATTATGAAAACATGGTTGTGTAATCATAATAGTAAAATCGGTATGTGTAAAATAAATAATAAAACGGGTGTATATAAAGCATGATATAATGAAATATTCGAAAAGTTACAATTTTGTTTGTATATTTGTTTACGTGATTATGTGCAATTAAATTGTGACATTGGATTATTTCCTTTATACTAATTATGTATCTATAAATTAGATATCAGATGGAAAACGCTAATAATGAACCAGTTAATGAGGTTAATCAATCTGAGCAACAACCGGGGGATCAATATGTGACTAGGCAAGATATAGAAAATATCGTTGCTCAAGGGATAGCCAACGCTATTCCAGGAATAGTTGCTCAAGGGATAGCCAATGCTATTCCATCAATCATTGCTGCTGTTAAAAATCCAATTGAACCGCAACAAATTGTTCCGAGTAAACGTATTTCTGAAAATAACTTCAGTAATAGCGTAAAAGGAGGCGGTAATCATGTTAATCATGATAATGAACCACGGCAAGCTCCGCTCCCTAAGAAAAGGAAAGTTGCAACGCCTGGTTGCACTTACAAAGAATTTCTTGCTTGTAAACCCACTGAGTTTGCAGGCAATGAAGGAGCGACTGCGACACTGCGTTGGTTAGAGAAAACCGAGGCAGTAATTGCCATAAGTAAATGTGCCCAGGATGATCAGGTTATGTATGCGTCAAACCTTTTCAAAGAAGTGGCGCTAGAATGGTGGAATACGGTATTACAATGCCCCGTCAACGTTTCAATCCGCCATGAACGACTTGTTCCGCAAGGTACTTCGACAATTTGTCTTGGTGTTTTTTGATGACATTCTTATATACAGTTCCAACCAAACCGATCACTACCAACACTTGCATTTTGTTTTTCACACCCTCACCACAAATCATTACCATGCTAAAGCCTCCAAGTGCGTGTTCGGTGTCCACGAAATCTCTTTTCTTGGACATAAAATTTCGGCAGCCGGTGTAGCCCCGGAACCCGAAAAGATACATGCCATTCAACAATGGCCACCACCTTGTTCCTTCACCACACTTCGGGCTTTCCTAGGCTTAACGGGATACTACCGCCGGTTCGTTTCGGGATATGCTCGCATTGCAGCCCCACTTACGGACCTCCTTAAGTCCAAACAATTCGTTTGGAATGCCGAAGCCAATCATGCCTTTAATACCCTCAAATCACACATGAAAACTCTAGTCACTTTGGCCCTCCCAAATTTTTCAGAACCATTTGATCTTACCACGGATGCGTCCGGTTTCGCCATTGGAGCGGTTCTTTCACAAAATAATAAACCCATTGCATTCTTTAGCAAAAAGCTTTGCCCAACCATGCAATCACAATCAACCTATACCAAGGAACTGTATGCAATCACTGAAGCTATAAAGAAATGGAGACAATACCTACTTGGTCGTTGTTTTCGGGTCTTCACCGATCACCATAGTTTGAAACATATACTAACCCAAACCATTCAAACGCCGGAACAACAAAAATGGGTTACAAAACTTATGGGGTATGACTTCGAAATTCATTTCAAGCCCGGGAAAGAAAATAATGTGGCGGATGCGTTAAGCCGTGTGGAAATTCCTTCCATGTTGGCTATCTCATATCCAACGGCTACCTGGCTCAATGAACTCCGTACGTACTTCACAAATGACCCGACGGGTCGTCAGTTAGTGCAAGATATCCAGGCTGATCCATCTTCTTTTCCACATCATCGCGTGTATGACAACTTGGTCTATATTCACGACAAACTGTTGGTTCCTCCCATCCCAGCTTTACGGGATCGTTTACTACAGGAATTTCACTCATCATTTCTCGGGGGTCATTCAGGTGTTAATTCAACTATCAAACGCCTTTCAGCTACCTTCACTTGGCTAGGAATGAATAAAGATGTAGCCGCTTTCGTTCGTTCTTGCGGTGTCTGCCAAGCAACCAAGAACCCGAACCACAAGCCTTACGGGTTGATCCAGCCCTTGCCAACTCCGGAGCAGCCTTGGAATGATATCTCAATGGACTTTATTACAAGTTTACCGCCTTCGAAAGGCAAAACGGCTATTTGGGTAATCGTAGACCGTTTATCAAAGTTTGCTCACTTCATTTCTCTTCCAACCGGGTACACGTCTGCCTCTTTAGCTTCTATTTTTCTTCGTGAAATTTATCGTCTACACGGGTTACCCAAAACAATTGTTTCGGATCGTGACCGCGTTTTCATTAGTGCCTTTTGGAAAGAATTATTCAAGCAATTGGGGACCCAACTGTTACACTCTAGCGCCTACCATCCGCAAACGGACGGTCAAACCGAAGTTGTTAATCGTTGCCTAGAGATGTACTTACGAGCATTTGTCTTTGATCAACCAACAAAGTGGGAACGTTTCTTGTATTTAGCCGAGTTTTCATATAACACCACACATCATTCTTCGATCCGAATGACACCATTTCGAGCAGTATACGGGCGTGAAGCTACCTCAATTCATGATTATGTTCCAGGTAGTTCGAAGACTGCTTCCATTGAGGCTTCCTTGTTAGAGCATCAAACTCTCATTTCTCAGTTAAAAGCCTCGATTGAGATAGCCAAACAAAAGATGGTTAAATATGCAAACAAGAAAAGAGTGCCGAAGGAATTTGCAGTGGGTGATTATGTCTATCTTCGCTTACAAAAATACCGACAGTCAACTGTTGCTACTCGTTCAAATGAGAAACTTTCACGTCGCTTTTAAGGGCCTTACAAGGTGTTGGAACGCATTGGTAATGTTGCGTATAAATTGGAGTTGCCATCGGGTTCACGTATCCATCCGGTATTTCACGTTTCATTGTTAAAAGCGAGTCACGGGAATACGCCTGTTGCCCCGGGAGATTTAAAGGAATTCGGCAATGACAAGGAAATGGGTTTTCTGCCCGAAACCATTCTCGATGCAAGATTGGATTCAGCTGGGAAGTCTCAGTTGTTAGTTAAATGGGAGAAGAAGCCGTTGGAAGAAGCGACATGGGAAGACAAGCTTGAATTGGAACAATCCTTTCCGAACTTCACAAACATTGCGGACAATGCAGATTTTCAAGAGGGGGGAGATGATGCGGGCCAGCCCAGAGACTACGGCCCAGTATGATCGGCCCAAGAGACAATCCGTGAAACCAGCCCGATTTATGAATTAATTTAGTAGCTATTAATTATGTTTACTGTTTTATTTGTTTGTTGAATTAATAGTGGACATGATCTAAGGTAGTGAAGATCATGGCTGGAAATAAGGGCAGGACATGGTGTACATGCTAGTAGTGGCATGGTGGACATGTATCCCCACTTCCTATTTAAGTTGTAATTGTTTTTCATTAATGAACATCAGAAAATTGCTCCAGTTCGATCTCTCTCTCCCTTAATTTCTTTGAGCCTGATCCCCTCTAAGGATTATATCATTGGTGCTTTCATTAGCCTACTCTCCTTCCACAATGCCTCCTAGATGTGATAATTCCGATGATTCCCCACCAACCACCAACGACCTATTGCAGCAACTTATCACCTCCACCACAGCCGCAGCAGCCCACCAAGCCGCTCAGTTCCAGACCCTCATTGAGGAAACCCGCAACCTGCACACGAAACTCGATTTACAAACCACAACCCTTTCCACCATGGTCTACGTAAGAATTCACCGGCATACATTGTACAGACCGTCTCGCAGAAATATTCAAGGCACTCACGAGAGGTCCTTTCAGCCATATTTAAATACTCGTCGTTTTCGTCTGGTGGGTTACCGGTTGCAAGTTGTTTAATCGCAGAAGTAACCTTTTGCAACGGCGTGAAACTTTTCTTCATTCTCCCGTCCAAGCCCTCTTGAAACCACTCGTTATTCACTTCGACGTCACTAACAATATTTAGGAACAAAGACTTGGACATACGAAACCTCTGACGAAAAATATCGGCATTAAATTTTGGATTTTCTTCAAAATAATCGGCCATGAGTGTTTCGTGGCCACCCTCACGATCTCGACGGACAATTTTTTTTTACTAGACGATGCCGTGTCTAGTAGCTCCGCTTGTTGGATGAGATTTTGGAAGAAAATTAAACTACTATCGTTTGACGGAGAACCTTCATCGTCGGGAATGTCGGGTAGGGGAGAAAAAAACGGGAACTTGGAATCTATTTTTTAAAGATTGGTTTGGCTTTTTGTTGTATTTGATAGATTTTTAGAGTGAGTTTGAGAATGGGTGTGGTAAAAAATTAGATTAAGTTGGTTATTTATATTGTTAAAATTGATTTAAAAAAAAAAAAACGACCGTTGCCCAACGTATACATCATGGATCCTTGTGCTTCTTCTTCGGTGAAACCTCCCCGATCCCCCTCCCCGCACCCCCTCCCCGCACCGATGGCGGCGGTGTTCCCGAGCGGTGAATTGGGTCACCGATCCCCCTCCCCGAGAGTGCCCCGTATACCCTAAGATCTTCTAAGGTTTGCAGACCGTTAAATACCACCACCATTGTCTATCACCACCCCCACCCCCACCGTCCATCACCACCACCACCACCGTCCACCACCCACAGTCCACGTCCACCACCCACCACCACCATCACCATCCGTACACCACCACCAATTTAGTTTAGAAACAAACAATCTTCTTTTTGTAAACTGCAGAGGTTTGGTCCACTTTTTCTTCTACAGATATCTGCAGATGTGGTCCACAGACTGCATACATTTTACCTTTTAAAAAACAAACAGCACCAACTGTAAACAAAGTCGGTTTTGGTATATTAAAATCCATAAACTTGTTTAAAATACATTTATATACAAACCAACTGTAAACGTCGGTTGCTAGTATACTTATTATATATTGAGGCTACATAGTGTAGACTTTTTTGCTTGCGTGAACGACCATTTCACAATTTTGAAGTTGTTGCTTCTTTTGTATGGTTAGATAAAAAAAGTGTACGGTTAATTTGATTTGTTGTTTGGTTATAAATATATTAGTAAAAGTAAATGATAGTCCAAATTTGACTGATAAAAATTATATGATTCACTTATAATTTACATGACAAGTATCTTATGTGGGTCAACTACAGTTTAGTTGTTCACCAACCAATCAGACCATGTGATGCCCTCAACCATGGCAAATTATTTTTTTTGAAAGGCAAACAAATTTTATTCAACTAGAACCAACAACAGTTAGTTCACACCAGGTTACAATCCCACCAAAATTAAACGTTCATACAGGATATATCCATACTACACCATTGCTCCCAAGAGAGGTTTTGCGCCTTGAACCGATTCCTAATCCAGAGATATCCATAGTGTCGAATTTCCTGCTTCATCCTCTCCAGATTCGCTTGCTTTTGTTTGAAAATCATGTTGTTTCTACATGATGCGGGCCAGCCCAGTAGCCCAGAGACTACGGCCCAGTATGATCGGCCCAAGAGATAATCCGTGAAACCAGCCCGATTTATGAATTAATTTAGCAGCTATTAATTATGTTTACTGTTTTATTTGTTTGTTGAATTAATAGTGGACATGATCTAAGGTAGTGAAGATCATGGCTGGAAATAAGGGCAGGACATGGTGTACATGCTAGTAGTGGCATGGTGGACATGTATCCCCACTTCCTATTTAAGTTGTAATTGTTTTTCATTAATGAACATCAGAAAATTGCTCCAGTTCGATCTCTCTCTCCCTTAATTTCTTTGAGCCTGATCCCCTCTAAGGATTATATCACTACACCTCCAAATGCACCATACCATAACTTGAATCATAGAATACAACAATAATCTCCACCTATGTGTACCTGGCACATATTTATGCAAATCAAGGAGATCCCCCACAGTAAAGGCATAGAGATTTGTACACCTGAACCACTGAGCCACAAAGTCTAATACCGCGTGCGCAAAATGGCATCCAACGAACAAGTGCTCGGCAGTCTCTTCGTGATCCCCGCAAAACCTACACATGACGGAAATTAGATTAACATGCCTTCGTCTAAGCGCCACCAACGTAGGTATTCGATCCATCTTAAGCCTCCAACCAAAAAAGTTAACTTTGATTGGAACCCACTTATTCCACACATACCCCAACCCCGCTTCTGTGACCCAAGTGTTTTGTAGGTAGCTTCTAAAACTCTTAACCGAGTAATTCCCAGCCGAGTCCAAAGCCCATCGCCAACGATCTTCGCCGCCCTCTAAATTGACCGACACAAGAATTGAAATCAGGCCCTCCAGCTGGTACCTCTCTTCTTCACTGATTGGTTGCCTTCGCCAGTGAAACTTTAGAGTTGTGACCCCGTTGTTTGTTTGTAATCTGTCCGCGACCGAAGCGTTTTTTTTGTACTCGAGGCTGAAAAGGGTAGGGAACCGCCTGCACAAAGGCTCCTCGATTACCCAACACTCTCTCCAAAACATGATGTTTACCCCATTCCCCGGTCTTCCACGAAACAAAGACGACAATTCCACCCCGTATTGTTCCACATCCTGGCCAACTTTGATTACTTGTTTCCATGGACTAGAAATTGACATCTTGCACGGTATAAAGTTCCATGCTCTTGAGTTCTGATGTAAGCCCCATATGACCTTCCTCCACAAACTATCTTTATCCACCTTAAATCGCCACCACCACTTTGCCAACATAGCCAAGTTCGCCTCCCTTAAGGACCCAATACCTGCCCCACCGCAATCCTTTGGAGGTGTCACACTTTTCCACCCAACCCAACTGATCTTATCCCTCTCTAGAGTCACCCCCCAAAGAAATTCTCTTCTAATCCTTTCCAATTGGTCAATAACCTGCATCGGAGCCCTAAATAAAGAGAAAAAATAGGTTGGAAGTGAGTTTAGTACTGATTTTATTAACGTGATTCTTCCCCCGAACGACAATGATTTCGCTTTCCACGTTGATAACCGTTTGTTGAAGACGTCCACTACCGGTTTCCAATGTTTCACCAAGTTCATATTGGCCCCGACCTGAAGCCCCAAATGGATAAAAGGAAACTTCCCAACTTTACACCTCAATATGTCGGCCATCGCTTGCACCTCGCTAACCATGGCAAATTATTCAGTTAGAAATTATATAGATTACTAGGTTATCACCCGGGTGCTACCCGGGTTGGAGAAAACTATTAAGATAAATATCAAGTGTATAAATAAAATAAAATACAAAGTCTCATGTTACATAAATTAGTGATACAGTGGATATACAATTTAAAGATAGTCGAGTCCCTTTGAAGATGCATATCCTTCGAGTTACCAAAACCTTTCCCGTAGTAAATTGAGTTCCCTCTACGAAAAAAACAACCAAATTATAAGTGTTAAGATATATAATATAAACTTTAGTGTCGATACTATATAATATAAACTTTGATGTCGATACTAAGCTTGCTGAGATATTGGGACAAAAACGCACCAAGTTACTTAGGTATATATAATTCTTAATACAATCACACTATTTCAATCATAAAATCAACTAAACTTTATATAATTGTTTCACATCAATCTTAAATGAATCAAATACTCTAATTGACAATATGGTTTGAAACATGTACAATCATATCTTGATAACTTGATGTATTTCGATGATCAACCTCCAACTTCAACAACTTCCCTTTGATATGTTGCTTCAAATCCCATAATTGATTACCAGTTGGACCCATTCCAAATTATCTGACCAAACTAAGTCTATGGTAAATGTGTGCTTGTAAGTGAAAAAACACATCCATTATTTGTGCTCGTTAAATCTGCACGCCACAATAAGTCTAAGATAAATATAGACCTTTTACACCCTATGGATTATTTCAAATGTAAACATACCTATGAGAATCCATCCCCACTACAAATAACACACATATATTGTAAACATACCTATGAGAATCCATCCCCACTACAAATAACTGATATTGTAAAGCTTGTTTTCGAGCCACGTGCCTGAAAACGAAGCAAAGAAATCATATTGTTAATGAATACAGACACTATTCATACATTTAATTTGTTTAGAACACTTCATAAAGTTTTATGTTTTAACTTTATGAATGTAAACTAAACTTCCACATCAGTGATTTTGTTCCCATCTTGACAACCCGTTTAACAAATAAAAAATTAAAAACATAAAAAATAAAATGCACCCGTAAGCATAAATGCAACATTACATGGTTATAAATAAGTAAACTTGCCTCACATCTTTATAAATCTATGACAGTTGTGATTTAAGTTCTCCAGGAGGGTGGTCAATCTAAAAATAAGATTGGGAGGTTAAACAGGCAATGCAACTGATCCCACAATGCCATGCAACCTTACACTGGACGCAAAATCACCCTTTTTTGTTTAGTAATTTACAATCCAAACAAATGCCCTTTAACCTCTTATTATACAAAGTAAGAAATAAAAAACGCTCAATCAATATTTTAAATTAAGCCGAATGCAGAACACTTACACAGGCCTTATATGGTGTTGTTGAAGAGCAGTTCCAACATGACCCTGTTGCACCAATGCCATAATCGGTACCGGTTGCGGCTGCCTCTTTACCAGCGGTTCCTATCACCCATTTGGTGTTGGGGTCAAGACACTTGTAACTTCAGTTCAAAGCTCTTATTTTTTGTTGAGTAATTTTTCGAGTAAGTCTTTAATGAGACCCCGAAAGGTTGATGCAAATAAATTAAAGTTTGTATAAATAACAAAAAGTAATTAGAAAATAATGAAGAATCGAACTCGAGCTTGAAAAATTTCTTACAAACTCCTAACTGGTATACACCATAGTTGAAACAGTATTTGAGTCTAGCTTGACCAGTTATTGCAGAAAAAGATTAACCAAAAGTAAATATATAATGAAAGAATACCTACCTAGGCTATGCTTCTTAACCCAAGGCTTATGCACTCCTCACCAAATTGAGCACCGCAAGCATTTTGAGCCTGTCTTTCGACCGACCGACTACTGTTGTTGCTGCAAATAAAGATTTACAATTGGTTAGGGAGTTCTAATTGTATAAGAATTCCATGTGTAAAAATTAATCTAATTCAAACTTTGAAATTTCCTATTTATTTTCAAAATTTATTAAAATTCGTTGATCATAGTAAATATATTAATATATTATAGGAAAGTCATTTAGCTATCTAAATAAAAATTAAGGAAAGTTATTTAAATTATCCAAATAAAAATTAATGAAATAAACATGAACATTTAAAATTTAAATTAAAATCATTTCCAAAAATAATGGAACATGCTTTAATTACGGTAAATATATTGTAGGAAAATAACTTCTTATTTAATTGAAATCTCAAAATTTGACTTCAACAAAAGTTTAACAAAAGTTATTTTATATATAAATAATGACCGTCTTTATACATTTAAAAAGAAAATTTAGCAAAAGTTATGGAAATGAAAGAAATTCATTTTAAAAACTTACCTAAATTTTGTTAAGTTAACAAAAATATAACTATAAATTTACCATAACAATGTACACGGAAGAATGACGACTTGAAATGAACAAAAATACTCTTAAGTTTCTCTAGAAAAAAACTTACTATAAGTTTAGTCAAAAGCGTTAAAAGTTTGACTAAAATGTCAAAATTATAAATAATGAGACTATTTACTATATTTAAAAAACTTAAATTCTGGATAGATAATATTTACCATATTTAAAAAACTTAAATTCTGGATAGATAATATTTTAGAATGAAAATTATTAGTAAATTCTACCATGAAATCTGGCGACCCCGCCGATCAATCTGCTACCATACTACGGTTGGTTTAGTTGTCGTTTCCGATGCATAATTCTTTTAAACGTTAACACCATCGCCATCGCAGCTAGATTGAATGAAATAGCTGTTGATATTCAATTTTCTTCTCCGGTACGACATCTGTCCACCACTACAACCACCACTATCGTTACTAAGACATCAAACAATACCACCATCAACGTCCGTTAGTAAAAACCCTAAAAACACATTGATACACATATATACACAAAAAACCGTACCACAATCGTCGTGGTATAAGAGATTACTTATTATTATTTCTGCTTAATGCAATATCCAGTATTGTATGACTTCTACAATGAAAGGGAAAACAAATAAACAACACCATCTATACATAATATTAATAGCAGAAATCGTCTGAAACACCAGGTCACAGAACTGAAGTTGTCCCAAAAATACATAACCAAAAAAAAAATTATTTGATGTTACTTTAGACATATATTGGTTACCTGATGTTTGGATCCTTTCGAATGGATTTGCTTGAACCAAAGGGCAATAAGGAGATTGCAAAAATCAGATCTGGAAAAAAAATTATAAACACAGGATAATCTAAAACGACCCGAATGATCCAAATCCTTAAATACGGTAGAATCGACCAATTATCTCTACAATATACAAACAAAATCTATTAGACGAACATCAAAACCTGAATAATATATCAATATTGAAATTATACCTTTGTGCAGACGACATTTGTTTGTCAGATAAGAAAACAAATCGAAGATCAACAAACCCTAGGTTATAACGAATGAAAATCAAATGAATGAACAATCAGAACGAAGATTGGATGTTAAATATTGATAGAATCATCGTGTTTAGTTGAAAGTATTTGTGATCTGACCTTGATTTGAAGCCTTGATATGAACTCCAACTTTTAAGACCAAGTTATGATTCAATCAGAGTGGAACTTGTCGGAGAATGATTAGGGTTTAATTAGAAAGTTTGTAAGAAAATAAGAAGACATATAATCAAGAATCAAGAATTGACTGATAAAAAGGAGAATCGTACCTTGTTGATTGGATTCAATTTTGAGATGGATGAGAGGGAGAAGATGCAGAAACCCTAGAGCCAGATGAAAAGTGAACTGATATTTTTGTGTATATTATGAACAAAAGATCTATTATATACGGATCCATTTTTTTGATGGGCGAGTCGGAATCAAGATATTCGGATGCCGCGATACCCGAATTAAAAAGGTGGAATTTTTTGGAGCCAAAACCAATTTCAAGAAGCCCTATGGTGATGCCACCTCATTCTCCAAGCCCTCATAACATGACACCTAAGCCCTTATTTAACATGTTTATATATATATATAGATTATACAGAGCTCATATCATTCGTTTTACAATATACTACTTATAAAGTTGAACATAATATAATTATGTTATACGGCATAATCATAACATATTATTAGACAAATGAATACAAAAAGAAACAAACTAAAACAAAATATTTTTCAATAAAACAAAAAACGTTTATAGGTTTCTTTTGCTTCATCCGTGTGAAAGGCAAATGTTTCATGTGTGAAAGTTGAGTCTTTCGTAAACTTTCATCCGTAATCCTTTTTCGTAATCATTTTTCGTTCATCCGTGATCATAACTTTCATCCGTAATCATATTTCGTTCATCCGTGATCATAGCTTTCATCCGACATTCATTCAACTTTCATCCGAAATCAAACTTTCTTCCATCTGAGATCATCCGGGCTCCTGCGTTTCATCCGAAACCCATCTTATTATCATCTTTCCTGCTCGTCCGTAATTCATTTCGAATCTTCATCATTCCATCCGACATTCCATCAAACAATCATCCATCTTACACTCTTCCTTAATCATTTCGAACTCCATCCGTCATCGTCATCGTTTCTCCGATCACTTTTGATTCTCCGACTACTAACTCCGGTTATCTTCTTCATCGTAGCCACTGTTCACTGTCACCACCTCCTTCAACTACCCTCCGTTATCTCCTTCATCTTCTCCGTCTTATCCGTTCAACTATCTCCGGTAACCATCACCTCCGTTCACCGTCATTACCATCCACCACCGTTCTCCGTCTTCTCCGTTCAATCGTCGACGAACCACCTGTAACTCACTGTTATCTGGTATCATCGTCATCGCTCATCATCTTTACCCTCATCTTCTTCTCCGGCAACCGCACCATCACCTCCGATAATCTCCGTGGTTAATCATCTTGACGGCGGCGGCTGACGTTTAAAATTAGGGTTTCGGAACGTGTTTTAGGAAGAAGACAGACAACGTTTTGTATTATTATTATATTAATAATAATAATATTTAATAATAATTATTAATAATTATCCACCACTTCGTTTGAAATCCTCCGGACCGCGCGAATTCGGAAGAGGTTGTGCCACGTTTGTGCAGAGATTATACCTTTTTTATTTGGTTATGGGGTGACACGTTTGTGCAGGGGTGCTCTTGAGGGTGGGCAATTTGGAGTTGCTACCATCCCCCGGCGTATAGAGGGTCGTTTCTTTTGCTCCCTCTGTTTCTTTTTCTTTTACACTAACCCCCCCCCCCCCCCCCGAGTTAGCGGTTTATTGTGTTACTTTTCTGTTTGCGTTTGATTTTGTGCATGGCCCACGCGCGTAGAGGTAGAAACACCAAGGCTGTTGGGCTGGCGTCAGCATGTGATAATGGGTTAAGAGCTTGCCCCCTAAAGTATTTCCACGAATGCAAGGATGGTAAACGGGGGTCTAGTGGGTTTTTTCGCCTTCTTGAACACATACAAAGCACCCACCTTAAGACTGAAAACAGGAAGACCTATGTGAAGGAGGCTATCGCTAAGGATTTGGACCTTTTTCTGGATGTGGGGGAAGTTCTAAGGGCAGGAAACAAATGGTTATGTGGGAAGTGCATGGTTTTGCATGCCCTTAGTAGGGGGTGCAAACACGGTGATGAGATGGTGTCTTTTACTCAAATCTCGGGAGACGTGGATGATTTCATTGTTGGGATTAGGAAGCCATGCCAAGTGGTTGCCGACCCTCAAACACTCTCCCCGGAAGGGGTGGTAACCGATGTTGCCCTTCTCGAGCGTGTTTTTTCACTCCGTTTTCAAACCGTCAAATGCATCCCCCCAAGTTGTCGAATGGCGTTCGCTCAGGTTTTAATGGGTGCCTTACGTAAAGTGGTGGCGTCTCCAGGCTCGGTTGAAAATTGGGTTCAGTTGCTTTTGTTGCCGGGTTGTACACTGAGGGTTGTCAGGCCTTCTTCCAGGCAAGAGCGGAGATCAGGAAATAGAAAATCCCTGCAGTGCAACAGCATCTTGCAGGCGCTTGCATTGTGGAAAGATAGGTCTGGTTTTCCAGATCTGGTCTCTTCTCTCTTGAGCTGTGAAGGGGACTCTGAGGTGCCTAGGAGGGTTTCCGGAAAGGGCGAAGACAATAAAAAGGATCCCAATATCAAGCAATGCCCGCGGAAGGTCAGGGATGGGCATTTTACGGCGGCGGTCAAAGTTTTATGTTCTAGTGGGGTTGCCCCCTTTGGAGAATCAACCATGAAAGCTCTTATTGATAAACACCCGGTGATGCCACCCCCATCACTGCCTTCCAACCCCATTGTCCAACCCACTATTATTACAGCAGAGGATTGCGTGCTTAAATGTATCCAATCCTTCCCTAGAGGGACATCTTGTGGCAGAGATGGGATGCGGGCCCAACACTTATTGGACGCTATTGGTTGCGTGGGGTCGGTAAGTTCCTCGGGTCTGCTCACACCTATTACTGGAGTCATCAACCTATGGCTTGAAGGGCTTTGCCCTAAAGAGATGGCAGAGTTTGTGGCCTCAGCCCCCCTCACCCCCTTATTGAAACCTGATAATGGTATTAGGCCTATCGCAGTGAGTGGCATCTGGCGTAGGTTGGTCTCTAAGGTGGCTATGAAGAAGGTTGGGAAGGACATGACCCAGTATTTTGGGGATTTTCAATTTGGGGTTGGTACACCAAATGGGGCGGAGGCGGTGCTTCATAGTGCGAACAGGTTCCTTAACTCCTTTCATGAAGATGGGTCCATGGCTTTACTTACGGTAGACTTCACCAATGCTTTCAACATGGTTGACCGTTCAGCGTTCCTCCAGCAGGTCCACCAACGTTGCCTATCTATCTATCGGTGGGTCCAGTTCCTGTACGCCCAACCCGCTCGGTTGTATGGTGGCAACGAGTGTATCGGGGCCACCACTGGAGTGCAACAGGGAGATCCATTGGGGCCCCTCCTCTTTGCCCTAGCCTTACATCCCCTTATTCTCCGTGTACAGGAGCACTGTAACCTCCCCTTTCATGCTTGGTATTTGGATGATGGTACGATCATAGGTAATGCAATGGAAGTTGCTAAAGCCTTGGACATCATCAACACGGAGGGACCATCCATAGGGCTTCATCTCAATATTAAGAAAACGAAAGTGTACTGGCCATCTTGTGATGGTCTCAAGGTGCAGGACGGCCTTTTCCAGAGAGGGATAGGTAGACCTGTGAGGGGGGTTAAGCTCCTTGGGGGGGCGGTTAGCCGAGACTCTGCTTTTATTGGGGAATTAGCAGGGCGGTGGGCATCGACAGCGGTTGACCTTATGAAACTCTTGCCCTGCTTACAGGACCCCCAGTGCGAGCTTCTTCTTTTAAGGTCATGCATGGGGGTAGCTAAGTTACTGTTTGGGCTGCGGACCTGCCAACCTCACTTGATGGCAAATGCGGTATCCTGTTTTGACGATGGTCTCCGAAAGGCTATTGAAGACATTGTTGTTTGTGGGGGGCCCTACTTTGGTGAACTTCAGTGGCATTTGGCATCTTTGCCCATGCGCCTGGGTGGTTTGGGCCTCCTCTCAGCTCGGATGTTGGAGTTTATGCTTTTGTGGCGTCTAGAGCTCAGTCGTGTGTATTGCAAGACCACATCCTTCGGAACAGTGGGGTTGATAAGCTTGACGTAGACTACCAACAGGCCCTCGAGTATTTAAGTGTCTCTCTTCCAGACTTTGACATTGGCGGTTTCTCTAATATGGACACCGCCCCCCCAAAGCCACAAAAAACTTTGGCGAATGCTCTATTTGAGAAAATCGCTCGGAATCTGGGAGAAACACTTGATCTGTCTCCCCGCCAGAAGGCGGTGATTGAGTGCTTGAAAGGCCCCCATGCGCAAGACTTTTTGACGGTTATCCCGATCGAGGGGCTGGGGCAATGCATGTCGGCTGTTGAGTACAGGGCTATCCTCAAATACCGGCTGATGATCCCTATGTATCCAAAAGACGAAACCTGCCCAATCTGCCGTAAAGCCTGCATGGATAAATATGGGGAGCATGCTGTTCATTGCAAGGAGCTCCCTGGTTTCAAATACCGGCATGACTGGGTGAGAGATGTTTTGGGGGACATCTTGAGGAGAGCGGGGATTTCTGCCAAGAAGGAGGCCCCTGTGAATTTCCTTACAGACCCCATGGAAGGGAGATCTACATTGAGACCAGCGGACCTGCTCGTCTTTGGCTGGGCGGGAGGGAAACATGCTTGTGTAGATCTCACAGGAGTCTCTCCCTTAGCTGGGTTAAGGGAAAATGGGTTTGTAGCAGGTCAAGCGGTAAAGAAAGCAGAATCTAAAAAGGTGGACAAACACGCTAAAGCATGTGCTGATAACCAACATGCATTTGTCCCCTTCGCCTTCGACACCTTTGGATCCCTGGCTTCAGAAGCTATCCGTTTGCTGACTAGGGTCCAACAGGTTGTCCATAGCAGTGGCTCATCAACAGGGGGGCAGGGGTTTATTTTTAATAGGCTAGGGTTTGCTATCCAGAAAGGGGTAGCGGCGCAGCTGGTTGCTCGCTTAACTGCGATATTGATGTAAAGTGCATTTTGTCGAATAAATAGAACAAAAATTTATTTACAATCAATGATTGTATTGTTTTTCATTTTAACTAGGTTTTTTCACAATCGCCGGAAGAAAATCAACTACATGTGTTTACATGTGTTTTGAAATCACTACGAGCGCGTTGCGCACGGAACTGCTGACAAGAATAAAAAGAAAATATAGAAAAAAATACTAAAAGATAACCGAAAGTAAATCAACCAAAAAAGTTGTATGGTAATGATGTTATTCGTATGAAACCTGTGGTCAGAGATGAGCAAATGGTACTAGGTACCGGTACTGAATTTCCCGAACCGAAAGATCATAAGTACCAATTCGGTACCGACTTTTGGCGCCTACCGGTTTTTACCTTCATATACCGGTACTGTAACCGGTATTTTCGATACCAGTACCGAATCAGTATCGGTTGGCACCGAGCTTATCCCTACCCCTGAAACTAAAAAAAAAAGAAATCATTATAAGTTGAAGAAAATCAACAAAAAAAGTTGCACGATACCGTTGTTGTTCGTACGGTACCCGTGATCTGGGATGAGTAAATGATATCGGGTAGCAGTACCGAATTTACCGAACTAAAATATTTTCATAATCATTTCGGTACCGACTTTTGGCATTTTCTGTACCAGGCTGGTGCCGGGTTTTACCTTTATATACCGATAACGAACCGAACCGTACCGGTATTTTCGATACCAGTACCGATTGACACCAAGCTTATTCAACTTAAAAAGTAAAGAAAATAATTATTATTAAAAAACTATATATATATATATATATATATATATATATATAGGGGATGGATCATGAGAAAACTAGTTTAAATGAGAAAACCAAAAAACTAACCAAAAAAGCCTAAAAAAAACCTAAAAACATACCAAATATTTTTTTTTTACAATTTTTTTAAAAAAAATCGCTACTTTTTATATATGGAAAAAAAATTTCAATTTTTTTTTTTTTTTTTTTTTGTTGCTGTACTGCACATGTGCACTAATACATAAAGCTTAAACCACTTAACCCACCCCCCACCCGACACCCCCCAAAAACCTAAACCCCCCACCCCCACCCCCCAAAAACCTAAATTCACCCTCCCACCAAAAAGCCTAACCCCCCCCCCCCCCCACCCCCCCCCCAAAAACCTAAACCCCCCCACCCCCACCCTCCCGAAAACCTAAAACTAAACCCTAAACATAAACCCGAAAAAACCTAAACCCCCCCCCCCCACCCCCCAAAAACCTAAACCCCCCCTCCCCCCCACACCCAAAAACCTAATCCTAATCCTAAACCTCCAAAAAAACTAACCCTAAAAGCTAAACTAGACTCAAAAAGCTAATTTTAAGCATGTAATGCAATAAAAAAAACTAAACCCCCCACCCCCCAAAAACCTAAACCCCCCTCCCCCCCACACCCAAAAAACCTAATCCTAATCCTAAACCTTCAAAAAAACTAACCCTAAAAGCTAAACTAGACTCAAAAAGCTAATTTTAAGCATGTAATGCAATTGTAGTACATGTTATATTGCACATGTGCACTGCTATAATAATAGTATTGAAAACAAGACGACACCATAAATCTTTTTTTATGCCATAAAAAATATGCTCGAATATACTTGAATGAAAGATACAAAAATTTGTGATCTTATGGTGCCATTTTTGTTTTAAAATGATAACGTATGGAGAAATGGGAAATGTTTGAAAAGTTATATATTTTTTTTCCAATTTTACCCCTCCTTCATTAAAAGTCCCCCCTTCCTTCATTAAAAGTCTCCCCCCCCCCCCCCCTCCATTTTAGTGCTTTTTTGGTTAGTTTTTTTGTTTTCTCATTTATATCTAGTTTTCTCATGATCCTCTCCATATATATATATATATATATATATATATACTATATAATAAAAGAAACCAATGAAAGGACACATGTCATTCTCTCCTTCAATTCTATAATTTTATTTATAATTTTTTAATTAATATATCTTTTTAATTTAATATATGAATATCGCTAATCTTTATCTTAAATCTTTTTAATTTAATATATGAGTAATGCTAATCATTATCTTAAATCCAATTATAATAAATATTTTCAAAAATATAATAAAAACTCTTGAACATATGTATTCGGATAGTAAACAATATAAATTGATTATATAGTATTCAAAAGATCATAAATGTTTTCAAAAAACAGCATTATCACTTAGTATTAATATTAAAATATATATAAATCTCTTGAACATATATATTCGGATACTAAAAATATTATCAATATATATATATATATATATATATATATGTGGGCCGCTAGAATGAGAACCACCACGAGTTATGAGAACCGCGAGAACCAAGTGCCACGGAGGGCCGTTGACCACGAAATTTTTTTTACACCTAGATCCGTATATTTTAAGACCGGGTGTAAAAAAAAATTTCAAACGGCGCGCCCGAGGGGGTAGTTTTTTACACCCAAAGTTTGTAAAAAAAAAAGAAAAAAGAAAAAAAAATTAAAAACACCAAACTTTGGGTGTAAAAAACTACCCCTTCGGGCGCGCCGTTTGAAAATTTTTTTTTACACCCGGTCTTAAAATATACGGATCTAGGTGTAAAAAAAATTTCGTGGTCAACGGCCCTCCGTGGCACTTGGTTCTCGCGGTTCTCATAACTCGTGGTGGTTCTCATTCTAGCGGCCCCCATATATATATATATAAGAGCATTCACATTGTAGCCTCTATATTTATGCATTCTAAATAATATAGAGAAAGAAATGGAGAAAACAACAAAAACACCATTACATTTGAATCTTTATAATAGAGAAGGGTTTGTAGTTTTATATTTTAGGCTCTATATTTTTATTGTTAGTGCACAGGAAAGAGAAAAAATAATAAAATAAGTGGCTGTGAGTATGATAGAGAAATATATAGAGAGTTGAATGTGGGGGGTTTTGAAAAGTAAAGTTAATTTAGAGAAAAATATGTATTTTTTATTAAATTAGAGTTAATTACACATAAGATATATATCATCGCATTTTTTGTATAGTACCATGTTTATTATATTAATTAATATTATTATCAACACATTATCCACAAGTAAAGTTATCTATCAATATATTAGTTAGCAACCAAACTATTCCTAAAATGATATAAGTAATTAGACTGAGTAAGAGAGTGTATATAAGCAATATAGTACTTTAGGTTTAGGAAGTTATGTGGAACAATGCATTAATTTCATGAATGCTTTATGTAAGTCGTTTGGGAAGTAAGATGACGCCAAGACTTTTTTTTTATAATTTGGTATATAAAATTAGATTTATTCAATCTGTGTAATGCACAAGGTTTTTAAAGATATAACTTTTTTATTATATAGTATACAAAATTGCATTTATTCAACACATACAATACACGAGGTTCTTAAATATATAAGTTTGTTTGTTATTTAATATATAAAATTACATTTATTCAATCCGTGTTAAATAAGGTTTTTTTTTAAATATATTATTTTATATAAAATTAAATTTGTTCAGCCCGTGTAATACACGGGGCTCTAACCTAGTATATTTATATATTCATTGGCTTCTATTATTAATATACTAGAGGGATTCTTGCGCGCTTCGTTACGGGTCTTTGGGCATTATCGGTCCGATTCATTACAATACCAGTACTATACCGACACTCGGAATAACAATCGTTTCTAGTCGACACGATTTTAAATCGATTGAAAACCCATAAAAACGAAACCGGTACTAATGTTGTTTGGTCGGTATCGGTCCGTTACGATACCGGTGTCGTACAAACACTCGAACTGGATAGGTTTGAACCCAATAAAACCGGGTTTTTTTGGGCTAAATCGGTTTTGAACCTGATACAAATTGGTTTAAGTGGGTTGGGCTTTTAACAATAAAATCGGTTCTCAACGCGGACCGGTTTAAGCAAAATGATTTCAGCCCAATGTAAAAAGTAACCGGTCGAGTTTCAACTCAAGCCGGTTTGAGCCCAAAATGGGTTTTGTGCACATACTCAGATTTGTTAAAAGTCTTAAAGATTCGATGTAAAAGGCCCCCATAATGGATGCACTTGGGTCCAATTTGCCAAGTATGAGTCCACTTGGTAGGTTACAACTTACAACCTATTATCTTAGTGTAAAATGTAAATTAGATATATGTGTGTTTAGCTTTGTTTAAATTTTAGGTGTACATTCCATGTGATTATGTGATTTTGTTCATGTATTTCTATTTATATGTTGTTTTACGATGGTATATTTATTTATGTTTTACTATGTTACTATTTTACCACTTCTTTTATTATTTGGTAGCTTTTTATTTCTATTTTTAGTTTCATCCGTTTGACAACACTTTGATTTGAAGTTGAAGGTCTAGGTCTCTCTAGAAACATCTCTAGGATAGAGGTAAAGTTTGTCTATATTTTACCCTTGCTAGATCCAACCAATAGCTTTGTTATTTGTGGAATTTACTAGATTCGGTTGTTGTATTCTTAATTTTGATTTAATATTAAACATGTACACTTAAAATCACAACCAAGCCACGAGCAGTGCATAAGGGCATACAGGGCGCCGCGTTATGGAGCAATGATCACTCATGGAGTAGCGTGGAACACCGCCGCCACTTAATTCCATCACTCGTTAAACTTATCACTCGTGGTAGCCACAACGCGTGAAAAGTTGCAGAATGTTACCGTTGAGGAGGGAAATTGTTGGGTGTGGTGAGTGATGGTCACCACCACTAAAACCCATCACTAGTGATGGAACCAATATCGATGATGTGACGGAACATGATTGGGTGTTATGAGTGATGAAAAGTGGAGCACCCCTACCCTTAATATTAGTTCCACTTAACATCTTTTTAGGCATTCCACTATAGTTTTTGTTAAAGCTTTTGGTTTTGAGAGTTTGGTTCACTAGTAAACAATTCCTAATGAACCATATAATATATGAAAAAAAACTTTGACATTTATCTTGCTCAACTTTGTTACATTTCCATACCTAAATTACTACCAAGTCAAAGGTCTCCACTCATAATCTTTAACCACCTCACCATCATTTGCAAGAGTATAAAAAACTAACATTTCTAAATTATATTGTGGATTAACTCTCACAAAGATCATTGCCACCCATACAACTCACACAACTTATGAAGTTGAACAATCACTCTTTATTTATATCACCATCCTCAAGTGTGTATATATATAATCTCATGTTTACATATAATTCCCATCAATATCATATATTAGAATTTTTTTTATCATATGGAAAATAAAAAGTTCCCCAAAATGGCTCTTGTTTTCCTCTCTTTCTTGTCTCTCATTGCTTTCTCGGGTACCTTATCAATTAACATCAATAGCTTTAGTAATGTTGTTCAACATAACTCTAACCCTTTTCCCCCTTTTCTTGTGTGATTTCAGGGGCGACGGTATCGAACATGATCGGTATAAACTACGGACGACTAGGAAACAACCTTCCGTCTCCAGCTCGGTCAATCGAAATCCTACAAGACATGAATGTGAGCCGAGTCAAACTTTATGACGCTGACCACGAAATCCTAAACCTTCTTTCGGGAAAGAACATCGAGGTAGCGATCACGGTTACGAACGACGAAATCTCTGGAATCGCTGCCAATCAACGCCTCGCGGACCAATGGGTGTATGAACATATCATAGCTCACCATCCCAACACCAAAATCCGGTTCGTGCTTGTTGGAGATGAAGTTTTCAGCTCCCTAAGCACGGACCAAGATATCCAAATAGCGCGTGATCTTGTACCCGCCATTAGACGGATTAAAAACACCATAAAAGCGCGAGGGATTCGCAACATTAAAGTAGGCACTCCTCTAGCAATGGACATGATGGAAATGACATTCCCACCGTCGAACGCTAGCTTCAAGCCCGAAATACGCGAATTCATGACACCGTTGCTTAAATACATAAACGGGACGAAATCCTTTTTCTTCCTAGATGTTTACCCTTACCTCGCATGGTTCGAAAACCAAACCGCGAATCAAACAAACATAAGCCTTGATTTTGCTTTACTTAGAAGTGTAAATGAGACCTACACTGACCCGCAAACCGGGCTCGTGTACACCAACCTCCTGGACCAAATGCTTGACTCAGTGGTCTATGCGATGTCTAAACTTGGCTATGATAATGTGATGCTTGCTATTTCAGAAACAGGTTGGCCACACGAAGGCGGGTCTGGTGCAAACCCGAACAATGCAGCTGAGTACAACAACAACCTCGTACGAAAGATGACCGCGGTCCCAAGTATTGGAACTCCGGCCCGACCCGGGCAGGTTATACCAACTTTTATATTCTCGTTGTATGATGAGGATCAGAAATATGGGCCAGCTACTGAAAGGCACTGGGGCATGTTGACTCATGATGGGAGTCCTGTTTATGCAGTGAACATAACTCGTATGGGCTAATGTTATTAGATATCAACTTCATAAAATAAGTCATAGTAAATAATGAGGTAGTATGTTTGAAATTTGATTATATGATTATTACTGGATACAAGTATTTCTTATTAAGTTCTATTTTGAAAGCATGTATATCAACATATAACAATATGAGTAGGAAATGAAATCTTGGATCTTAAATCCTAATTTCAGCGGGTGTAAATCATGTCGGATTGATCGGGTCGTTGAACTTGAACCTAGCCTATATCAACTATACCCCGGACACATTTAAAATCATGTAACCCAAATATGACATGTTTAACCTGAACCTAGTATATTTATGTAAACGAGTCAAATATGTGACAAGTTGTAATAAAGTTGTAAACGTGTTAAACAAATTGATGAGTTGTAATAGATGCGGTAAAGGGGATGGCGCAACGAGAAGTTGATGGGTCAATGCATTTAGTATAATAGGTTGTTGCAAAGTTAATTCCTTTTTAAGTTATATGTTGTGTATATAAGTATATTATACGTTTAGATTAAATTTATTGATGTTAATTAATTGTTAAATGAGGTCATGAGGAATGATGATAGAAGCGGAGGATGCGTTGAAAGTAGATGATTGTGTTCTAGAAAAAGGATCGGGGCCATTAATTTCTTTTAGTTTCTAGCTTAAAAATTTTACTTGTTTGAGTCACTATCTTTTTACTTGTTTATATGGATCAAAATTGACATGTAACTAGTATAATATGGCAAAAATGATTATTCATGATTTCATATTTTCATATCTCAAAATTGACATGTAACTAGTATAATATGGCAAAAATGATTATTCATGATTTCATATTTTCATATCATATTACCTAGTTAGTGGTCAAATAAGTCATTTATGTTTAACTCAACACACAGGTCGTTTGATTTGACGAACACCATCTAGTACACACCCTCATGCTACTGTTCGTCTATCATACAACATATGTGATTATTTTGCATGTCAAATGACCCCTACAAGGTCACATGGCCATATGAACACGTCAACGATGTATGAAAAGTGTGTCCCTGATATTTATTTTAGTCAAACCCTATTTAAAAAGGTACGTGTGTTTACCGGGTCATTTTATGGTTAAAAATTAAAACTAAAAGAAACTGATTCATTCAGGTTGATCAAAGAAAAAGAATATAAAATTAAACATAACTAGAAGATTGACCCGTGCGCGTTTCGCTGCGGCCAACGAAATTGACATGCTTTTGATCAGATTCACATTTACAATGTGTTAAAAATGTTTTTGTCGGTTAAGTCTGTATTACTATCTTATACAAATAAGTAATTAACCAAATAATCTCAATACAATTAATGGTATCATAATTACTACGTTACATGACTTGTATCCATATAAATAACCTATCGTATTAAGCTCCCCGCGTTGCGGCGGGGGCGTAAAACCGTGACAAATAGCACCAACGCCACACTATAGCCAACGACCACCAACATTGAAGTTGCGCCGTCTTAACGTGGAAAAATTAGACCGACATATAAAAATAGAAAATAATAACTAACTCGATTTAGGACTCGCACGTTGTGACGAACTTATTAAACGGGAAAAAATAGACGACGTAAACACAGTGCACCACAAACGTACGTTCCCCATATTAACTCGCAAAATTTAGAACGAAATGTATAACAAAACGTAAAATCGTTGAACCACACACACACATTGTGCCGTGTTAAGTCGCAAAATTTATATCTAAACGTAAAACGAAAAATTTTGCAAAATATGAAAAACATAAGGGATCAAAGTTGAAAGTAAAAAAGTTGTGATGTTAAATTGGTAAAAGTTGGCAAAAATGTTTTGACAATGTGCGTAAAAAGTTTTGACAATGTGCGTAAAAAAAGTTTTGACTACATACGTAAATTTCTTTTGACATCGTGCGTAAACATTTACACGAACTGAGTATGAGAAAACCACTATGTAAAAAAAATAAATGTTTTGACAATGTGCGTAAACAAAGTTTTTTTACGCCCCTGATCGCCGACCCGAGCTCTTCTAAACGTCACGCGTAAATCTAATTTTCAAACGTATGTAAAAAGGGAAGGCGTAAAATAGTTTTTATGTACATTTGAAAAATGCTTTTTATGTAAGTTGTCGAATGTAAATTTTTTTTTTGCTCACAGTGTCAAATGAAAAAGAAATGTTTTTTACACCCCTGATCGTCGCACTGAGTTCCTCTAAACGTCACGCGTAAATCTATTTTTCATACGTGTGTAAACACAACACGCGTAAATGTTTAGTTTTTAAATACATTTGAAAAATTGTTTCTCGTACGTTGTCAAATGTAAAAAAGTTTTCGCGCACGGTGTCGAATGTAAAAAAATTCGCGTACGGTGTCGAATGTATAAAAATGTTTTTTTTATAATACACAATAAAAAATGTTTTTTTACACCCCTGATCGCCGGTCCGAACTCCTCTAAACGTTTGTGGAATGTAAACGCTCTATTTTTTTCTTTGATTTTCGTAGGTGTTGGGGCTTTTACGTTCAAATGCCGAGGATAACGAACAAAAAATGAAAATCAAGATCAGAGATTGAAGACGTTTTCTTGTTATACATGTAGTGTAATTTTTTTTGTATAAAAATCATTTGTTATAATTAATTCTTGTTTTTTTAATAGATAAACGTAATTAATGTTGACATGAAGAATGATGTTTGATTGTCGGTTTGAGAAGTTGACATGAATAGTACACAAGTCAAATTTTCTAAAATACCCTTCTTGTACTATTTATTCTTTTTAATCAATAAAATCACTACACGACAAATCAAACTTAAACAAGTCAATCTCAACCACTCATACATGTGAGATCTAAGGTGGATAATGGTTTCTAGGGTTCTCGCATCTAAAGCTGGTTCATATTTTACCCTATCCCTATATATATATATATATAGGGTAGGGTTCTAGAGTGAACACTGATGTATTTGTGAACCGAGTGAACAAATCTTGACCATGGATTTACATCATCAAGTCGTAAAATACAATAGTGTATTTTCATCATTAAATCATAGCCATTGATTTACACTTGTGTATTGATAATCAAATGCTAAGATTAGTTCACTAGTGTTCAAAATCAAGGGGGTTGTTCACTAATGAACCTAACCCTATATATACAGGTAGATGATCATGTACATTAATCTAAAAGTGTGAGAAGGGTGAGAAATATTGTGGTGATGACATGTGTCCTCAATCTAAATTGATTCAAAAGGGTAAACAAATAATTTTCTTATTGATTTAATTAATTGATAACCTTCCATAACTGCCACCCTTAATTATAGGAATACGAATTAAGAATTAATCTACGAATTTGTATCATCTCGTTCAAAACTATAGTGTTATATTTTTTTATATAGTGTTATATAGTGTTTTTTGGTATTATATAGTGTTATATGATGGATGTATAGTGTTATATAGTGTTATATGGTGTTATATGGTGTTATATTGTGTTATTTAGAGTTATATAGTGTTATATAGTGTTATAGTGTTATATTTGTCTGATAGCATGTCTATGATAGATGTATAGTGTTATATATTGTTATATAGTGTTACATAGTGTTATATGGTGTTATATGGTGTTACATAGTGTTATACGGTGTTATATGGTGTTATATAATGTTATATGATGGATGCATAGTGTTATATATTTCTTGTAGCAGTTACATATTTCTTGATTTTTTAGAATGTCCGAATTTTAAAATAAGTTTAAAAATGAATCGCTAGATTTTAGGAGTGAATCGCTAGAATTTAGGAGAGGTTGCCTAATTTGAAATATATACAAAGACACTATTACCCCTACAATTTTCAAATCAGACCAAATAATTAAAACATAATTTATAATTTGGTCCCTATTGATCTCAACCATTAGATAAAAAATCTAATGGTTTAAAACACTTCTCACACTTTTGGATTAATGAACACTATCCCTACCCTATATGTATATATAAATCGAAAACCCTATTGAGTTGAAAAAACTCAAAAAACCTTTGTAAAAACCCCATGTAACATTTTTGATTTTTTTTCTTAAACCATAGGGAATGAATCATACATATATTTGAACATTTTTATAAAAGAAAAACAAAAAAGCGCCGAGTAGTTTATTTTTAAAAAAATGTTAAGAATTTCATGTTACATAATATATATGTCCAAAAAAAATATAACATACAAATTTTGAACATTTAAAAAAAACTAGTAGGCGCTTTTTACATTTTTTTATTAAAATGTTCAAATATATTTATGTTACATTCCCTGTTTTTTTAGAAAAAAAAAATAAAAATGTTACGTAGAGTTTTCTTGAGTCAAGTGGGTTTTCGTTTTATCCTTTACACACACACATATATATAGGGTAGGGTTCTAGAGTGAACATCAGGTTGAAATTGAATTGTGTGAACTAATCTAAGCCATTAATTGTTTAGATCTTGGAAATTTTAATAATGACAATTTTGTAATTATTTATATGTAAAGAATACATGAAAAAGGTATAAAGGTAAAATGTTAACTACTTCTCTCTCCAACTAAATAATTAATTGCATTCCCTCTCATTTTTTTCTCTCAAAAATTAACTAATTTTTTAATTCTAAAAAATATAACCATTATATAATAATTTGTTCCATCAAGACATGATTAAAAAAACAGTGTAGAAGTGAATGTACATATATGTATTATACGTATTTACAATTTAAAAACGTATGTACATATATGTACATTAACAAATATTGTTTCATCCGATCATCTTCTTTAAGTCAACATGTCTGATTTGTAATGTGCACATATGTACATTCATAATATACTTCTAAAAAAAAGTTAATGATATGGTTGTTTAACATGGTACATATGTGTATAGCAATATCTGAGATGAGTGTTCGGCATTGTACATATGTGTACATAACAGTCTCAACACGTATATACATATATGTAGATTAACAAGTTATATTCTTAACATGTATGTACACATATGAACATTATCACACCTATGTTCAGAATAAGTGTACATTATCACACAAGATTCATGATGAGTATATGAAAAATAATCATGGATATGCAATTGTAAGAAAAATGAATATTTAATCAAAAAATAAAAAAAATATGTAATCAAATGTTCTGTAATTATCCATTCTTGCATGAATATGCAATTAAAAAAACCATTATTTTGAATTAAGAGAGATGGAGAAGATAATTATGTAATTTAAGAAAACTATCAAAATTAAAAGTGTAACTGAAATTCAATGATTAAAATAAAGATTTAAAACTAATTTATTGTATAATTACAATCCTACCTTAACAACTAAAAATGAAATCAATGGTCCTGATTAGTTCACACAGTTCATTATGAAGAAGTTGTTTACAAATGAACCTAATCATATATATATATATATATATATATATATATATAGAAAAAGTATATCGTACATTACGGCTTAACGAAATTCACGTACGACAACGTGCGTGATTTGTTCTATAACACGCGTGATTAATGTTTTCAATATGCGTGATTATTGTGTTTCAACATGCGTGATTTTGGATTTTTGAGTTATAACGTGCGTGATTTTAAAATGAACATGCGTAATCACATGTCGTACGTGATGTACGTTAAGCCGTAATGTATGTTAACCTTCCTCTCTCTCTCTCTCTCTCTCTCTCTCTATATATATATATATATATATATATATATATATATATATATATATAGGTAGAGGATCCTGTAAAAATGTTAAAAGTGTGAGAAGTTGTTTACAAATGAACCTAATCCTATATATAGATAGTCAACTGGTCATACACCCGTCCGTCCATATAACATCCAAAAAAGGTATTATGTTGAAGTGTTTATATTGTGGTGTACTTGTTTACTAAAACAAATATTAAAAATTATTGTAGATCGGCTGCGAGACCCGGATGACGATTTTGTCGACACCCCACCGGGTAAGCGACGGAAATCGGCTGCCAAAAGAACACCGTCTCGTGGAATGCATCAACCAGTGACACGGCCATATCAACCATTCACGGGTGCATGGATTAGGACAAAGGTAGGGATCAACAATCTGATAACACTAGCAACCGACCTCAATGAGGAACAACGTCAAGCAGTGAATGAAATTGGGTTTGGGTCGATATTTGGTTATAAGGTGACATGTGTGCCTACTGCTTTGGCAAACTGGTTGGTTTCAAATTACGACCCAGACACATGTGTTTTAAATGTGGGCGGTGGGCGCATAACATCGGTGTTGGTTAAGAGTGTTTTCGGGCTACCTATGGGACCAACAGATCTTGTTGAGAAGAATAAAGCGAACAAAAGGAAGGATGTTGTTGTCCAAGAGTTCAGAAATCAGTTTAAGCATATGGATACCAACTGATTGTCGCTGTTGCAGCTGATGAATTACATATTAGATTGGCAGGTTGATCACGGAAGACTGTTTGTCGTTAACTTCTTGATTCTTTACTTCTCACTACTAGGTGAAACCACGACGAACAATTCGGTCAACGTGCGATTCATTTCAAGTATTCATCCGGACGTGGATATCAAAAACTTCAACTGGTGTTCGTACATGGTCTCGTGTCTCAACAGAACGAAAACGGCGTGGCATGGTGGTGATGATGTTTTCCGAGGGCCTATGTTGTTACTTGCGGTAAGTTGATTGTATTTATCTTCTAGTATTACAAAATTATTGAGTAACATCTTTAGTTAAATAACTGATAAGCTACCATGTATTAGTAAATAAGACCATGTATAACTTAAATAACACCATATCTAACTGAGTAACACCATAAGTGACTAAATGAAACTATGTATAACTAAATAACACCACAGATGATTAAATAACACTATACTTCAATATATAAAAACCAGGATAACTGAATAGCACCTTATATAACTAAATAACATCATATATAACTGCATAACACCCTAGGTAACTTAATAACATCATAAATAACTGAATAACACCATAGGGTAACTGAATAACACCACTAATGTTATGCTGTTTACAATTCTTTTGAAACTTATTGCAAAATATTGTCGCAGATTGCTTACGGAATTGTGATAAAGAAGATACCTTCATCACACAGTTCAAATATTTTTGAACTTGTAGATGATGATCTTTTGAACAATCTTGAATGGGATATGGAAAGGATGCACGCTGAACAACATAAGAAGAAAAAGACGAGGGAAGAGAAAAAAACCAAACGAGCCGAAGATGTTGAGTGTGGTGAAAAACCAATCAAAAAGCAAAACAAACACGGAAAAAGGAAATGGAAAAGGCGAAGCTGATTGAAGAAGGTATTGAAGAGATCGAAGATGATGATGCGCACTTGGGTATATACAGACACTGTGCAGATTACTTCCTGTCACAAACTGACACCCAAACATGTGCATTATTTGTAGGTGCGGATGGTGAATGCCGCAATCCGGTGGTCTCTATAACAACCCTCCTGAAAATTTTTCCGACACCCTAAAATATATTAAAATACCCCAATATGTCCTAAAATACACCCTATATGTGAAAACCGAGCCCAAATACCATTATATAATTAAAAATAAAATGAAAATCAAAATTTTATGTCGCTCGCGGGCCGCGTAGACCCCTTAGGGATCTTACGCGGGGCGCGACAACCCTGCAACGAGGCGAAACCCTGAGCCGACCCGTGTCATAATCGTGTCAACCCTAAACTCGACGAATCAGCAAGCCTACGCCCTATTACTCTATGTCACGGGTCGCGTAAGCCTTAGCCTAATCTTACGCGGGCCGCGAGGGAAGCTGAAGGGTCGCATATATATAGAGGTCCTCAACCTTCAGTTTCCGTTGCTCAATTCCTTTGATTCTCTCTCAAATTCTGAATAGTAGGCATAATTCTCGGGTATAATACCCCCTAAATAACGAAGTTCTGCTCCGTTGTAAGTATCATAACCCCTGGATACGTGTTAGATACGCTGCCCGATTGATCTAGGGTTCCGTAACGGCTGTCGTGGTTCTGCCCGACGTAGTCGTTGGAATGCCGTCTCGGGGAGGGTATTACTAATGTTAAATGGGTTATTATACTAACGCGTGTGCATTTTTGTAATTTATAGATTGTCACCAGGAAACTCTTACAGAAAACCTAAGACAGCAATGTGAGTAATCTCCTTTTTGCAAACTGTTTTTACAAAACCTCACACGATTAATTATATATTAGCAGTTATTGAGTATTTGTAAGGATACAATTATCATCGGTATGTTGGGGTTTTGTATACAAAATTTGTTACTGCCTTGCGAGGGGTAACATTTCCACAAGTCGGGTTGACAGTACCGTGGGTGGTAATTAGTATGACTTGGAAACAAATGTAATTGCGTGAACGCCCTCAATACTGTACAATGGTTTTTACTTAAACTTGATTAAACTGGGATTCACTCACCAGTATTTCCCACTGATAAAATGTTTTAAACGCGTTTCATGTAACAAAATGTGAAAGCCAAATAGAAGCCAGCTGGACAACACTGAAGTGTCACGGCCCCCGTCCCGGTTTTACCCGGTCCAGGAGCCGCGGGACTGAAACCCGTGGTATTTATTATTTGAGTTTATAGTGGAAGTTTTAACAGGATCTTTTAAAACTTGAAAATGCCCAATTATTTTATTTCATAATTTAGGACAAATCCCGAAATTTACAATAAAGGAATTTTACTAGGAAATTCCCTGTTTTACAAAACATGTTTATTTATTTATCTGAGCCACTACTTCAAGCTTGTTAGTGCTCCGTAGCACTTTTCCTTGATTCACAGTAGATCATATGAAACATGTTTGAAAAATATTTTATCAGCGGGGAAATACTGGCGAGTCACTCAATTTAATAAAACGACACATAGTTATAAATTACAGCATAAGAGCGATTATAATGGCCCCTATCTTATTTTTATCTGGCGCCGTGTCACCTCCTGGTGACGATGGTCATACCACTATTGGGTCCTTTCACCCAAGTAGTGATGATTATCACTGTTAGGTTGATGAACCTAACCGTGAGAAACTAGTAATGTGCACAATACCCCACTAGCCAGTGATTCAAGATAACCACGACTTAATCCCTGTAATTATAACTTTTGAAAATGCTTGGAGTATTGTAAAACAATGTTGATAAAAAGAGAATGACTCACATTGCAAGTTTAAACGGGCAGAGTTTAGCCTACTGATAAGCCTTGTAACCTAAATTAAATGACAATGCACACGAACTAGGTCAGTAACTTAATACAACATTTACGATAACTCACGAGATCGAAACCTTCACGACGAATGACAAAGTATAGCCCTGATTTGGGCAGCACTTAAACATCCATCGGATTGGTTTCAATCGATCGGACATTGAATCGTAGCAGTGATCGAGTTAATACCCTGTATCGTAGCAGCGTTTCTCTAATGGGAATTACGATTTTGAGCTGTATACTTTCGTTTTTTATCAAAATTTTTGACGCAGGTGAACTGCTCATGCCCTAGCAATTTATAGCTGAAAAATGGGTTTTACGCGGCCCGCGTAAACCCACTCTAACATTTATGCGGCCCGCGAGGGCCACCTAGTCGTAGACTAGGGCTAGCGTGTCACACCTAGGTATGCCACGTGTGTGACACGTGGCCTGGGACGCTTATCCGGTCAACACCACTTTGACGCGGCCCGCGTAAGCCTAAGATTACTCTTACGCGGCCCGCGTTAAACCCAGAAATCTTGTTTTCTTGGTTTTTCATGCACGTTAGGGTTTCAGGGGCCCGAGTTTTCACTTACGGGTCATTTTGGGATATTTTTGCAAGTCCTTACATCCTCCCCACCTTATTTAAAATCTCATCTTCGAGATTTACTGAAATAAGTGAGGATACTTTCGCTTCATTTCCGATTCCAGCTCCCAGGTGTATTCAGGTCCTCTTTTTGAATCCCACTTGACCTTGACCAGCACTAGTCGTTTGTGTTTGAGAAACTTGACTTTTTTGTCTTCTATTTGAAGCGGTTTCTCTATGAACTTCAACTTTTCATTTACCTCTATATCTTGAAGAGGTACTACCAGGGATTCGTCAGATAGACTTTTCTTAAGGTTGGATACATGAAATATGTCATGTACCCCGGCTAACTCTTCTGGTAGTTGTAAGCGATAAGCAACTGGTCCTATGCGTTGAATTACTGGGAATGGTCCTATGTATCTTGGACTTAGCTTTCCTTTCTTTCCGAACCGAACTACTCCTTTCCAAGGAGAAACTTTCAATAGTACTATGTCTCCAACTTGGAATTCTAACGGCTTGCGTCGATTGTCTGCATAACTCTTCTGGCGATCTCGAGTCGTCTTTAGTCTTTCCTTGATTTGAGTGATCTTGTCGGTAGTTTCTTGCACTATTTCAGGACCTGATAATTGGCTTTCTCCTATTTCTGCCCAACAAACTGGAGTCCTACACTTGCGGCCATACAGTGCTTCAAACGGGGCAGCTTCGATACTTGAATGATAACTATTGTTATAGGAGAATTCAATTAAAGGTAAATGGTTGTCCCAATTTCCTCCAAAATCTATCACACATGCTCTGAGCATGTCTTCCAGGGTTTGGATCGTCCTTTCACTTTGTCCGTCTGTTTGAGGATGGTAAGCTGTACTTAAATTTAGTCGGGTTCCCATTGCTTCCTGGAAACTAGTCCAGAAATGGGAAGTGAAACGACTATCTCTATCTGATACAATGGATAGTGGAACTCCATGTAAGGATACTACTTCATCTACATACAACTTTGCCAACCTTTCCATGCTAAAGGTTTCTTTCATGGGTAGAAAATGAGCTGATTTGGTTAATCGATCCACAATTACCCAAATCGCGTCATTACCTTTTCTGGTTTTGGGCAACTTAGTAACAAAGTCCATGGTTATGAGTTCCCATTTCCATACAGGCATTTCTAATTGTTGTAGTAAACTTGAAGGTTTCTGGTGTTCTACTTTAACTTGCGAACAAGTTAGACACTTAGATACATATCTAGCTATGTCCTTTTTCATTCCTATACACCAGAAGTTATTCCTTAAATCTTGGTACATTTTATTGTTACCAGGATGCATGGTATATCTAGATTTATGGGCTTCCTCTAAAATCTTAGTTCTTAATTCTCCTTGCTTAGGTACCCAAATCCTTTTATTATGGAATCTCCAAATTCCATCACTTCCTTGTTCTAATTCTTTTATTCGTCCTTTCATTCCTTCAGCATCATCCTTGATTGCTGTTTCCTGAATATTCTTCAGTTGTTCCATTAAGTCTAATTGTAAACTTAATCTAAGAGCACGAACTCGTCGTTATTTCTCATGATACTTATGACTTAAGGCATCTGCTACTACATTTGCCTTTCCTTCGTGATATTGAATATCACAGTCGTAGTCACTTAAAATTTCCATCCATATCCTTTGCCTCATGTTTAATTCTTTTTGCCCAAATATGTATCTTAAACTCTTATGATCTGTATAGACAGTAAACTTACTCCCATACAGATAATGCCTCCAAATCTTAAGGGCAAAAATTATGGCTCCCAACTCTAAGTCATGCGTCGTATAGTTTTCTTCATGCTTTTTCAATTGCCTTGAGGCATACGCATTTACCTTCTTGTGTTGCATTAGCACACATCCTAATCCTAGCTTAGAAGCATCACAGTAAACTTCAAAATCTTCTGGCCCTTCTGGTAAGGCAAGAATTGAGGCGTTTGTTAATCTTTGCTTTAAGATCTTAAAAGCTTCCTCTTGTCTAGGTCCCCATTCAAACTTAACTGCTTTACAGGTTAGCTTAGTTAATGGCACAGCTATTTTGGAAAAATCCTTAATGAATCGTCTATAGTAACCAGCTAACCCTAGAAAACTTCTAACTTCCATAGCTGATTGCGGGACCTTCCATTTGGTGATCGCTTCTATTTTAGAGGGATCTACGTGAATACCTTCGTGATTCACCATATGTCCTAAAAATTGTACCTCTTGTAGCCAAAATTCACACTTCAAGAATTTGGCGTAAAGCTTTTCCTTTCTTAACAAAGTTAAGAGTGCATGCAGGTGCTGACAATGCTCATCCTGACTTTTGGAATAAATGAGTATATCGTCGATGAATACAATTACAAATTTATCCAAATACGGTTTACAGATTCTATTCATCATATCCATAAATGCTACGGGAGCATTTGTTAACCCAAAGGGCATGACTGTAAACTCGTAATGACCATACCTAGTTCTGAAAGCAGTTTTAGGTATGTCTTCTTCTTGTACTTTCAACTGATGGTATCCGGAGGGTAAATCTATCTTAGAAAAATATTTAGCTCCTTGAAGCTGATAAAAAGATCATCAATCCTAAGTAATGGGTATCGATTCTTAATTGTAACCTTATTCAATTCCCTGTAATCGATACACATTCTCATTGAACCATCTTTCTTCTTTACAAACAACACTGGAGCTCCCCATGGAGAGGAACTAGGTTGTATGAATCCTTTGCTTAGTAATTCATCTAACTGCTTTTTCAATTCTAGTATTTCGGTGGGTGCTAACCGATAAGGTGCCTTGGCTATCGGTGTAGTTCCAGGAATTAGATGAATTCTAAATTCTACTTCCCTATCGGGTGGTAATCCAGGTAGTTCTTCTGGGAATATATCCGGGTATTCTGATACTACTGGAATTTCCTTAAGTTCCTTATCTTTAGTGTTAATGATTACCGATATCATATACACTATTCCTTGTTTTCTTGAATAACTGACCATTTTCATTACTGAAACGAATTTCAGTGGCTTACGTGGCTTATCTCCTGTAATCACCACTAATTCTACTGTGGGTGTATGAATTTCTATGGAATTTTTATCACAGAGAATTCGAGCATGGTTGGCTACTAACCAATCCATTCCTAATACAACATCAAATCCAGCTAAATCCATAGGTAACAGGTTTGCAGAAAATTTATGACCTAAGAGTTCTATCTTTCCTTCTTGCAAAACCTTATCTATGTTAACAGAACTCCCATCTGCCGTTTCTACCATAAAAATTTGCCTAAGTTTGGTTAAGGGTAGGTTAAGAGCTTGGTAGAACGAAGTATTTATAAAACTTTGGTTTGCACCAGAGTCAAATAATACTTTTGCATAAACGTCATGAACTAGGAACGTACCAGCTATCACGTCAGGAATTAGTTCTACTTCTTGGGTAGTTAACTGGAATGCTCTTGCATTCTTCTTGGTAGCTCCATCTGCAGGTTTGGCTTTGTTGTCAGCTGGTTTGACCAATTTCGGACAGTCTGGCCTAAAATGTCCAGCTTCTCCACAGTTGAAGCAAATTGTGGATTTCTTTCTTCTACAGTCTTCTTCTTGATGCCTTGGAATTTTGCAGAAATTGCAATACCCTTTGCATCTTCCAAAATGCTTTCTTTTGCAGTTACTGCAAAATAGAACAGTGGAGGATTGCCCAGTTCCTCTTTTCTTGAAGTTACTACTATTACCCACACGAAATCCTTGGGTAATCTTTTGGGCCACTTCCTTATTCCGATTTTCCTCTCTTGTGCGTACCAACCCGTCGGTTAAGGTGTTGGCTAATTCTACAGCATCATCAATTGTGCGAGGTCTCGCAGCTTTGACGATATCACGAATTTCGCCAATCAAACCCCAGATGTAGCGAGAAATAAGTACCAGTTCTGGCGAATCCAGGGTTGGTACTACTCTAGCATATTTGAAGAATGTCGAAGTATACCCTCGACAATCAACGTCTACCATCCGGTGATTGAGGAACTTATTTGCCATTTGTTCCTTTTCATATTCGGGACAGAATTTTCTTTCCACCAGATTTTTAAATTCTTCCCAACTCATGGCATAGGCCATGTCGCTTCCCTTGGCATGTAATATCGTATTCCACCATTCTAGCGCCCCTTCTTTAAAAAGATGCGACGCGTACATGACCTTGTCTTCTTCGGCACATTTACTTATTTTAATTACTGCCTCGGTTTTCTCTAACTAACGCAGTGCTGCAGTTGCCCCTTCATTGCCTGCAAATTCCACCGGTTTACAGGCAAGAAATTCCTTGTAAGTGCAACCAGGCGTTGCAGCTTTCATTCTTTTAAGAAATTGGGCTTGTATCACATCATCGTTATTATTATTGTTGTCGCCTCCATTTACACTATTACTGAAATTGTCATCACGAGTACGTTTGCTGGGAATAGGTGGGGGGGGGGGTTCAACTGGATTTCTGGCAGCAACAAGAATTGCTGGAATAGCATTGGCTATTCCCTGAGCAACGATATTCTCTATATCTTGCCTATTCAGAAATTGATCTTCATGGTTTTGCTCGGATTGGTTAACTTCGTTAACTGGTTCATTACCAGTGTGTTCCATCTGGTAATTAATAATATATACAAGTTATTAACACAAAATAATTAACAACCAAGCACCATATAATAATCGCACATAATCATGTCAACACATATAGCCAAAATTGTCGACTTGGCGACTTTCATATTTTAGTATGCGTCAGTACACACCAAATATTTTACAAAAGTTTTATTTTAGGTTATTTTACATGATTATATTTTTATTATTATATTATTATTAGACACACATTCCCACAACCCCATACGATCCCTGTCAGCTGGCACTTCAGAAACGACGTTCCCTCTAGTTGTACTTCCAGGATATCCTCTCCCCTACTTCCTGGATTCTGTTTCCTGCGTCCCCCAACTCCTCGCCACAATGACGGAGTTCAGCCAAGTTCTCGGAGCTCATAGGTGGGTGTAGTGGAGGCTCAGGATCAAATTGGGGGAAAAATGTATTAGGGTTATTTAGGAGATTCTGAAACTGCCAGTCAGTGGTCCACCATTCTTCTAGCTCTCCTAGGGGTCGGGGGTTAACAAGGGGATCTGGAATAGCAGGTTCCAGATTAACTGGAAGTTGTGCTTCTACTGGATAACCAAAGAGGTTTTCATCGGCAGGTTCGATGAGGTCGCTGCTCGCCAGTTGGCGGTCTAGTTCCTCCCAGGGTGGCATCTCTTGGGATTGCCCTGAACTTTCCCCGATTTCTATTCCTTTGCCTTTATCTTTGGGATCCTCAATCTTTATAACTTTCTGTATTGCTGGCCTCTTCCTACGCACACGCCTCCATCCTACAAGTCTTCTTCTTTTCTTCGGTTTAGGTTTTTCCTGAGGTTGGGCTTGAAATACCATTGGCTCTTCAGTGTCAGCCTGGTAGCCAGTAAAGGTACTGGTGGTATCCATATCTGAGCTATGGATAGAAAAGTTTTGAAGTGCTTCTGATAGTTCATTCATGCTGTGAGCATATATAAAGAAACACACAAAATTCTAAGTTAAAATTTTGTAAATTAAATTTTCATAGAATCACAGAATGGCAATCAGAAAAATTAAGTATTTCTAAATACTTAATTGGCTTAAATCAGTGGCTCTGATACCACATTTTTCTGTCACGGCCCCCGTCCAGGTTTTACCCGGTCCAGGAGCCGCAGGACAGAAACCCGTGGTATTTATTATTTGAGTTGACAGCGGAAGTTTTAACAGGATCTTTTAAAACTTGAAAATGCCCAATTATTTTATTTCATAATTTAGGACAAATCCCGAAATTTACAATAGAGGAATTTTACTAGGAAATTCCCTGTTTTACAAAACATGTTTATTTATTTATCTGAGCCACTACTTCAAGCTTGTTAGTGCTCCGTAGCACTTTTCCTTGATTCACAGTAGATCATCTGAAACATGTTTGAAAAATATTTTATCAGCGGGGAAATACTGGCGAGTCACTCAATTTAATAAAACGACACATAGTTATAAATTACAGTATAAGAGCAATTACAATGGCCCCTATCTTAGTTTTATCTGGCGCCGTGTCACCTCCTGGTGACGATGGTCATACCACTATTGGGTCCTTTCACCCAAGTAGTGATGGTTATCACTGTTAGGTTGATGAACCTAACCGTGAGAAATTAGTAATGTGCACAATACCCCACTAGCCAGTGATTCAAGATAACCACGGCTTAATCCATGTAATTATAAATTTTGAAAATGCTTGGAGTATTGTAAAACAATGTTGATAAAAAGAGAATGACTCACATTGCAAGTTTAAACGGGCAGAGTTTAGCCTACTGATAAGCCTTGTAACCTAAATTAAATGACAATGCACACGAACTAGGTCAGTAACTTAATACAACATTTACGATAACTCACGAGATCGAAACCTTCACGACGAATGACAAAGTATAGCCCTGATTTGGGCAGCACTTAAACATCCATCGGATTGGTTTCAATCGATCGGATATTTGAATCGTAGCAGTGATCGAGTTAATACCCTGTATCGTAGCAGCGTCTCTCTAATGGGAATTACGATTTTGAGCTGTATACTTTCGTTTTTGATCAAAATTTTTGACACAGGTGAACTGCTCATGCCCTAGCAATTTATAGCTGAAAAATGGGTTTTACGCGGCCCGCGTAAACCCACTCTAACATTTACACAGGCCGCGAGGGCCACCTAGTCGTAGACTAGGGCTAGCGTGTCACACCTAGGTCTGCGACGTGTGTGACACGTGGACCGGGATGCTTATCCGGTCAACACCACTTTGACGCGGCCCGCGTAAGCCTAAGCCTACTCTTACGCGGCCCGCGTGAAACCCATAAATCTTGTTTTCTTGGTTTTTCATGCACGCTAGGGTTTCAGGGGTCCGGGTTTTCACTTACGGGTCGTTTTGGGACATTTTTGCAAGTCCTTACATGAAGGCTGGGAAAAGTGGCAATAATGTTACCTAAAATAAATAGATGTTTTGTTAAATAAAAATTGGATATATTCCTATGGAAATGTGTGTACTTAAAACTTGGGTTTTATCCCTTGTGTTTAATATTATGAAAGTGTGGTATTTTACTCTGATAAAATATTTCCTAACTACGGTCCTGATGTAATTTCCGGTGCCAAAATGGATAAACACAAGATACCACCAAAACTGGCCGCGAACGCCCGTTCCCGGGTTGTTAGGGGACGGGGGTTGCGACAGAAGGTGGTATCAGAGCTAAGCCACTGATTCAGCCACAGAAGCGTTCTGCTGACACCAAAATTTATCTAAAGAGTTAGGAAATAAATTACGGAACTATGTGCATAATTGTATTTTATTGTTATGTGTTATTTGACTATTTGTTAGTTTACAGTATGAGCGACCAAGGACCATCCGACGCGTATCGTCAGTTGTCTGGTTCGCCTAGAAGCGAAGGCGCCTCTTCACAGCCTGCCCTCTCAGGGTATTCTGCTGATAATGAAGAAGGAATATTCGTGTTTAAGGCTCAGTCTGAAGAGCCATTCCCTCCTAAAAAGAGAGGATGGTTCAGTAGGGGAACACATGAGCGTAGAAAACGAATGAAAAAGTTGCAAGAGCAGAGAGTCTTAGCAGCCGCTAAAAGAGAGACAGATGCCCATACACAGGATATGCTTAATAGAAGCCTAGCCAATTTCCATATCCTAGCAACCACTGCAGCCGACCCTAACCTGGAGCAGCTGATAGCACCCCAACCACAACCACTATTTCCCGCTCAGCCAATGGAAATAGAAAACCCAGAAAATCAAGTTGAAATCCCTTAGACCCAAATTACGACCCGTGGTGGGATGACAATAGGGACTATGTGCAACGTTACCTGATTCCAGAAGACATGCCCATGCCGAATCTAGGAGCATACCCAGGGTTGGACCCTCTAGATCCCTACTATGATAGTGATCAATACATTAGGGAGATCCTAGAAAATCCTTACCCATACCAGGACCCCATGCCCCAGATTCCGAACCCAGTCCCAGAACCTGCACCCCCAATGAGTGCAGAAAATGTGCAAGAACTCAGGACATTTGGTGAGGAAATCTTAGAAAGTAGCGAGAGGATGAGACAGGCGGGAGAGCGACTCGTCTGGAAGTACGACGAGCGCAATATGGATTTCTGGATGAATCCATATCCGTGAAGGTGATGGTAGAGATGAAAATAATAATAATAATAATATAATATGTGTGTATGAAAAAAAAATCATAGCTATGGATGCCTACTAGTAGTGTAATTTTTAATTTCAGTTGTATTGTAATTTTAATTTCAGTACTGGTTTGTAGTAGATGCATATTATATATATAAGAAGAAAAAAGTAAGTCGCAATGCTCGACGTTTTTGATCAACATGCGTGTTGTGTGATTGGCTGTATTAAATATTATTTTGTGATATTAATATGTGGTAAATGTTTAAATTCAGATGGACCACGAAGTGAACCAGGAAAACCAGAATGATAATAACCCGAATAATGAGAATCCGAACAACAATAACAATGGAAACCAAGTGGATAATAGTGCCATTCAACACATAGTGGCACAAGGAATTATAGATGCAATGCCATTTATTATTCAAACAGTTAAGGAAGCGGATAATAAAAGTAAACATAGCAGTAAGCGACCAACTGAACCTGAACACAGCGTAAACAATGGACCCATACTTCAAGCGCCCATCCCCAAAAAAAGAACCATGCCTTATGGTTGTTCTTACAAAGAATTCTGGTCCTGCAAACCAATAGAATTCTCAGGCAATGAAGGACCCATTACAACTTTACGCTGGATAGAAAAGACTGAGGCTGTCTTAAAAATAAGCAAGTGTGCGGAAGAAGATAAGATCATGTTTGCTTCCAATCTATTTAAGAACTCAGCCTTAGAATGGTGGAACACTATCCTCCAGTCAAGGGGAAGTGATAGGGTTTACAATATGGAATGGGAAGAATTGAAAAACATGGTAGAAAGGAAATTCTGCCCTCCCAATGAAAAGGAACATATAGTGAATAAGTTCCTAAACCTTAGAATGATCGGGGTGGATAGTAAGGGTTATACTACCACATTATTTGAATATGCTAAAATAGTACCAACCCTTGCATCACCTGAACCAGTATTAATCTCCCGATACATCTGGGGACTAATCGGGGAGATTAGACATGTAGTCAAGACAGCTAGACCCCCAAACCATAGAAGGAGCTGTAGAACTAGCAAACACCTTGACAGATGAATTAGTGCGTACACGAGAAGAAGACCAGAGGATAAACCTAGCTCAAAGACTTACCCAGGAATTTCGTTATGGAAATTCCAACCGTAGGAACGTAGGTTCTACCTCTTCACCGTACTGCAAGGCTTGTAAGAAGAAGCATTCGGGAAAATGCTCCACTTACTACAATTTCTGCAAAATACCAGGGCACAAGGAAGAAGATTGCAGGAGGAAACATAACAATGGACTGTGCTTCAACTGTGGAGAAAAAGGTCACATCAAGCCCAACTGTCCAAAACTAGTTCCAGCCATGGGCAACAAGAACACTAAAAATGCTAGAGCATTTGTTCTTACTGCAGATGAAGCCAAGATGATTCCGGACGTCATAGCCGGTACGTTTTTAGTTAATGTTTTTGCTAAAGTATTATTTAACTCTGGTGCAAACCAAAGTTTTATTAATACTTCGTTTTGCAAACTTCTTAACCAATCATTAACTAAACTCCCACAAGAATGTCTAGTAGAAACAGCCAATGGAGAAACCATTAAGATTTCTGAAATCTTGCAGGAAGCAAGAATAGAAATTTTAAATCAAAAGTTTATTGCAAACCTTTACCCAATGAATCTGGCAGGATTTGATATTGTATTAGGAATGGATTGGTTAATAGCCAATAATGCCAGTATTTTACGTGATCAAAAGTCAATCCAAGTAAACTCACCAAAAGGTGAAAAGATCACAATTAAAGGAGATAAACCATCTAGATCCATGAAATTCATCTCTGTCATGAAAACCGCAAGTTATATAAGAAAAGGATCTTTAGTGTATTTGATTTCCATAATCACTAATACTAAAGGAAAAGAACTAAAGGATATTCCAGTAGTATCCCAGTTTTCAGATGTCTTTCCAGAAGAATTACCAGATGTCTTTCCAGAAGTTGAATTCAGAATCCATCTGCTACTAGGGACATCACCAATTGCCAAAGCACCTTACCGTTTGGCACCCGCCGAAATGCAGGAACTGTAGAAACAATTGGACGAATTGTTGGAAAAAGGATTCGTACAGCCAAGTTCATCGCAATGGGGAGCACCGATTTTATTCGTTAAAAAGAAAGACGGATCAATGCGTATGTGCATTGACTACCATGAATTAAACAAGGTTACGATTAAGAACCGGTATCCATTACCAAGAATCGATGATCTGTTTGACCAGTTGCAAGGAGCTCGATTTTTCTCGAAAATCGATTAAAGATCAGGATATCATCAATTGAAGGTACAGGAAGAGGACATTCCTAAGACCGTGTTCAGAACAAGGTATGGCCATTATGAATTTACTGTCATACCATTTGGTTTAACCAATGCCCCAGCTGCATTCATGGACATGATGAACCAATATGTAAGCTATATTTGGATAAATTCATAATTGTCTTTATAGATGATATTCTCATCTATTCTAAAAGTAAAAAGGATCATGCAAAGCATTTGCACACACTTTTAAGTTTATTGAGGAAGGAAAAGCTTTATGCTAAATTTTCAAAGTGCGAGTTCTGGTTAGAACAGGTACAGTTTCTTGGACATCTAGTCAATCATGAAGGAATTCATGTGGATCCCACCAAGATCGAGGCGATTACCAAATGGAAAACCTGCTACCATAAAGGTAATGTCTCCAAATCTTAAGGGCAAAAATTATGGCTCCTAATCTTAAGGGCAAAAATTTTGTTTCATTACATGGAATTCCTTTATCAATTGTTTCTGATAGGGACAGTCATTTTACCTCTCATTTTTGGGCAAGTTTTCAAAAAGCAATGGGAACCAAGTTGAATCTAAGCACCAGTTATCATCCTCAAACGGACGGACAAACTGAAAGGACGATTCAGACAATGGAAGATATGCTTAAGAGCTTGTGTAATTGATTTCGGAGGTAACTGGGATGAACACTTACCTTTAATAGAATTTTCCTATAATAACAGTTATCATACAAGTATCAATGCTGCACCATTCGAAGCACTTTATGGACGAAAGTGCTGAACCCCAGTCTGTTGGGCAGAAATTGGAGAAAAGCAACTATCTAGACCTGAGATAGTACAAGAAACAACCGACAAGATTATTCAAGTCAAGGAACGACTAAAAGCAGCACGTGATCGACAAAAGAGCTACGCTAATAATAGACGCAAACCGTTAGAATTTCAGGTAGGAGACAAAGTGTGATTAAAAGTCTCTCCTTGGAAAGGAGTGGTAAGATTCATCAAGAGAGGAAAGCTAAGCCCCATGTATGTTGGACCTTTTGAGATTATTAGAAGAATAGGACCTGTAGCCTATCAGCTACAATTGCCAGAGGAAATGACAGGAATACATGATGTATTTCATGTGTTTATTCTCAAGAAATGCTTAGCTGATGAATCGCTGATGATACCTCTTAAGGATATAGAGGTAAATGAACAACTTAAATTTGTAGAGAGGCCTCTACAGATTGAAGACAGGAAAGTCAAGAATCTCAAGCACAAGAGATTAGTTCTGGTCAAAGTAAAATGGGACTCCAAAAGAGGACCAGAGTATACATGGGAGCTTGAATCAGAAATGCAAAGGAAATATCCACACTTGTTCCAGTAGATCTCGAGGACGAGCTCTAAAACAAGGTGGGGAGGATATAGCAACCCTCCTGAAAATTTTTCCAACACCCTAAAATATATTAAAATACCCCAATATGTCCTAAAATACACCCTATATGTGAAAACCGAGCCCAAATACAATTATATAATTAAAAATAAAATCAAAATCAAAATTTTATGTCGCTCGCGGGCCGCATAGACCCCTTAGGGATCTTACGCGGGGCGCGACAGCCCTACAACGAGGCGAAACCCTGAGCCAACACGTGTCATCATCGTGTCTACCCTAAACTCGACGAATCAGCAAGACTACGCCCTATTACTCTATGTCGCGGGCCGCGTAATCCTTAGCCTAATCTTACGCGGGCGACGAGGGAAGCTGAAGGGTCGCATATATATAGAGGTCCTCAGCCTTCAGTTTTCGTTGCTCAATTCCTTCGATTCTCTCTCAAATTCTGAATAGTAGGCATAATTCTCGGGTATAATACCCCCTAAATAACGAAGTTCTGCTCCGTTGTAAGTATCATAACCCCTGGATACGTATTAGATACGCTGCCCGATTGATCTAGGGTTCCGTAACGGCTGTCGTGGTTCTACTAATGTTAATTTGAGTTATTATACTAATGCGTGTGCATTTGTGTAATTTATAGATTGTCACCAGGAAACTCTTACAGAAAACCTAAGACAGCAATGTGAGTAATCTCCTTTTTGCAAACTGTTTTTACAAAACCTCACACGATTAATTATATATAAGCAGATATTGAGTATTTGTAAGGATACAATTATCGTCGGTATGTTGGGGTTTTGTATACAAAATTTGTTACTGCCTTGCGAGGGGTAACATTTCCACAAGTCGGGTTGACAGTACCGTGGGTGGTAATTAGTATGACTTGGAAACAAATGTAATTGCGTGAACGCCCTCAATACTGTACAATGGTTTTTACTTAAACTTGATTAAACTGGGATTCACTCACCAGTATTTCCCACTGACAAAATGTTTTAAACGCGTTTCAGGTAACAAAATGTGAAAGCCAAATAGAAGCCAGCTGGACAGCACTGAAGGCTTGGAAAAGTGGCAATAAAGTTACCTAAAATAAATAGATGTTTTATTAAATAAAAATAGGATATATTCCTATGGAAATGTGTGTACTTAAAACTTGGGTTTTATCCCATGTGTTTAATATTATGAAAGTGTGGTATTTTACTCTGATAAAATATTTCCTAACTACGGTCCTGATGTAATTTCCACTGCCAAAATGGATAAACACAAGATACCACCAAAACTGGCCGTGGCCGCCCGTTCCCGGGTTGTTAGGGGACGGGGTTTGCGATAGTCTCACAGTACGGGAACACTCCATCACCATCAGGAACATCTGACGGCGATTTTGAGCTGGTAAACATATTATGATTCGTACCAGACTTGACAGTATATGTTATTTCTGATGATATGTTACTAAACATGGGTTTCGTACAGGTTCGTTCAAATTTGTTGGATAACCTGTTTAGTGAATTTGAGATATGCGTGAACAAGATCAATAACACCTTAACATAATCGTGTCTGATGTTCCCCAAGAGTGATCTGTTGAAACGGAAAACAATGGAGTGGAAGGAGATAATAAAAAAACACCTTATAGTTGATGATGAGAAAAAAAGGAGCGTGATGATGTGGAAAAGGGAAATAAAAACATTGGAGCTGAAGAGGATGATGTGGCTGAAGCAGCTGAACCCATTGATCTGCAAAAAGGTAGTGTATCGTTAGTCGGAGATAACACTCATGCGAACGAGCAAAATAAAGATCGTATAACACAACACACTTCTCCCTTTTCACCAATGACGTCGTCGTTTGTCGCAGAAGTGGATAGAGTTGTTGAAGAGGTACAAAGTGAAAAGACACCAAAGACAAGATTCAATGTTTCAGGAATTGAAGCGGTGAACTTGTCAACAAGGCTGGCCGACGCAGTAACGGATGAAGAACGTAAGGACGTAATGTAGCCTGATCAGCGAGGTGGATCACCAAGGCCGAAATGAACAATCATTCTTCCGGATGCACTGCGGTCACCGTATGTCGAGCGCGCTGTCATGTTGAGAACCGTTCGTGATAAGGCTGAAGACACACTGACTTGATGTATATTTTATGCAGTAGGAAACATATGGTATGAATCTGAATTGGACCTTTAAATTGTGTTTATGTAGTGTATTATACGTTGCAAATTTTTGAATCTATATTGAATTATACATTCGTGTCGATGGTGTTTCGGTTTGTAGGAATATTTAATGTGTCGGTGATGAGGGGGCCTTTTGAGTCGATGATGCCTGGTGTAACTGTACACGTGAATGTCATCAGTTCCTGGGCCGCAGTCTTGAACTATGAAAAAAAAAAAGAGAGGATGGGGACAACCCCAAGATTATTCTGCAACGCAGGAATGTTGGTAAGTTATTCATGTACTTAATATAACACTACCCAATAACATATGAAATAACTATATAACACCATGGTTTAATCCAAGTTCTGGAGATTACTAAGTGAAAACAGACCATATTATGTGAGCATAGTGAATAACACCATAGCTTAATTGGGTTTGCTTAAATAACACCATAGTTCTGGAATTGATAACACCATGGTTTATTCTAAGTAACGAAGTTCAGTAATTAATTAACTATAAAAACACCATAGTATGTGAACACATTGAATAACACCATATCTTATTTGGGGATAGTTGTATAACACCAAATCTTATTGTATGTTTATGCATGTTTATGTATACTTAACAACACCATAGCTTGCATGTGTTTTCTTAAATAACACCATAGTTTATTGTAAGTTTACAATTTTTTGTGATATTTAACATGTAGACTGTTTGATTGCTGAATAACATCATACCTTATTTTTGTTTACCTGAAAAACACCACAGCTCGAAAAAGATTTCGCGATGTCTGATGATGACCGTTTAGCAGAGTTTACAACAAACATGAATGCTGTGCTGGCTGGGACAGAATCAAAAATATTTAAAGGTTTCCAGATGGTGTTTATACCTATGTTGACCGGGCAACATTACTATCTCCTGTTTTTCAACTTGAAAACAAAGGAGATCTTTATTATTGACAACATAGAAGGTGATGCGGGCTTAGAAAGATACCACAAAAATGTGGAGAAAGTTTGTGTAGATTTATATTTATGTGGCTGCCCTTACAAAAAAAATATATTTCTTAACATTAAAAATGTGTAACTGCAGATAAGTACGTTTTGTCGGTATCTAAGTCAAATGCAACCAAAAATCGCTTCATAGCTGAGGAATACAGAACCAGTTCGACTGGTGTTCCCATGGCAAACACATTACAATGGCATCGACTGTGGTATTTTCCTGATGCGGCATATGGAAACTTACAGTGGTAAGCTCGTGTAATTTTTTGTTTATTAATAAAATAACTAAAATACATGTACTTAAACTATACACGAAATATGAACAATGCTAATGATTTGGTATTGAATAGGAACGACATTGGATGTGTGGTTTCTTGCATGAGAGAGACATCAAAGGAGAAGTGTTGCCTGATCAAGCAAAAGAAATCGAGGATCTAAGTAAGAATTACCTCTCAAAAATGCTCCTAAGCGACGTGAACACGGTACGGGGCGATGTGGAACGAGAAGTACAAGAATACGCACTTTTGGTCGAGGATGAATGGGTGAGTATGGAAGATAATGCAATCGGTCGGATTGGTGAAAGGTTGGGCAGTGTCGTGTAGGTGGACGACAAAATAACTTAAACTTTCTGTTAGAAGACAAAAACATTTTGGCAATTTTAGATTATATGATGTGTTAGCGTGCTGGAAAAGTTTTGATTATGGTATAATTTGTCTATGTAAAGCCTGATTACATTTCGTAAGTTGTTTCTGTTTTATATGTTTTATTCTGGTGTTTTAATGAAGTTATATTACCGTTTTCGTCACAAAGAATGTGTATTGATCAGATGGGTTGTACAAAGTAAGTGTTATCATGTTAATGATGTATAAAAAAAACATACCAACTGCTTTGCACAAAGACACTATTGGCAAATAAATAACACCATAAAGCTTCATATACATAATAAAACAACATGAACAGATCCAATACATATAAATAAACCAGTTCAACTGATATGCACATTAAAAACCCCGTGTGGAAATAAATAACACCATTAAACTTCCAACATACACAATAAAACACCCTGAACAAAAAATAACACCATTGGTTAACAAAAAAAAACATATTTAAGAGAAACAAAAACACAAGATATAAAACATTGTCACCGGTAATATAAAATTCGACCAGAACCAAACAAAATAAAACCACGAGTTTCTACGAATCTGGAAAACGATAGAAAACCTAACAATGTATAAAACAAAAAGAAAATACGTTAAAAATAACGAAATGTTTAGACATCTCTAAATAACTTACTACTCCTCTTATCCATCCTCCTCGTCTGATTCGTCTTCATCTTGTTCATCCAAATCTTCTTCAACTTCTTCCATTCATCTTCCTCCTCGTCAACTTCATCAGCTTCTTCACCGTCATCCTCGGCCATAGCTTGTTCTTTAGTCCGTTAACTTCATCAGCTTCTTCACCGTCATCTGTTTAGGCTTACCCATACCTTTGTATCTAGTTCCAACGGAACACGTACGATTACATCTGATGGTTGTGTGTTACCGGTAATTTCAGCAAATCTTTCACGACGGCTCTTACGTGGGGCATTGACGACCGCCTTATCAGCTATTTTGAAATAGTTAACAGCATGATCCATGAATGAGCAGAGCGCATCAAAGTTGGCGACAAAGCTTGTTAATAACCGACTCCGTAGAATATGTGATCTCACGTACAATGCGGTTAACTTCATTATAATGATCCTCACTCTCGTTGATACCTAGAATAGCACCAGGGGCACTATTGGGAACAGCCTCCCGAGTCCAACGTCGTAAGATATAGCGTTGTGGAAACTCCCTAATATCAAGCATCTTTAGCACACAAAAGATGTGTGAGCACGACAACCCAAACTGTTCGAATCTTTTGCATGTATGTGACACCTGGGTCACTGCGACCATCAAACAAATTCCAAGCCAATGAAATATTGTATTTCATACTTGGGATCTGTATAAAAATGTGTATCTTTTGCACATATCAAGTCTTGTTCGATTTCAAGCTCTAAATCGCTTTCTGGAATGTTATACGCGCACCGATGCGTAAATATAACCAGTTTAATGCCACACACACTCTGGAATAGTGAAATAGGCTTAACATACCTTAAATAACCTTTACATAACTTAGAAATAAGTTTTGAAGGCTTTGGTATGGCAAAATCAAGTTAAATCGCTTACAGGGACTAAAGTTGACAAACTGCGAAAGTATGCCAATTTGAACAGTAACAGACATTTCGGAACATGTCCATAAGTTAAACATACCATAAATATCCTTTACATAGCTTAGAAATAGGCTTTGAGGGGTTCGGTGTGCTAAAATAAACTTTTGGGTCATTCAGGGAATAAAAGCGTTAAAAAGTGCACAAGTTTGCATTTTCGCGCATAACTTACGTTCTGAATACATTCGAACATCCAAAAATTTATGTAATCACTAAAATATTTTATTTTAGTGTTTGGCATAAGAAAAATCCATTCGTCACGCATTTTGGATCGTTTTTCGCGCTTGTGCGCATTCCGTCGTAATTAAGCGAACATCGCGTTCGTACGACCAAACGAACCAACATCCGACATATTTTTGAGCATGTTTCATGTCCACAATGTTTAGGCATCATTTTAGGGCCTTAACATTGGCTTAACGGGCCTTAAACGGGTTGAAATGAGCCTTAAACACCAACAGGGACTGAAACTGTCATTTTTCAAACTTATTTCTGATCAGACAAGGCCAGGCGGCCCGCCTAAGTTTTGTGTGTATCCTGACGCGGGCCGCGTCAGCCTCCCAGACCAGGTTAAATGTATCTAACAGCTGTTTAGCACTCCTAATTCCATTTCCACATGTCAATTCCTTATGGTGGGTGGCCAATTAACCTACCACAACTTTCCAACAAGTGTACGGCTTAGATCGTGCCCCCTTTTCCAAGAAACGATCCTAACGGTGAACCGAAAACTATAAATACCCACCTTATGTTCACTCATTCCTCACAAGAATCTGATCTAATGTGCTCTAAGTTGAAACCTTTGTTTCATACCTGAGCTATTTTGATCTAGATTAGCATTCGGGGACCCTTTGTAAGTGTTCCTTCGTTCTTTTATTGCTTTCGAGTCCGAAAGTCAAACTTTGTTTAACTTTCTGCATTGACCAGTTTATGGTCAATGCGAAGTTCGATTGAACTTCGCAACGTGATTGTAATCACGATGGTTATAGTCCTTGTGACTATGCCTACTGGTTACCACGTTGTCTAGGGTCGTAAGGGTAAGCGATCTAATAAATCGCTTATACCTTCGAACCCGACCCATTTGGTCGATCATTAGGATCCGACCAAATACATTAGGTGACCATAGTAGGTAGGGAATAACCTTCCAAGGTTATACCCTATGGTCACATCGTTTGAGTAGTTGTATGATAGGTAGTTTATATGCCTTAGGTAAATTACCAGAATACCCTTTTCATGTATAATTGGTAATTAAGCATATGTAACCTAAACTTTTGTCACATAACTGATTATGTAACATGTTTAGGCATATAACACTTGTCATAGGGCTAGTTAGACGACTCGAGTGCGCTTTTGCGCGCACGACGCGTTAAAGCAGCATAAGCTACCTTAATGGGTCGCGATGGGTCGAAAGCACTTATGTTAGGTTTCATTTAGTATGTAGGCTTTGTTAAACCATATTACACGAGTCTCCATACTCGTTTGGTTTACGAACCCTCATTCTATCCGATCCTCCGATTTAGGTCCGGGTTATTAACATAGTTACCTATATTAGGTGCCGTTTGATTCCGAGATATCTAGCATTGCTTGGTGGTCATCTTAGGACTTCTGAACAATCTCAAGTGAGTACATAGACCCCTCTTTTACTGTTTTCCAAACGTTTTGGGGTGGAACACATGTGCCTAACTTGTTACTTTCATGCTTTCCATGCTTTCACATCATATACCTGCTATGTTCGTTAGTACATTATAGTACATGATTTCATTACATTTCATGCTATGTATACCCATTGTGTGCGTACTTAGTACATCGTTTTACATTACATGCTATGTATGCCCATTGTGTGCGTACTTAGTACATCGTTCTACATTACATTTCATGCTATGTATGTCCATTGTGTGCATACTTAGTACATTGTTTTACATTGCATTTCTGTTGCATATGCTCATCCAGCATATGAACACATTATACTACATTTTGAACCGTTGTAACTATTTGACTATGTGAACCGTCGTAACCCTTTGATTATATGAACCGTTTGTAACTGTTGAACCGTGTGAACCATTTGTATCTGTTGACATGATTTACATTTGACAATAGACATTTGACTATACATAAACTTTTCTACAATCGTTAAACATTACATCTTGGTGGTTTGGTTTGAGTAAGTGATTTAAGTAACGAGGCGTATGTAATATGATACAAGCATGGTGGATACGCCGCTGGTACTTCCTATATATAAGTGTTTGTATGGTATTACATATCGTAGCGCTATTTGAATCATTTCAATTTGAGACATATAACATTTTATACAAATAACATACTTTTCACAAGACATTGATTTACAAACAACTTATCTTATACAAACTCATCTTACATGGTTATTCATTTAACCATACATTATTCTCTTATTTATACATATCATCTGATCTTATCGTTTTTCAAATGATTTACAAAACAAAGCAAATTACAAGGTTCATGACTAAACATTTTCTCAAACATAAGTCATGAATTCTGTTTTCACAAAACCTATGTATCTCACAGGCATTTTTATGCTGACGTACCTATTTTCACATGTGTTTTCAGGAGATGATGCATAGGACTTATCAAGACATACTTAGGCGGACCTGTGCCTTAGTGACTTAAAACGAGACAAGAACTAGTTAATTTATGTTATGTACTCTTTGTTTCTTGTTTAAAACGATGTAAACTCTCAAGTTTTGTTAATAAAACGAAACTTCAATTACCATGGATTTGAAACAATTAATTCTGTTACAACACTCCCCGACGTTTCCCCCACGTTTCGTTGTCTCACGTGGTCGGGGTGTGACAGAAAAGTTGGTATCAGAGCCAATGGTTATAGGGAATTAGGTTATTAGTAATGCTTTGACCTAGTCTATAACCTTCTTAGGACCCTAACGCGAGTTTACTTGCGTTTAGTCATAAAACAATACCGTCACTTATTCTTAGGTGACGACCACAACAAGAACATAAATTTCAAAACCGCTTTGAAAACTAATCATCTGTTCTAGGATGATTGCTTACTAGGTTTTGAACCCTCTGTTATAAGGTTTTGAACCCCTTTGAGTTTTCAAAATCTCGTCAAAGTTTTGGGTCCTAAATAGTGTGAACACGTGCAAACTGGAAGAGTGAATGCCTGTACCCTGGGTTTTCTGTCTAAGGCTAGAGTGTTCGTACAAATCCACATAATCGGACCAGTCACTCTTACCTGGGAACTCTTGGGGTGAGTGTTCACTTATAGGCGAGGATGTCTTCGCGATACATTATGAGGACCTACTGGCTTTGATTCAGCCTTTGTGTGTCGTTTGTTTGCTTCGTGGTTCAAACAAATGACCATCACCCATGATTTTGGTTAGTAGTTGTAACATCCTATTCTTACCCAATGCCATTTCATTTGTTTTCTCTCATGTTTCCTCTTTTAGAATGCCTCCTCGACGCGAAAACCAGATAGCGACTGCCGAACTGGCAGAAATCATTGCACAGCAAATGGCTGCTCAATTCCCAAATCTCTTTGCTCAATGGAACCAAGCTAACAACAACAACAATGGCCCATGCAATTTCAAGAGTTTTAACTCGGCTAAACCACTCAAGTTTAGTGGTTCCGAGGGAGCGACTGGGCTTCTTCAATGGTTCGAGAGCATTGAGAATACTTTCCGCCACGTGCAGTGTCCTGACAATCGCAAGGTCGAGTTTTCTTCAAGTGTGTTCCAGAAGAGGGCCCTTACGTGGTGGAACGGGGTTATGAGAGATCGTGGTGCAGAAGTTGCTCTAGCACAGACATGGGCTGAACTTAGGGCCCTTATGATGAAGGAATTATGTCCTCGTCACGAGATCAGGGCCTTGGAAAGGGAATTCGACAATCTTGAGCAAGACAGCGGTGAACATCGAGCATACACTGATCGATATGAGGAGCTGAGCCTGTTGTGTCCTACCATGATCACGCCTTTGGATAAGGCAATCGAAAAGTACATTGATGGCCTCCCTGACTCAATACAAGACATTGTGACTGGTAGCAACCCTACTATAGTTAGACAGGCCATTGAGCTATCTGCAACCTTGACTGAATCAAAGATCAGGAAAGGTAAACTTTTCCGGAAAGGTGACAAGAAACCGGTCGAGGGATCGAACCCAATCGCGGAATCAAAGACCATGGATGAACAGACTGGATCCCCTAAGAAGTCAAAGAAGCGAAAGGCTTCTCAGAACTTCGCCATGGTTACTCACAATGATCAAGCCGTCCCCAACCAACCAGCTCAACCCCCTGCTAGGAAGCCATACAATGGAACTGCACCCTTGTGCAACCAATGCAGCCTCCATCATCATGCCAATGTAAAGTGCCGTAAATGCCAAACTTGTGGACTTATAGGCCATACAGCAAGAGTCTGCCCAGCTGTAGCTGCACCAAACCAAGCTGGAAACAATCCTGCTCAAGGTCGTTTTCTACCAGGTTCTTGCTTCAACTGTGGCGAGATGGGTCATTTCCGAAGAAATTGCCCAAAGCTTGCTAATGCAAATCCAGCACAGGGATGAGCATCTGACCGACAACATCGTTTAGAAATAATCACGTCTTATGTATTATTTTCTTTTGTTGTCATGGTCCATGAAACAGTTGTTATCATTGTTTATAAATAAATCTCTTATATACATTGCAATGTATTTATGTGGATGTATGTATAAACAACATATCCCTTACAATACCGACAAACAAGGAATCGTATTCCTTGAAAAGCAAACTACCCCCCAAAATTTTTCCATCTTATGATCTCTTGCGTTTCCACGAAATTCCTAAGTAACCGTTTATTCTAAGGAAAACGAAGTACAAGGCGCAAGTTACAACACGAGACGAATACCCAAAGTACCACTATAAGTCCTTAATAAGGGTACTTAAGGATATTTCCGTAAATCCTAAAATTTTTGTGTTCCTTAATTCGAATATTACGTTTCTTTGAAAACAAAATCGAATTTTGGGAGATCATCCTATCTTTTCAGATAGAGTCCAGGGGACATTGAAGTCCAGCGACTGGTTTCCTGGTGTACTTTGAATATCCATATTCAATCACTAACAAGTTAATAACAATTAATAACCGAGTTAAACAACTATGTGATTATGTGCTTATGTGTTCCCTTTTATGTTTTTGGTTTAATCCAAGTTTTTGTTATCTAAAATCCTTAATGGACTTCTACGTTGTAGTTAAGTCCCTTGGGATATAAAGTACTACTCCATAATTAGACCCCTTGAGTGGTCTAGTTAAAACAGATTGATCCAAAAATCTGGTTAGGAACATCATGTGATGATATAGCTGAAAGGACTCCTTGGTGGCCTAACTAAAAAGATCATTTGTCGATCTAATTAAAAGGACCCTATGGTAGTCTAGTCACCCTCATCACAGGTTTGATTTTCTTCCCCTAAACATTACAAGACAAACTGTGCGGACTGTGCAAGGAATTACGTAATTATGGATGCATACATAATTATGGAATTTAGTGCACCGAAACCACAGCGAGCTTTGTCATGTGCCTAGAAGTTAACTCTTTTCATTTCCATTTCTGAGGAAGCACCCGTTGAAAATGACTCCGTTTGTTCATTTTCGTTTCTGAAGATTGTCCGTTGAGGAAATGAATATCCGTTTGTCTATCCTTTTCATTTCCATTTCTGAGGAAGCACCCGTTGAAAATGACTCCGTTTGTTCATTTTCGTTTCTGAAGATTGTCCGTTGAGGAAATGAATATCCGTTTGATTATCATTTTCATTTCCGTTTCTGAGGAAGCACCCGTTGAAAATGACTCCGTTTGTTCATTTTCGTTTTTGAAGATTGTCCGTTGAGGAAACGAATATCCGTTTGTCTATCCTTTTCATTTCCATTTCTGAGGAAGCACCCGTTGAAAATGACTCCGTTTGTTCATTTTCGTTTCTGAAGATTTTCCGTTGAGGAAATGAATATCCGTTTGATTATCATTTTCATTTCCGTTTCTGAGGAAGCACCCGTTGAAAATGACTCCGTTTGTTCATTTTCGTTTCTGAAGATTGTCCGTTGAGGAAATGAATATCCGTTTGTCTATCCTTTTCATTTCCATTTCTGACGAAGCACCCATTGAAAATGACTCCGTAAGTTCATTTTACGTTTCTGAAGATTTTCCGTTGAGGAAATGAATCCCCGTTTGTTTATTCCTTCATTTCCGCTTCTGAAGAATACTCATTGAGGAAAATGACTCCGTCTGTTCATTTTCGTTCTGAAGAATGTCCGTTAAGGAAATGACAGGATTATGCCTTACATATCTCTGGTGGTTATTTGACACAAAGTCACAAATAGACTCCTACGAATAAATTTCGGGACGAAATTTCCTAAAGTAGGGGAGACTGTGACACCTGGGTCACTGCGACCATCAAACAAATGCCAAGCCAATGAAATATTGTATTTCATACTTGGGATCTGTATAAATATGTGTATCTTTTGCACATATCAAGTCTTGTTCGATTTCAAGCTCTAAATCTCTTTCTGGAAGGTTATACGCGCACTGATGCGTAAATATAACCAGTTTAATGCCACACACACTCCGTAATAGTGAAATAGGCTTAACATACCTTAAATAACCTTTACATAACTTAGAAATAAGTTTTGAAGGCTTTGGTATGGCAAAATCAAGTTAAATCGCTTACAGGGACTAAAGTTGACAAACTGCGAAAGTATGCCAATTTGAATAGTAACAGACATTCCGGAACATGGCCATAAGTTAAACATACCATAAATATCCTTTACATAGCTTAGAAATAGGCTTTGAGGGGTTCGGTGTGCTAAAAAAACTTTTGGGTCATTCAGGGACTAAAAGCGTCAAAAAGTGCACAAGTTTGCATTTTCGCGCATAACTTACGTTCTGAATACATCCGGACATCCGAAAATTTATGTAAGCACTAAAATATTTTATTTTAGTGTTTGGCATAAGAAAAATCCATTCGTCACGCATTTTGGATCGTTTTTCGCGCTTGTGCGCATTCCATCGTAATTAAGCGAACATCGCGTTCGTACGACCAAACGAACCAACATCCGACATATTTTTGAGCATGTTTCATGTCCACAATGTTTAGGCATCATTTTAGGGCCTTAACGTTGGCTTAACGGGCCTTAAACGGGTCGAAATGAGCCTTAAACACCAACAGGGACTGAAACTGTCATTTTTCAAACTTATTTCTGATCAGACAAGGCCAGGCGGCCCGCCTAAGTTTTGTGTGTATCCTGACGCGGGCCGCGTCAGCCTCCCAGACCAGGTTAAATGTATCTAACAGCTGTTAGCAGCTGTTTAGCACTCCCAATTCCATTTCCACATGTCAATTCCTTATGGTGGGTGGCCAATTAACCTACCACAACTTTCCAACAAGTGTACGGCTTAGATCGTGCCCCCTTTTCCAAGAAACGATCCTAACGGTGAACCGAAAACTATAAATACCCACCTTATGTTCACTCATTCCTCACAAGAATCTGATCTAATGTGCTCTAAGTTGAAACCTTTGTTTCATACCTGAGCTATTTTGATCTAGATTAGCATTCGGGGACCCTTTGTAAGTGTTCCTTCGTTCTTTTATTGCTTTCGAGTCCGAAAGTCAAACTTTGTTTGACTTTCTGCATTGACCAGTTTATGGTCAATGCGAAGTTCGTTTGAACTTCGCAACGTGATTGTAATCACGATGGTTATAGTCCTTGTGACTATGCCTACTGGTTACCACGTTGTCTAGGGTCGTAAGGGTAAGCGATCTAATAAATCGCTTATACCTTCGAACCCGACCCATTTGGTCGATCATTAGGATCCGACCAAATACATTAGGTGACCATAGTAGGTAGGGAATAACCTTCCGAGGTTATACCCTATGGTCACATCGTTTGAGTAGTTGTATGATAGGTAGTTTATATGCCTTAGGTAAATTACCAGAATACCCTTTTCATGTATAATTGCTAATTAAGCATATGTAACCTAAACTTTTGTCACATAACTTATTATGTAACATGTTTAGGCATATAACACTTGTCATAGGGCTAGTTAGACGACTCGAGTGCGCTTTTGCGCGCAAGACGCGTTAAAGCAGCATAAGCTACCTTAATGGGTCGCGATGGGTCGAAAGCACTTATGTTAGGTTTCATTTAGTATGTAGGCTTTGTTAAACCATATTACACGAGTCTCCATACTCGTTTGGTTTACGAACCCTCATTCTATCCGATCCTCCGATTTAGGTCCGGGTTATTAACATAGTTACCTATATTAGGTGCCGTTTGATTCCGAGATATCTAGCATTGCTTGGTGGTCATCTTAGGACTTCTGAACAATCTCAAGTGAGTACATAGACCCCTCTTTTACTGTTTTCCAAACGTTTTGGGGTGGAACACATGTGCCTAACTTGTTACTTTCATGCTTTCCATGCTTTCACATCATATACCTGCTATGTTCGTTAGTACATTATAGTACATGATTTCATTACATTTCATGCTATGTATACCCATTGTGTGCGTACTTAGTACATCGTTTTACATTACATGCTATGTATGCCCATTGTGTGCGTACTTAGTACATCGTTCTACATTACATTTCATGCTATGTATGTCCATTGTGTGCATACTTAGTACATTGTTTTACATTGCATTTCTGTTGCATATGCTCATCCAGCATATGAACACATTATACTACATTTTGAACCGTTGTAACTATTTGACTATGTGAACCGTCGTAACCCTTTGATTATATGAACCGTTTGTAACTGTTGAACCGTGTGAACCATTTGTATCTGTTGACATGATTTACATTTGACAATAGACATTTGACTATACATAAACTTTTCTACAATCGTTAAACATTACATCTTGGTGGTTTGGTTTGAGTAAGTGATTTAAGTAACGAGGCGTATGTAATATGATACAAGCATGGTGGATACGCCGCTGGTACTTCCTATATATAAGTGTTTGTATGGTATTACATATCGTAGCGCTATTTGAATCATTTCAATTTGAGACATATAACATTTTATACAAATAACATACTTTTCACAAGACATTGATTTACAAACAACTTATCTTATACAAACTCATCTTACATGGTTATTCATTTAACCATACATTATTCTCTTATTTATACATATCATCTGATCTTATCGTTTTTCAAATGATTTACAAAACAAAGCAAATTACAAGGTTCATGACTAAACATTTTCTCAAACATAAGTCATGAATTCTGTTTTCAAAAAACCTATGTATCTCACAGGCATTTTTATGCTGACGTACCTATTTTCACATGTGTTTTCAGGAGATGATGCATAGGACTTATCAAGACATACTTAGGCGGACATGTGCCTTAGTGACTTAAAACGAGACAAGAACTAGTTAATTTATGTTATGTACTCTTTGTTTCTTGTTTAAAACGATGTAAACTCTCAAGTTTGATTAATAAAACGAAACTTCAATTACCATGGATTTGAAACAATTAATTCTGTTACAACACTCCCCGACGTTTCCGCCACGTTTCGTTGTCTCACGTGGTCGGGGTGTGACAATGTACAATACGCAGTCATGTCGTCCTCCCACATCATAACCTAAAAAACACCATTAAAAATTAGAATTTTGTTAAATACGTTACAACATAAACACACAACAACAAAATATACCATAACACCATATGTAACCGGTAATCGGCAAGTGCTATACGTTTTTTAGAAATAACACTACAAAACATCATGTGTAAACACAAGGAGATTATATTCAAACTTAGATATTTAATTCTTTGTATCTACCTCGAGAAAGTAGTGCATGGTTGTTCCCAGTCCTTCACAAAAAAGTTAACGAAGTCAACCATATTTTCCCACTTTCCGATAGCACATCTGTGTAAACCATTTTGTATCTCCAGCTGCTGGTCAAAAAATATAGTGCGTGTGTATATATTGGCCGCTTGATCCTCCAAAACAAAGTCTACGGCCCATATGTCAGCGTTTGTGTTTCTGTTGTCATGGTCATTCTTCCTGTGCTCATGTCTCTAAGCTTCAATAGCAGAATCAAAATGCCCGAGAAATTCGACAAGAGTGCACTCCGGGTTACAAAACTGTCCAAAGAAATGGTTCTCACTCTCTGAACGAGATGAGGTACGCATAAGCCCGGACATGAACTCCTCGCAATAATAAGCCGGTATCCAAGTATCCCTGATTTGATAAACTGACTGCAGCCACTCATGATCAACCAAGTTAAAATCGTTCATTATGGTAGCCCAATCACTTTCAAACTTCTCAGGTAGAATTGAATCGGTCCACACAATGGCACACAACCTCTTTTTGAAATCTGTACTATTGCAGATTGTAGCACCAACCTAAAACACCATTGAACAACATATAACACAATAATCACCAGAAAAGTATGTAAAGATAAAAAAAGGTTAAAAGGACGAACAACTAAACACCTTAGCAGTAAGCTTATCCATGATGTGCCACATGCATAGCCTATGTCTACTCTCAGGCCATGTATCTTCAATAGCCTTCTTCATGGCTGGGTCTTGGTCGGTGACAATCACCGGAGGGGCACGACCAAATGCTTCACGAAACACCTTTAGCAACCAACTATAAGTTTCAGCCGTTTCGTTGCCTATTATAGCGGCACCAAGAGTAACGCTGTGATTGTGGTTGTCGATACCAGTAGATGGAACAAACATCATTTTGAACCTAAAAAACAAATACGGATTAAAAACACCATACAACTTAATAACACCATACTTAAGAAAATAAACTGTACAAATCAAAATAAAGATAATAATTATCAAACTTACTTGTTACGACGATATGTGGCATCAAATGAAACAACGTCCCCAAACACCGAAAAGTTCCTTTTGGCATCTTCATCGGCCCAAAACAACCCCCTTAAAACCCCATATTCCGCGGTTATATACTCCATTGAAAAGTTTGGCATGTACTCTTTCTTACTCAAAAGCCGTTTAATCATCATATCAACGTCAAACTCAGATATATATACCTGTTCAGGTCTTGCTTAAAATTTTTAAAATCGTTTTTGGTTGCCCCAACCTTGTCAAACCCACCATACAATGTCCTCATGATATTAAACCCTTTGACCGGTCCAATGTTCAAGGCGCTCAATACGTTAACGGCTTGCTCTTGCATATAGTTCATACCACGGTTAGTGGGGAGTAAATGCCTATCTTCCTCAGCAAAAAAATAGTGATTATGGGCCTCCTTGAAAGAATATACCTTGTATAGATTCGAAGCATTTAACTTTACACACATACGTGCTTCGCAACCCGTCCTTATAGAAGGAACACGTCGAATAGATTTCCTCTTTGACCCATTATTTGAGGTGTCAATCTCTTTAGATGTATCGACTGCCTTAAAAGGTTTAGTCCCCTCCTTTGAGCAAACGAACCATTTAGATTTTATAACACCATGAGGCGTGTATTGAGAAGACTTCCTGGCAGTGAAGCCTAAAGCCATTGCATACTTCTGATAAAAGAGGAATGCATTATTCACCGTATCAAAGGTCATCTTATCCTTCAGCTTAAGCGATTCATCTACCTCCAGTAAATAAGTCCTCTTACCGGAGTTTGGAGACAAATGTAGTTGCCCAACCGGCTGATAAGTTTGAAAGCCTGCGAAAAAATTAAATTGAATGATTGAACAGTAAAAAAAAAACACCACAACATAATACGTACAAAATAACACCACAAACAACTAATCAACTATAGGAAATCAATAACTATTATAAAAAAACACCCTCCAACCTGTAAGGAACATCACACATTGTAACACTCGTCTTATTTATTTGGTATTTTATTATCAAATACGTAATTTTCAAAACCAAAATGCATAGTTATCATAGACTTAGTTAATAAGCTAAGATGTACATCATTATAGTGTTTAACATAACCAACTAGCTATTTTAAAACATTCGACAATCAGTAGTGTTTACAAAACAAACATTGTTTAAGACAAGACTAGATTAGCGCGGAAGCTACAAAATTTGGTGTTCGGTTCTTGCATCCTTGCATGATCGGCATCCGGAATGACATGAGCATTACCTAAGGTCAAAACCGCATCAATTATTAGTTCTGACAATGATATAATAAGCATATACAAGTCTTAACATCATACGCATAACAGAAAAATAAAAATCTAAATCTTTGGTCTGTCGCGCCACGCGACAGACTCGGGCCAATCCTTCGCGTGCCGCGAGCGGCCTCGCGTGTCACGCCCGGACCTTAGCTCCCTGGCGCGTGTCACAGGGAAGCAGGTTTTCCAGCAGGTCCAGTTTCTTTCTGGACCTGCATATTTTCCTAGCTCCGAAAATTTGTAAAAATCTAACTTTAAACTAGCATAACTTTTTACTCGTTTGTCCGTTTTAGTCGATTCTTTTTCCTATTAGTCTGTAATAAAATTACGGATCTATCCATGTAAATTTCACATAACGAAACCTGATTTATGAATGAATGGTTCACAAAATCCTTGTTTCGATTATTCGACCCATTAACTATGTGTGCATATTGTTCATCAACATATTCTTTGGCATTCTAGACTTATTCTCCCATCCCCCGGGCTTGAAATACTTGGTGTATCTATACCATTACATGGCTTTACGCTCGCACTAGAATTTCATGCTTGTTTTTCCAAAAATTCAAGCATGCCACTTGTGCAATTCTTGCAACTAGTTTCTACCGTTTGACCCAATATCACGGATTCATAAACTTAGTTTAGTATAATCATTCATTGGTTTATTGCTATCTAGCATTAGCACAATATGAGACTTTCAAGTCTCTACACACAAGATTGTTTTAAGGACATATTTTTTACCCGTTTGGTTGTCGAGTGAAATCCTCACTTCAACAAGCCAAACTATACTACACTAAGACATCATTAACAAGCTATTTTGACCCGTTTGAGTGTCGAGTGAGCTTTGCCACTTCAATGACACACCAAACGCATATACTACACTAAGACATCATTAACAAGCTAAATTCAAACGTTTATGCGTAATGTAACGGAACCAAAGTCGCGTACCTTTAGAGCACCCCTTTCAAGCGCGTATCCCCTTCGGCTTGTCCGCTTGACGATCCGGACTCCTTGCCTAAAGAGTTCAATTCACAACCGTTTTAGAATTCTTTTCACTAACTTTAACGCATAATTTGTCATAACAATCAAACATGCATTTTTTATCCGATTTTAACACTTAATTTCTCACTTAGGCATTTTAATAAACACCTAACGGGTTTAATTTTTACATAATTAGAATCAAGCTCTTAGCTCGTTATTTTCGCCAAATATAATTACATATTTCGATTTCATCATGTCAAGCATGCATATAATCACCAAAATCATCATATAGAAATCAGATTATACTACTTTTAACAATCAAAATTCTTGGGTCCATCTTCTTTTGTAAACCCAATTAACCTATGAATGGGTTATCATAAGTTTCACAATTTTAAACATGAATCTTGCAAATTATCAACTAGAATTCAGTCTTAAACTTGTTTTCATTACAAGTTTCATCTAATCATCACATAATAGAGCTCAATTTCGATTTTCACAATTTACCTAGAATTTGAGATGAATCAAAACACCAAAATTTTGCATACCTTATGATCCCTTCAACGAGGTGATCACTAATTCGTGGTTGAAAATCGATTTGGAACTGATTAAGGCCATCAATTTGATCAATTTGTCACGAGCTATGGTTTGGTGGGGAGTTCCTGGTCGCTCCTGTGCTCCGATCGACCCAGACACACACTTAGGTGTGTGTTTGGTGTTTATTTTGTTTATTAATAACTCAAGTTTCAAGTTTTACAACTTAAGTCCCTCAACTATTGTTTATTTTATATTTTTTTGTGTTTTAATCCACTTATATGTTACCACAAGGCTCGTAACTAACTGGGTTATTTATTCCTAGTTAGTTTGTACTTGTTTATTTAATACTTTATAATTCTAATGTAAAGTTTTATATTTTCGAGGTGTTACATACATGCAAAAAACGCCATGTACGTATAAAAAAACCTCTAAGGAACATCACACATGCAAAAAAACACCATAGCTTATCATCAACTGATATAAAAAAACACCTTCCAACTTCAATAATATACATTAAAAACACCATGCATATATAAAAACACCTTGAAAGGGTTACACGTGGTGTCATTACAAATATTTCATATACTAAAGGAACACACATGCAAAAACACCATACACTGTAGCAGACCAAAAAACACCACAACTAATATGCACAACATAACACCACGAGCAACTAGTCAACTATATCAAATAAATAATAGTTATAAAAAAAACCCCCCATACATCAAAAACACTATGTTCATATAAAACACCCTGAAAGGATTACCGGTCATGTCATTGAATAAACTGGTCTACTAAATGAACATCACCCATGCAAAAAAAAAAAACACCATACAGAGTTACGAACTGGTGTTCTTGAAAATTGACATAACAGATGATTGAAAAATTGAAGCTTTGCTTTGACGAATATTAATTACAATTACATAATAAACGAAAAACAACACGTAAGAAATTACCTGGATCGTCGTTCTCCATGCAGAATTACGGACGGGATGCAAGATGATTTGAATGGAAATCTGAATTCGATGAAAGATTGTATGCGTAGGGTATCTGTATGCGTATACTGATCAAATAAGAAATTGGATGACAGTTTAATTGTAATATTTACTTGATAATATATTCAAAATCGAATTCCCTAAAATAACTCACTAAAATCAGTTACAAAGATTTGATCCTTAATTAGGTTTATTGGTAGAATTACTAATATATCCTTGATTTAATGTAATTGATATGGAATGATCTAATGGCTGATATTCTTTCTTACCTTTCTCACACTTTAGGTCTTTTTTACAGGAACCTTTATCTATATATGTATATATTTTGTAAGAAATATCATAATATCGTGGATGAGTAAATATAAAATTTTAAGATGTTAAATATTAAGATTTTAGTTTTAGAAAAATAAAAATAAAATGATCAATTGGTAAACCATTCTTAATGAATGGGTACAGCTAGTGGTTTAACTGATTTTTAATTTAATGTCATACATGATGTAAAAAATGGCATGAACGAACGATACAAATAGTGAAAAGAACACAAGACACAAGAGAAGCGACAAAACATGACGTAAAACTTTATTATTTAACCCAAACCGAAAAAAACCACCAAAACCCTAGATCTCACAATTTATGAGACCTGTAAACTTGCAAAGAACAAAAAAAAAAACAGTACCTAGATGATCATCAACAACATGAACAACAACTTCTCTACAGCCGAGAGCACCAATCTGAACGGAATAAACTCTCACACAGACGAGAGTAACAACTGAACAAAACAATCTCTCAAACAGATGAGAGCAACACTAACCGATCTTCAAACAAAATGAAAGATCATTAAACAATACAGGTTTACAAATAACTAATAGAACCCTCAAATCGCCGGAGACTCTTGAGAGAACGTGAAGATGAAATTTTTGGGAATTGGGGAAAGTCATGATCTGCTGAACAACACCTTTCTTATAAATGTCTTGACCAAATAATTTACACTTAGGCCCATAAGAACAGAGAAAGATGATCGCGGTCCCTCATATATTTCACAAAACACCCTTCAACATAACAACCTGTAACAACTTACCACAAAACGTTACAACAATAATAACAACTTGTAAGACAGACATGAGCCCAAAAATTCAAAGACTAATAAGCCCAGTTTAAACAAGTCAAGTTCGGCAACGTTGAATAATAAGCCCACGTGACATGTTTGTGTTTTGAACATTATTATTTTTAACATCCCCCCTTGATTCAAACAGCAAACATGTCAACTAGACCTAACTTAAAACACAATAGATCATGCTGAACACAACTCAAACCTTTTGTAAACAAGACTGCCAACTAATCTTTAGTGGCAATCTTTTCAAGATTCATACAAATTGATATGACACTTTAACTAAGCTTTAACAGGTAAATTGCAGTTAACGCCGAGTATTTATCAAAAACTATACAATGCAAAATACAACTCGATCCACCAGTAGAGTCATATATACAACAACCTAGAGAATAGGAAAACTATAAACAATATCCTAACTCAGACAAACAAGTATTCGTATATACAATAAGATGAGACAAGCAAGTTCTTGAAGTAAATACAAATTCCAACAAACAAATCAAAGAACTTTCTATAACGGAAAGTAAACAAACCGGATAAGAAGTGATGACCAAAAAAAAAAACTAGACAACAATGACAGTCTACACAAACTCTGGCAGAATACACAACCAGAAACACATCTCTTACACAAGAGAAAAATACTAGGCTAACATTACATACATTCAAGAAACAATCTAGAGAACAGACCACATCAGACCTATTCGAATCAGAAGATATGATAGTCACACAACATGACATATGGAACACACGTACACACGTTTTAATTGGGTTGAAGACAAACAAATTATCACATAATGCCGAATAATCCCATCAAGACAAGAATCACCGGATCTGACAATCACTTGTCATATTCAAAACTGATCAATTGAAGACTTAGATAAAACAAGAAGTAAATCTGACAAACAAAAACATAAACTAAACACACGGAACACAATTGAACAACCTTCACAATTTACAACCAGGTTTAATGTAACTAGAATAGTAAGAATCTTTAAACAACACAACTGAAATAGCAAAGATTCACATATGACAATATTTATATCAATATATAAATTCAAACTGAACAATAGACTTTGAATCTATATTCAAAGGAATCAAATACTAAAAACATCACATAAAGTCACACGTCTTGAACAAAAAACCTGGTTAAGAAATCATAAAGACCATAAAAAACTCATATGGTTTTACCAAAAAAAACAATTACATATACACAAGTCATGAATTACAAACCTGAATCACATGATTCAACAAGAAACTGATAAAGAGAGAACAACACATAATAGCCAAATATTCTTTTAACCGAAACCAAAGACCCTATGATTTTGCAACAAGAATAAAAATTTCTCTCAACGAGCAAATTAGACAGCACCCATATACAAAAAACAAACTTCTACATAAAGATGCTAGCAAGATAACAATACCTTTTACATACACTGATACAACTCTACCGGAATACCACAGGCATGAAATAATTGACAATCAAAAGAAGCTACAATAAGATTTTCAAACAATCAACCTCATATGAACAATATAGCTCTCAAAATACAATGAAAAACCAGCCATTTTGATAAGCTATAGATTCACAAAAGACTACATAACTCAGAACAAAGTTTGAAAAGACAATGAATCACACGATTCATACATATACAAAACAAGTGAGATAACAAACAATTAGAAAACATATTCTAATTTGAACAATGAACCACACTGTCCACCAACAATATCACAGATATATCATTTAAACTAAAAATCACATGATTTTTAAGAATTTGAGACCAAGACCGAAAGACTATACTTGTGAAGAACACAAAGTCTAATTTGATTGATTAAAAAAACTTTTACAATTTTTCAAGAAATACAGAACCACAAGAATCATACCAACACAGATACACAAGAAGTACACACTTCTATACTAGGCAAGAAAACCATCCTATACAAAACACATGATATAACATCTCACACACAAGGCTAAGAATAGTGAGACATACAAAAGACAATAAGACACAGCCAACCTAATTCTGATCAAACACAAAAAACACAATTTGCAACCAAAAAAAAACCATCTCATCATAGATGACATACAAGGCTGTCACATATACAAACAAGATCAAAGACAGGCAGACACAAAGACCGTAAACAAACATCATTTAAGCAACATACAAGACAATCAGCAAAAACGGCTGTACAACATATTCAAGAACACTCTTGACAACATAACTGGTTAGAAACACTTAAACCACATAGTACAACTAATCACACAAAAAGAGACAACAAGACATACATACATCGTGCAAAAGACACTATGACAGTTCAAGACAAAAAGCGAACCATATGATCCATGATAAAGATTCAGAACACACGAACCAACAACCAGATACAACATTTCAATCTAAACTACCTTATGGCAGCAAATACAAGATCACAAAATCACAAACGTAGCACATTACATAGCAACCAAACATTCAATCATGAATGAAGCAACAATATCATGCAATGAAAAACTCAGCCAGTTATAAAAATAAAAACATGATCATCCAATAATAACACAAGATTCAAGAAACATAACAAACTCAAAATATACTCAAATTGTCATGACTTACAAAACCTAACCTTCTAAAGCGAACAAAGATGAGAACCAAACAGATAACAATAACATAAACAACAAGGATCTCATATACAACCTGAATCAACACAAACATGGATCTAAGAACACATCAACAACAAGCTCAAGACTAATACACATCAGAATAAGTCTCAACATTTGAAAAAAACTTTCAAAAAAAAAATAAACAAGTTAAGACAAAAAAAAAACTTTTATATAAACCTTTTATGAGCATAAAACATATACAACAGATTTAATAGATATCAGCTGACAGATATACATTCCGATTGTTCTCAACAAGAGACATTGAGCAGTCAATCAATAAGAATCTTCACACACAATAGAAAACAAGGATACCCTAACATAGAGTAATGAAGATAAGATCTCTACTAAAGCTATTATGGATCTATACATAAACAATTTAGCATTATTAAACCAAGACTAAAAGAACAAATAAATGAACACAACATAAGCAGGAAAACACAAGTTAACAGACAGACCAAACAAACCCTAAGGCGAAACTAAGTCAGGGACCGGATTCCAGATTCGTCACTCTATGGTGCCTGGACAAGCCTTTACTCAGGAGTCACGACTACTCCTATAAGACCTAAAACACAAAAAAATGACAAGAAGTATAGACAACAAATACAATAGCCCTGCAAGAACACTGAACAGAAACAAACAAATATGCACAGAACAGGACAATGCAACAAGTATCAAGTAGACTCGATCAAGTGCCGGCCCTACTAGTCCGGTAAACAGGGGATGCCTAGACTCAGAACAAAATACTGCAGAACAGTAAGAAATAGAGATAAAAGATTGGAACGATCTTACAATGGGTGCAAAAGCTTCCAAAGAAAATGGATCAGAACTGTAGTTTCCGAGAACTAGAAGAACTGATCAATACACACATAAAAAACCGCCTGGTTAGTTTGCCCTGAACCTTCAAGGGTTCAGAGACCAACACATGTCTTGAGAAACAGCAGATGGTAGAACACCTCCTTGACCTCCAACAAACCTTAACAAGGATTTGTGATACACCAAAACCAACCACATATGTCTCACCAGATCCAACCTACACACACTTCAAGTAAAGGAACAAAACAGAACAAACACTAAAAAATAACAAAAAACAGATTCAGATCCAAACACGAGAACACAACGGAACCCCAAAAAAACAGACTCAAGAGCAACAGCTCAACCTAGGGTTACAAAATACAAAACCCTAATCCGTAGCACTTGAACCTCTTAAACTTAAAGAGCAATAATGAGAAACTTTACTATATTCTCAAAACCTTGACAATCAACACTCAAGATCAACAGATCTATGAACCAGATACAAAGGAGACTCTCACAATTCTAGCTACAGATTAACAACACAATAAATTGCCATAATCACTACCAGAATAAAAACATACGAGAGCACTCAATGAACACAAAAAAAAAAAACACTGTCAAAGATTAAGAGAATAAGCAAGCTAGGGATTCAGATCTACAAACCCAAAAAAAACCGTCAATGATTACAGCGGAAGAACACCAGAATCAATATCGACCATAGATCAGAGCCAAGGCTCTGATACCATGTCAAAAATGGCATGAACGAACGATACAAATAGTGAAAACAACACAAGACACAAGAGAAGTGACAAAACGTGACATAAAACTTTATTATTTAACCCAATCGAAAAAACCACCAAATCCCTAGATCTCACAATTTATGAGACCTGTAAACTTGCAAAGAACAAAAAAACAACAGTGCCTAGATGATCATCGGCTGATGATCATCAACAACATGAAGAACAACTTCTCTACAGTCGAGAGCGCCAATCTGAACGGAATAAACTCTCACACAGACGAGAGTAACAACTGAACGAAACAATCTCTCAAACAGATGAGAGCAACACTAACCGATCTTCAAACAATACGAAAGATAATTAAACAATACAGGTTTACCAATAACTAATAGAACCCTCAAATCGCCGGAGACTCTTGAGAGAACGTGAAGATGAAATTTTGGGAATTGGGGAAAGTCATGATCTGCTGCACAACACCTTTCTTATAAATGTCTTGACCAAAGAATTTACACTTAGGCCCATAAGAACAGAGAAAGATGATCGCGGTCCCTCGTATATTTCACAAACACCCGTCAACATAACAACCTGTAACAACTTACCACAAAACATTACAACAATAATAACAACTTGTAAGACAGACATGAGCCCAAAAATTCAAAGACTAGTAAGCCCAGTTTGAACAAGTCAAGTTCGGCAACGTTGAATAATAAGCCCACTTGACATGTTTGTGTTTTGAACATTATTATTTTTAACACATGATATGTAAAGTTTCCATTGGATATACATGATATTTCATAAGTTTATAGTGATATATATGAAATTCATGTTTGAAGAGTCGGTAATCATAATGTATGTATATTTTGGTTATAAAAAAAACATTACAAAAGATTTGACTTAAAACCGTTAAAAAGTTTATGAACCCCATGAAAAAAACAATTCATATTTTTTTCATTAGTACACTTTTGTTTCACAAAAAATGCACTTAGAGCATCCACAATAAGACTCATTAAAAACACCTAAAAACAAGCTAACACATCAGAAAAACACTTACCCTTCAAAAACATCAAAAACCCACCCAATAAGAAAACACAAAAACACATAAAAACATTGCCACATCATCACCACCTTTTACATATTTAAAGGTTTTTTTTTAATTTATCACCCAACCCCCCACCCTTTGGCCCCACCACCTGACAACATGCATCTCAAATATGCATTCTTCGCGAAATATGCATCTCAAATACATTGAGAAAAAATGATACCCATAATAAGAACAAATGGATAAGGTGGACAAATGGTAAAAAACAACCCAAAAAATGAGCTATTAATAAGATTAGTAATGAAGTTATATTAACAATAAAAAAAGTTAAATAAGAAACTCATACCCTCTCCAACATTTGAATCACTATACTTTCATTTGCTAAAAAACATTACTAATTTCAACGATTTAAATTTGAATTTTTTACTATCTATCATCGACAACAAAACACACCGAATGTTTCCATCGACGCATAGATTAAATCCTAACAAAAATTTCTTTCTACTTAATTTTATCGTCAGATGGATCAATGAATGTTAGACGGATATCCAAAAATTGATATGATACATTAAAATTTACAGAAAACGAAAAAAAAAAAACAAAAGAAAAAAACAGATATGTAGGGCTTAGACCATCTATTTTATCGCAATCACGTTAATAGGGAAAATTTCCAAAATGATTAACGTTGATCAAAAAATTACCAAAATAGGCAAAAGCATCAGCTAATTCAATTTAGCTGGCTGTTTATCGACAAAACCATGAGGTAAATTGGCTTAGCTGACGCTTTTGTCTATTTTGATAAAAATGTTTAATCAAATGATATTTTAGTAATTTTCCCACCTTAATATGACACAAAAGTAAAACCAATACAATTCACCACCAATAAACTAATTGAACAAAACCAAACTTTAACCTTTACCTTGTCACATTGATTCAGCATTTCTCTACCTAAATTATTACCATCTCAAAGGTCTCCCACTCTAACATTTACCTTATCAATTCTAAATTATATTATATTGTGAATAAAATATGCAACCCTCACAAAGATCATTGGCACCCTTACAACACACCCAACTCAATATCTCATGAAGTTGAACAATCACTATTTATAACATAATATCTATCTTCATGTGTGTCTATATACATATAAATACAAATATTATAATATATTATATTATATATACACACACATCTCCTCTTCACAAATCATTCCCATCAATAAAACAGTATCATTTCTTAGCATTTTTTTTATCATATGGAGAATAAAAAGTTCCCCCAAATGGCTCTTTTTTTCCTCTCTTTCTTGTATCTCATTGCTTTCACAGGTACCTTCTCAACATTTTTTTTTATATTTACCTATGTTCTTCAACAAAATCCAAATTCTGCCCCCATTTGATTTTGTTATTTCAGGGGCGGTTGCATCGAATGGGATCGGTATAAGCTATGGGCGGCTAGGAAACAACCTTCCATCTCCAGCGCTATCAATCGAACTCTTGCAAAAAATGAGTGTGAGTCGAGTCAAACTTTACGACGCTGACCATGAAATACTCCATCTTCTATCAGGAAAGAATATTGACGTTGCGATCACAATCGCAAATGATGAAATCTCGGCAATCGCTGCAAACCAACACCTTGCAGACCAATGGGTGTATGAACATGTCCTAGCCCACTATCCCAACACTAGAATTCGGTTCGTGCTCGTTGGGCATGAAGTTTTCAGCACCACTGGCACGGAACAAGATATGCAAATAGCGCGCGATCTTCTGCCTGCCATTAGACGGATTAAAAACACCATAAAAGCACAAGGGATTCACAACATCAAAGTAGCAACACCTCTTGCAATGGACATGATGTCAATAACATTTCCACCTTCAAACGGAAGCTTTAAGCCCGAGATAGTCGACCTCATGGCCCCGTTGCTAAAATACATAAACGCGACAAAATCTTATCTCTTCGTAGATGTTTACCCTTACTTCGCATGGTTCGAAAATCAAGCCATGAATCAAACTAGCATAAACCTTGATTATGCTTTACTTAGAAGTGTAAATGTAACCTACACTGACCCACAAACTGGGCTCGTGTACACGAACCTCCTAGACCAAATGCTTGACTCAGTGGTCTATGCAATGGCTAAACTTGGATATAATGATGTGCAACTTGCTATTTCAGAAACAGGCTGGCCACACGCAGGCGAGTCGGGTGCAAGCCCAGAAAATGCAGCTGAGTACAACAACAATCTCGTACGAAAGATGACCGTGGTCCCAAGTGTTGGAACTCCGGCCCGGCCCGGGGAGGTTATACCAACTTTTATATTCTCGTTGTATGATGAGGATCAAATATGGGCCGGCTACTGAAAGACACTGGGGCTTGTTAAATCCTGATGGGAGTCCTGTTTATCATGTGAACATAACTGTGAAGGGTGCATCTGATTAGATACCAACTTCATTCATCGATGAAATAATTCATAGTAATCAAGGCTAGCTATAGAAGTAGTGCATTCATCTTCATATATTGTAACACTTTTGTAATATTGTTGCATTGGTTTCACATTTTATAAAATTTATACATTAGTGCATTAGTTTTGAACGGTTGTACGTCAAATTGACAAGCTGTGAAGATATGCTCCACGATCTCCAAATAATCCCCCGCCAAAGCGAAAAACCCGATCAGGAACAATAATATTTCGAGAAGCAAGTGCATCGGCGGTTGGGAGGTGGTTAAGGATCGCTCTCCAAGCCACGAAGCACACTTTTTTCGGCACCCAGGAGTTCCAAGATATCATTGGGCTGCAATCTTTGGATATCACACAGCTTGTCCTTTAAACTCTTTACAGAAAACATTCCTGACCCATCCAGACCCCAACCCCTTTTATCACAGCATTGGCCCATCGAAATCCGAGCCCAGCAGGACCAAAATATTCTGTAATTCCGTCACATGCGGCTTCTCGACCAATGCCAATTGAAACTGACCCCACCTGAAAGAGCTTCCATCCCATCTGCAAGACTGCAACCATACACATTTTCGAGCTTTCTAACCCAAACGGTTCGGGAACACAAACCTCAATGGATCCAGTCCAATCCATACATCAAACCAAAAAGAATGGACTCCCCATTTCCCACCGAGGCTTTCACTTAACATAAGATTCACATTACGGTTGAGGAAATCATGGTCTATGTTCAAAATTTGTTTCCATGGGCCGGCGATAGATAACTTATGTGGGATAAAGTCCCAAGAACGAGACCTACTATGGATCGCACACACTGCCTTCCAGTAGCGTCTCTGAGAATTCATGTACCCTGTTCGAGGTCAAAAAAATGTGCCCTTATATCTTAACGATAAACAAGGCATTTACGAAAATGACAAAATCGTATTATCCGATAAACAATGTGTAACATCCGCCAACAACGAATCTCCGATACCCATCCGTTTTGAAAACCGGATCCTAAACGAACTTTTTTATTTATATTAGATGTCGCGTATTTAGAAATTACTATAACTAGTTTTTTCGGGTTTAAAATATTAATTTTATGAATGAAACTTGTTAGTCCCGTTAATAATTACAAAAGAAATAACTAACCTAGTTATAAATTTTAGATTAAACTAATTTCCTAATTGAAGGGACTGATTTGGTTATTCTTTAGAACTTTTAAGTGCAGGGAACAATTGTGCAATTATTGGAAACTGTTAAATGAAACTTAATAAAAAAGATGTGAACCAAGGGACTCGAACCCGGGTCTCACCGGGCCCAAAGAACTAACCAAAACACGCTCGCCACTGCACCAAAGATCATTTTATGCATATTGTTTGATTCGGTTTCTATTTATTAACATATATATATATATATATATATATATATATCAGTTTAAAAAAAACACGTGACCCTCGAAATCACGGGCCTTGTGCGGAAGTCCTCCCCGCACACCCTCATAGTCGGCCCTGCTGCCTTCCTCCAAATAGCCGCTTAGTCCGTCTTGAAATGATGGTCAAGCTAATGAACGAGGTGTTGGACGAGGTAGTATTCAAGGTAGCGGTGTAGCGGGTAATCAAGGGGTTTGGCGTTGTGGTGGTCGAGTTTATGTGCAAGGTGGTGGTCAAGCTAATAATCGAGTTGTTGGGCAACATAGTGGTATAGGAAACAATCAAAGAAGTGGTCAAGCCGGTGATCAGGGAGTTGGGCGAGGTGGTGTTCAATCTCGTGATCGAGGTGTTGGTGATGTTGATGATGATTCTGATTTTCATTTGATGCATTCTCCCATTGAGAGTAGTGCTGGTGATGATGTTTATTCATGTTGCTCCCACGAGGCGAGGAAGCACTTCCCACGTCCAAGTACCTGAACCAATCAATCGCGAATGGATTTGGGTTGTAGAAGGAGAGACGTCCAAGTACCTGAACCAATCAATCGCGAATGGATTGGGTTGTAGAAGGAGAGTAAGTACACATGTATTGTTTCTTTATGTACATAAAAATGTTACTAATATGGTTTTGTATTCATTGCTTTCATTTTGTAGATTTAGTAATCAAAGGACTGCTACCCGGGTTATTTTATCAAATTTAATATGTTTGTGATCCGGTCCATGGGAGAGCTAGAGAGATGTTCCTAATGAGCACAAAACATGGTTATTTGAGCGATTCCAGGTGTGTGTACTCAGACCATTTTTATTTAACTGGTTAGAACATTTTGTACGTTTATTTAAAGTTTTTTCTTCATAGATGTATTTTCAGTGGGAGGATAAATGGAATGCACAAATTCATATGTGCTGGGAGAAGTGCATTGCTGGTAAATTCCCTAATTTGTTGCGAAACGTACGAAATGATGCTAAAGCAACAACGATAGAAAAAGGTAAAAATGTTGGAGAGGATATGACCGATCTTATTGACTTTAAACCACCATGGATAAGATCTGAGATATGGAAACAAATGCTTGACCAGTGGAATGCACCTAAGTGGAAAGCAAAATCTTTAAGATACAAAGAAATTAGAAGTAAGGCAACTGGAGGCAAACATACACTAGGATCTCGATCCTATGTGAGCATGAAAAGAAAAGCAGTAAAAATTGTTAATTTCCCTCTTATATATATATATATATCATGTAAATATCATTTTTATTAACTTCTAAATTCCCCATTTGTAGGCTAAGATACTTAGGCGTGAAGTGTCAGCTCATGAAGCGTGGAATCAATCACACTGCAGGAAAGGAAGTCGACCATTGGATAAAGTTCTAAGTTTTAGCAGTTCACTACTTTTGAATGTTGATTCGGAAGGGCACTCTCAAGAAGAAAATCTTGTATGGGTTGATGATAGGGCAGAGGAGACTTGGGTATGTTGATTGATTAGTAAATTCAAACAACATATTTCAGAATAAAAAAACATAAGTTTATTACAATGAAATTTGAATAATATAATTATGCGTTTATCCCATTAGGTTAAATATGATGGTTTTCGTGCGGAAAAGTACAGGAAAGAACGCATTAAGCATCCAAAATTTGACAAAGACTTCTGGTCATGAGTTGGAGGCAAGAATAAAGGAAAAGTGTACGGGTGAGGCAATGTTAGTGACATGTGTGTACATAGTAGAGAAGACCTTGAGGTATGTTTAATCCTTTTAGACTAATATTTTTTTTTAAATATAAATAAAATTGTTTACTCTTTGGCATAAGTGGAATCACATACATTAGTAATTTTTGTGCATTTCTGTTTGTTTGGTTTGCGATGTTTGTTTTTTTATTGTTGGGTTTGACACTCTTAATTAGTGAGAATGTTAAGGAATTTCATATTGATCTGATTACACTTTCTCTACGGGTTGTTTGATACAAAAATTTTCTTTTAAAATTAGGTATAATTTCATTCTAAATATCTAAACATGCTGGAACATGCTATTTAGCTTCTAGCACTTTAAATGTAGCTCACAGTTGTATTTTATTTTCTTTGCAAAACTTGACCCGTTATTACTTTTCGTTAGTTCTTTTGACTTCTTGATTCTATTCATTGGTTGTTTTGTAGATTGAAAAGTTGAACTTAGTTATCAAGGAGCTCGTTAAGGATAATGATGAAGAAAAAGAAAGGTTAAATGGAATTATTGCGGGGTTGTTGGCTGAAAAGGAAAAAGTTAAAGTGGATAAAGATGTTATGCTCGAAAGGATGTCACAGATTGAAGCTATGTTAATGACTGTAGTTCGAAGATAGGCTATAAACACTTGGTTTCGAATGTTTCGATGTTTATTATATTAGGATAATTTTAGTTATTTTATGTATTTTATGTATTTTTATTAGAATGTTTTATATGCTTTTGAAACAGAGATGTTTTATATAACTTTGGGATTTTGTGATTTTATTAGACTTTTTATATTTAGTTTTGTAGTTTTATTAATATGTAATTTTGAGGAAAATAGCAGGGAGAAATCTGAATAAAAAATCAATAAAACAAACCAAATAAAAAGACGGTCACAACTCGGTAGCAAATAAATGGAGGCTAAATGGTATCCAAATGTCACAACTTGGTAGCAAATTTAGCAAACTTTCAATGAAAACGGTGGCTAAATGGTGTAAAAAATGATGGCAATATCGGTGGCTAAATGGTATCAAAGCGATGGCAAAATCCCGTCATAACACGGTAGCAAACGTGTAGCAGTGACAAATAATTTTGACCAGTTTTATGATGGCAAAAATTTGGTAGCAACATATAAAAATGGCGACAACAAGGAAATTTCTACCGTTTTGTAACCGAATATTCCATGGCAAAAACTCTATTTTCTAGTAATCAATCCCATGGTTGTAATATCCTTCGGTAGCTTACCAATCTCTACGTTTTTAGACTTGAAAACTATTTCATTGCAAGATTTCCATATACATCACCCAACAAGTGATTAGGATAACGGATTGCACCATTCGCTTTTGGGTGGATGTCCCATCAATAACCTCATGGAACTTCGTGAGATCCGATAGCGAGAAGGCATACACGGGAGGGATAGAACACCGTAAGGAATTGATGCTAATACCTCTTCTAACTAGTGCGAGTCAGGAGTCGCTTAAGGTTAAGCCTCCAACCAAACATGTTGACTTTTTTCGGCACCTACCCATTCCAGAAGAAGCTATTCCCTTCCGCTGATAACCTTGGTGAGATGTGCGTGGACCAAACAGATCTTGTAGTGAAAACTCTATCGGTATTTGCCACCCATTTCCACTTATAATATAAGGTTACCAGTGTTGAAAGTGAAGTGTACGCTATAACCGAAGCAATATATTTATCATTTTAGTACTTAGTCCTTAATTACAACATTGTTATAGAACTATAGAGGAACACCATTACATGTGTTTATTAATTATTACACATGAATTTATTGCATATAGGCATTAGCTATGCTTTATAACAACATATGATATACGCAGAAGTATAACATGTTATGTTCAAGGATTGTGTAATCCAGACCTTGGAGAAACATAAATGTTCAATGGACCATCGAGTTGAATATTAATTGTGGTTCTATATTTTGGGTCTTCGTTTGCGTTACTCAACTTAAACGCAAAGCAACCTAACAAGATAGAAGAAAATATCTTCATTTGCCTGTATGCAAATTCTCGACCCAAACAAGTCCGTGGTCCAGCCTGTGTAAACAAGAAAAAAAGAAGGATAAGACTACCAAAGTGTATGTATAGGAATATATAATATAATTTTAAAATGTCACATACTTCATCTTTTGGTCACTATTTCTTTTTTTTTTTTTTGTATGCAGTATAGTGACACTTTAACACAATTATGGCAATATACTATTCATTCAACCGTGTAAATTTAAAACTTGTCAAATGTCAAGCATATGAAACAAGCACTTGGTCTTAATTGTTACATTGTATATGTACCCTAAAAAACTTACAACATACCCCCCTCAGCTTTAACTAAACTATACCCTACTTTTCCAAATATTTTTCTATTTTATTTAGCCAATCACGCGTTTACACATGTCCTACTCAAACGCTTTTATTTATTTTTTTTGTTTATAACTTTCAAAGTATGATATTTTATAAATTTTTGTATATACCGTTACGACGTGCTTACTTTTATCTATGTTTTTTAAAGCTGATAAAAATGTATTTATATGAAACACTCACATTCTTAATAGAATCTGTTCGTTAGGATTAAAAGAATAAAAAATAGAATTCTTTTTCGTCTATGGCATGATATCCAATTACTTATATCAGTCAATATCGTTCGTTTACAAAGAGGTGTTCATGGCTTTGTTTTTTATGCCTCGAGTTAGAGACTTCTCATGAGGTCACATACCTTAAAATTACTAACACACAAACATGGTTGGCTATATAGAGTTCAACTCATCAACAATCAATAGTTAGAGACTAGTCATTCATTATGACATGTACCACTTCTTTCGGTGGGATGGTGTGTGATCAATCCCTAAGGTAGAACTGCTACAATGACTTAGCATCATGAAATAAGAGTGTTATATTTAGAAGAACGTCTAGCTTACGAAAGTAGTTATATCTTTATGAATGTCAAATGCTAGCTAACTAACCTGAAAAGCTGTAAATTTAAAAGGGCTCTTTGAATGAAAGCAACCATTAGCATCGAGCCATCGTTCTGGTTTGAATTCATGTGCGTCATCACCCCATATGAACTTCATCCTCCCCATTGCATATGGCATGTAGGCGACCACATCTCCCTTCTTCACAATACACCCATCTGGTAGAACGTCACTGGAAAAGCATATCTTTAAATCCTACATAATTCGTATTTATAAGTTAGTAAAATGTATACAAAACAAACTTAGATGTGGTTAGTTTTATAGCGAGATCAAATGCAAACACTTTTTTTTTCACACACATCAATGGTCGATTTTAGGATTCTTATTGTACCTTGTGAATATTTTGATGATACAAACATGCAAAGATTATGATTGCCATCATTTGTTAAAAATAATTAAGACATAACATGTATATGTCTATCTACTTGGGGCTCTAGGCACAAACCAGTGGTAACGCAGGATATAGTCTTATCGTTTCTGCCAAAGTTGCTTGAAGATATTGCATCTTCTCAAGTGCATCCTCACTCAAACGGGCCTCAAAATTCGCAACGTTTGTGATCTCTTCTTTTATGTACATTGCTTCTTTAATATCGTTCGCAACCTTATCTTGAACTTGAGGATGTTTGCAAAGCATGTAAATAAACCAAGTCATAGTAGCCGCTATTGGATCTTTACCAGCAAGTACATAGTTCATTATTATATCTCGAAAGTACTTTGGATCTCTATTTTCCATCTGCATAAACCTTGATAAAATATCTTCTTTCGTGACCTGCAATGTCCGTAAATCAAAGGTCAAACTAAATGATGCTAAAGGGCTAGAGCATTTGAAAACAATATACTTCTATTCTTGTTTGAGAAATAGAATATAATTAGCTTACTGAATAATTATCCTTTGGCTTGCTCATTTGTTCACTCTTGGTCCGGATCACCTTATAAACAAACTCATCAACCACTTTGAGATTTTTCTTCAGCTCTGCTTCCGATCCGATATTCAAATACTTCTTGATCTTCCATGTTATGTCAACTAGTCTATTGTAAGTCAACTCATTTGCATCGTCGAATGCACGGCTGAATCTAACACCTTCTTCATTTGATCCACTCAAGTTGTCAAGATCAACTCCAAAAGCAACTTTAAATATTGAATCCGCTGTTGCTTTCATGAACAAGTCCTGTATGTGATTTAGCTAGCTATAATGCCAATAATCAATGGGGTAATACATCATATGTTAGCTAGTGATAAAGAATGAAAACTTTACGTTTATATCAACAACTTGATTGCTCTTTGCTGCTTCTAAAAATATGTTGCCTAGTTTTACTGCGTTTTTTCTGAAGGTTACACCGCTAAAGTCTCTCAAAACTTTCGTAGAGAACTCATGGCTTGATAACTTCCGCTGTTCTTGCCATTTGTCCCCATCAACTGTGAATATACCGTCACCTAGAAAATCTTCTAGCAAGTTGTGGACATGCGTTCCCTACATTAATTTACATAAGTCATAAGTGTAATGTCTCGTGTGTGCATGCACTGTAAGATTAAATATATTATGTAACAATATTTAATCTATAGCCATTATAATCATTTACATAATAGAGATCAAAATATATTAGAACCTATTATTTAATTAGTTGGTAATTGTTGATGGACCATATTACCCTTAGTAACTAATTGGGTTTCCTCCTGGGTGCTTATATAAGGAGAATTATGTGGAGGTTAGAGGGTTACTCAGTTTCACACATTAGAAACACCCCATTAGTCAATAACATCAATTTCGACCTCCTCTCCTATACCGATTCCCTTATCGGTTTTTACTAAGCCACCATCATCAGTCAGCACCCTAAGGAGGAACCAGACCAAGATGACAATCATGTCAACCCTTAATGGATTCTCTGCTAACCTGTGCTGATGCAACCAAAGGTATGTTTTTCATGTTTTCCTTTATGTTCAAACAGAACTGAACCAACATGTGGTATCAGAGCATATGTTGATTAGTCAGTTCTGTTTTCGTATCCATTATTCTGGGATCAAAAATCTGGAAAACGAAATTGTTAAAGCCTTTAGTTCATGGCTGTTTTTTGTTTTAAATAGCACCGAAATCACTGTTTTCGGAATACCATGTTTACCTTTTAATTCGAAATCATAATTGGTAATACTAATATCCGAAATCTGTTAATAAAAGTATAAAATTTTAAGGTTTCGGATTCCAGATTATGATTTATTTTTTTAGGGTTCATCTTATGTTCATAATGTTCTTAGTGAAAAATTCGAAATATTCTATAAGTTTTGGAATGTGATTTGAATTGTTAGATGTTTCCCTAATTTTGATCTAATCTTGTCCATTAAGTTATTTTCGAAATCTGTTAATGAGATAAACATATATGATTTCGAAATTTAGGATAAAATAGATCAATGTTATTATAGGAAACTATATCACAATTCATAATTTTCGAATTTTAATTATGTTATCACAATTAACAGCTGTTAGCGAGGTCACTACTCGCAACCATGAGGTTGCTACTCGCAACCATAACGTCATCACTCGCAACCATGAGGTTGCTACTCGCAACCATTACGTCATCACTCGAGACCATGAGGTTGCTACTCGCAACCATAACGTGATTAGTCGAGACCATAGTTGCGACTCGCAACCATAACGTGATTAGTCGAGACCATAGTTGCGACTCGCAACCATAACGTGATTAGTCGAGACCGTAGTTGCGACTCGCAACCATAACGTCATTAGTCGAGATCGTGGTTGCGACTCGCAATCTCATTATTTTAAGCTGTTTAATGTGACCTAACGGGTGGTTTGCTATTAAATACTTGGTTTTGTTTATACTTAATTAAATTAATGAGGATCAAATAATGTTTTACAAAACCAAAATGGCTTTACTTGAATGAGCTTTTGATATATCATTTCTGGCCAAAGCTGACTTGATACATCTACTTATCATTCAAGTATTACGAAAGCTATGTTGTGTATGCATCATAAGCATGAATGTCTTAATTTCTGGCCAAAGCTGATTTAATTCATTCATCGATGGCATAATCAACAAGTGCATAACTAAAGTGATTGTTTCAATTCTGGCCAAAGCTGATTTGTTACAACTACTTTGCACATATGCTTAAATGATTACACTTCTGGCCAAAGCTGTTTTGTCTTCGTTTAAGTAGAATTTTTTAGCTAAGTCTATTATTTTGATGTTAGTAATAGACATATCACAATCTCTTCACATAATGATCCTTAGATTAATGATCCTTAATTAAGTTTTTATGATCATTTCGTCTGCCTTATTCTTAGTACCCATAATGTTACTCACTATGATTTTTTTTTCTTCTTTATATCAATATCTCATCCACTCTAAATTTTAAACCTAAAATGTTTGCTTTATTTAAAGTATTTAAAGTTTCTATTAGAATTAGCTCTTAAATTAAATCCTTGATTATTTCCTAAGACACGATAATCCTATTGCTCTCTTCTGATAAAGATTATAAAGAAGAAAGTTAGAGCATGATGAATAGGACAAATCGAACATGATGTCTATTATGATAATCAAGAACTCTCTAACGTAAATGCTATCATTAAAGTTATTCCAGATTAAGTCTTTCCTGAGACTAATCTTTATGGAAGAATCACTAGAACTCCTAAGAAGCATGCCTTAATTTTGAAACTCTAAACTATAAAGTTAAGTGGTATGTGTGAATACATTATACTGTACAAAACCATGACCCATAAAGTTAAGGGCTTACGCATGGAAATAAGTACATTTTTCCAGTACATTACATACTAAGATTTTCACTTGTACAATTTGATGCATTATAAATCAACTACAACACTCTAAAGTACCAAAGTACAATTGAGTGTGTTGATAAGCAACATATGTACAAAGAAATACATGTTTCACGCTGGAAAATAAGTTGTTATTCACCTTACAACCACTAATAGTTTAAAAGAGGATTATTCTAAGGTCCATAGACAAATTACAAGTGCTAATTCCAACTTTAAGGTTCTTTAAGGGAAAATCTCACTGCATAATTATGTCATTAGGCTAGACATAAGCAACGAGACTATCCATTATTCTAAAGAACAGTTGGGTAAATTAATTAGATAGTCACTTATTAACGATATTTAAGTCTGATAATTCTTTAATATTCCAATTAACACATGATTAGTTGACTCTAGTTCCATACGTTTCCTTACCAGAACTTGACAAATAATTAACACGAGAGTTAGTGACAAAATTAAATGTTAAGGCTATAAGAACCATAATAAGCAGTCTTCTAACAAAGTTTTTCGATACATTAAATGTTCTGATTATTAATCAGAGTACAGTATCATTACTTAGGCTATGTCATGAAGGTTGTGAGGTTTGCATAGTCAACATAAAGTCACACTTATCTTAAACTCTCATCTTATTTGTTCTAAATATCTGGATAGAAACATTATTAAAATGAAACTAGATGATACCTTACATTTTCACAACTTTTGTCATCATGCAAATGAGAACTTGACAAAAGGAAAATGAGACTTATACATTTCATCCATTATAACCGAAATTCATGAGACATCATGATTTTCTTAATGAGGATGATTATTCAACTAATCTCATTCTAAGTGATTTTAAATCATGACGTTAAAGCCCTAAATATGACTTGGCTTAAGGAATAAGTATGGGTCCATCATAAGTCATTCTTTGACATTCGTGGAACTTATTCCAAATGGAATATTCAGACATAATTCATTTATCATTTAAAAGACTATCAACTTGTATCTAAATTTTGCCGCATATGGCTCACGGTCTTAGAAGAAATCTATTCATATATATATACTTAATTAGATTTTTTATTAGATATGTCCCTAAAGCTTCTTATGATATTTGGACATTAAGGAAATCAATTAAAGTCTAACGTATATATGATAGGTTCCCACGTCATGTAGCTCATTGAAACTTCTCTTGTAGCATTCTAGAGATATTAAAGATCAGTGGGAGCATTAAGTGTCTTATTAATAACTTGCAATAGTTGCAAGAGGTGGGGAGTGAAAATTTTACATTACCTCAGTTTGCACCTCTTGTACAAGACACCACTCCATCACGACACTGTTCTATCAATACTTGTCTCCTTAAAATCTAATGCTACTTTTACAAAAGTTTCATTGTAGCTTAATTGTGGGCACACTTAGATTTCTTACCTAAGTTAACATAATCCTCAACAAGAGAAATCACAACGACTAACGTCATTAATTTGTTTTCTCTATTAGAATTTGTTGGTCGTTAAGCATTGACCCTAAGCATGCCGAGTTCCTAAAGATTCCTAAGGTCAGTGGGAGCAGTCAAAGTCCTTATTATGATTTGCAAGGAATACAAGAGGCGGGGGGAAGAATGTCATTAAATTTCATTTCGAATTTAACTCCCATTACACCTCTTGTACACCATACTGCACCAACTCTTATAAACTTAGAATGAAAAATGATAGCAACCTAACCAAGAGCTAATCCATAAAACTGAAACTTCTAATGAACCCAATAATCAACTTAGGAGGTCATCTAGGTTTGAAAGCCTACTAATTTTGATGATTACATAACCTCCCTAACTGAAGTTGAAATGGATTTTGGAAATGTTTACTGATCCTGTCTCTTCAAATTAAGCCATTAGTGTCAATCAATATTCTTAATGGAATAAAACAGTTTTCTAGTAAAACTGATTTTATGTGTTCGTATAACGTTTGAGATTTGATTGAACTACCTAAGAGTGTTCATAACTAAATCAAATCCTAATATAAACGTTAAGACACTAAGAAGCATGCTTGATTGTCAAAGGTTATACTCAGGAAGAGATAAATTATGAAAGAGTCCTTCTTACCTATCTTACAAGAAGATTTCTTTGAGGATCATCACTGTTCTAGTAGCTTATAATAGTTTAAAGCTACATTAGATGAACATTATAAACAATTTTCCATAACAAATGGCTAACACATTTACATGTTCATTAGATAACAACCTAAAGTTTTAAACTGAAGGTTAAAGAACACTTTATTTCTAAGCCAATAAAATCCATGTATGGGTTAATGCAAACATCATAATGTGATGAAATCTTAACGTAATTATTTTCATCAACAACCAAGTGGATTAATGTACCTACCTCAAGATGAGTGGGAGCAACTAAGATAATCTTGTCTATATAGATGATATTCTTTTGACAAGTATATGTTACATAAGTCAAAGTATTGTTAACACAAACTTTGATATAATAAATCTCAGAGATATCTCTTACGTAATTGATATCATAACATACTGAGATAGACCCAATGGGATATTAGTTCTGTTCCATAAGTTTAACATTAAAATGGGTCCTTACGTATGTAACAAACAATACTGCTCTCCTTTAGAGGATAATAGGATAAATGAGATTATTTATTTACGCTTCATTAATTGGAAGCTTTATGTAAGTTCAAGTCTATACTCGTTTAGATATTACTCACATTGCAACACACTAGATATGTCTAGATTATTGTAAAGCATCTAATGGAGTATTACAATATCTTTAAAGAAACGATAGGCTATAATTTGAAGAAGAAGTGAGAATTAAAACCGGTTTATTACTATAACTTTGTGATATTCAAAGATGATAAAATGTAATTTCGGGTATATTCTTATGTCAGCAGACAAAACATATCTCATGGAGGAGTCATAATGCACTGATAATAACAACCTAAGTTATAACGACATAATATAGTCACTAAATGTTGTTGGAAATATATCAGTAGACTCATAAGTTTATTAACTCCATATAATTAATGTTTTTGAAGACTTAGTGTGATAAAGTCAGCTACCATGACTCCTTGAACATTAACAGTTCAAGAGGTGCTGCATTAAATTTCGATACGCAATTAATATTCGTTTATGAACGAATTGAGGAAACTAAGTTTTGTATCGAACACATTCATGATATGCTTAAGGATCCTATATATGAAGGGCCACTACCCATAAGTCTTATTAAGAGAGCTCATAGACGGGTATTAGTTAATGGCCATGCGCAACTGCATATCGTACTATGAATGACTAAGTATTAGTTAATTTTTCCTCATCAGTTTGATTTTATACGTCTCTAAGAATATGTCAAGTCGACATAATGGCATATAAGACAAATAAAGTTACAAATCAAACAAAGGGCTTACGCGTATTTTGATCATGACGATTAGGTTTTAAATTAAGGCTATAGTATGATTAATGGGGTCCTGAGTCGCATAATGATTCAACGGCTGTATTTTTCTGCTATAGTACTTGTTTAAGGCTAAAATGAGTGTTAACTCCTGATCAGGTTTATCTAATACTCATAGTAAATGATTACTCGGCTAAGTGGGAGAATGTAAGATTAAATATATTATGTAACAATATTTAATCTATAGCCATTATAATCATTTACATAATAGAGATCAAAATATATTAGAACCTATTATTTAATTAGTTGGTAATTGTTGATGGACCATATTACCCTTAGTAACTAATTGGGTTTCCTCCTGGGTGCTTATATAAGGAGAATTATGTGGAGGTTAGAGGGTTACTCAGTTTCACACATTAGAAACACCCCATTAGTCAATAACATCAATTTCGACCTCCTCTCCTATACCGATTCCCTTATCGGTTTTTACTAAGCCACCATCATCAGTCAGCACCCTAAGGAGGAACCAGACCAAGATGACAATCATGTCAACCCTTAATGGATTCTCTGCTAACCTGTGCTGATGCAACCAAAGGTATGTTTTTCATGTTTTCCTTTATGTTCAAACAGAACTGAACCAACATGCACATCACAAATATTTGAAACCCTTTATGTAAAATAAGAGAAAATGCCAAATAAACAATGAAATGCATATATATATATAGGGTACATACCTTGCCATAATTTTGGAAATTGGTCTTGAGGATATACTCCACAATCACAGGATCAGTTGTATATATCTCGCCACGAAAAGGGCTAATCATTCTGAAGGTTTTGTACTTTGCCGCGAGATCAGCCATGTAATGGTGCAATCTCTTGAAATTGATAAGCATATTAAAAACTGTCCCGCCAATCGGATGGTACTTCTTCGTTTGTTGATTGTAGATGTAGAGGAAAATAAGAAGAAGAAATAGAGGTATGATAACCGTTATGAAGATTAAATTTAAGAGAAAGTTCATGGAAAATCCCATTTTAGAAATGAGATTTGATTTAGTTTGATGAATAACATGATCCTTGCGTCTTTCAAATTAATAGTGATTGCTATGGCGGTTGAGTAGTCGACCTTGGCCACAACGTCCGGTGTCACGGTGATTGGCACGTCGTTCCTTGTTGTTAAAAAAAAAATTAAGGCTAATATTGGCCAAGTGATTCGAGGTATGGTCAATTAGAGCCAATGATTGCCAATTGTAGCTGATTAATGTCAATTCAGACCGTTTATGATAAATTAGCTCTTATATATCAATAGGATAAATATTGGTCAAATACATGTAGTTAGGGCGAATATTGGTCAATTACGGTAGTAAGGTTATTATCAGTGGCGGACATAGAGCGGGTCGGAGTCTCCGGACCCTAATATTTTAAAAAAAAATTAGTAGATTCGATATATTAAATTTTATAAGGACCCATAAATAAAATTAGGTGGACACTAAAGAAAGAAAAGGAAAGTTGGTGTAGTGTTAAACCCCCATCTTTACCAACAAGAGGTCATGAGTTTAATCCTTGTATAGACCATTTATTTTTTATTTTTATTTATAAATCTAATTCAAATCTCGCTCTGACCCGTCCCGAACGAGGACCGACCCGAAAATTTTAACGTATTGTTATGAAAATTTTGAACACTGAAAAAAATGGACCCCATTGGAAAAAAAAATATGGGTCCGTCACTGGTTATTATCTGTTCATTAGGCTAAAGGGTGTGAGGGTCATGGTTGGGACATAATTCACGACCTAGGAACATGAATGGAATGCTACACCACCCCCTTGCTTGATCCACCATGGTTTGCATGGATTAAACCATGGCACCATGGTCCTCCTTTCCATTTTTTAAAAAATCATTTCCTTTTTCTTTAGAAAAAGATAAATTAAAATAAATAAGGGGCTAGTGGTTTGGGTCATGACAACATCCTTAGGGTAGTTGTTTTGGATGGTGGATTAGAGGTGGGTGACATGACACTGACGTGGAGGGTCATGGTGGTCATAAGAGTCATAAGAGTCATGACCACATCCTATAATCTTATTGGTCAAATACGGTTAGTTTTGATCATTATTGATTAATGACACTTAATTAAGGTTATTAATGGTTAGTTATGATAAATGGTGGCCAGTTGGGTTATTAATGGTCATGTGGTTTGAGTTATGGTCAATTTTGGCAAGTTAGAGCCAATATTGGTCAATTATAGCTAACAATTGTCACTCAAGATCATTTAACCATTTAGGGTAAAGTAGTTAATTCCTGATCAAACAGGTACCTTATTGGCTATTGTAGATCACTGTTTTGGGTTGCTATTAGTTAATTAGGTTTATTGATCTTTTTTAACAGCAACAATGATAAATATATATCAAAGAGAGCTAGCGGGAGACAAGCAAAAACCCGATACAATCATATGGAAAAAAACCCAAATAAAACCCGATCCCCTTTCATCCGAGTTTAAGCCTGAAATATACCAATATGGGGACATAATTTCCATCTATCACAATCTACTACAATGTTTTTAGACCTCACTTTAACCCAACTGAAGTTGTTCACCATAATGTCTTCTACCAGTTGGGCTGAGGCTTTCTTTGTGGAGAACTTCCATGAATTGCGATTTTTCCAAATTGACAAGAAAGTTGAGTATATAATCAGTTGAGATGCACTTTTTCCAGCTTTGAACCTGCTATCTTAGTGCAATAATCCAGGAGCTCATGGACAGAAGAGAAGGATGAAAGATCAGACCCGCACAATTGCGAAATTTTCCTCCACACCAAGTCTGCAACCGGGCAGCGGATGAAAAGGTGGTTTATATCCTCCAACTCAGTGTGACATAGAGTGCAAGCCGTATTAGGAAGATGCAAGCCCCTATGAATCAGTGAACTCGAGACGGGGATACCATTTAGAGACAACCTCCAAATGAAACACCTAATCTTTAGTGGTATCCATTTCAGCCAGGAGACTTTGATTAGAGGGATGTCTCCTTGACCCGACCCAATCCATTTCCTGCACGAATTTGTCGAGAAGTGGCCATCCCCCTCCCTAGTCCATAGCCAAGAGTCCTTATCACGTTTCAATTGATAGGAAGGAATCATGTCCTGAATGTCGATGACCTCTTGTTTGATTACCTCCGGGAGACGCTTCTTTTTCCACTTCCAATTAAATGAGATCTGGTTGTTTTGAAGAAAAACCACTCGATGAGCTACTAAACATCTTTTTTGTTTCTCAAGATTGTAAAGGACAGGAAATAGGTCCATTAAAGGCGAAAGCCCGAACCAAGCATGGCTCTAAAAATGGGTGCAGTTCCCATCCCCAACCACCTTTCGGATGATTCTATTTAAAATTAGGCCCTCATCTAGAAGAACTTTATCCGCCCCCACAATATGTGACCAAGCATCACGAATCGAACTCTTTCCAATGTCATCTGGGAAAAAAGTAACTTTATGAATTGCTTTGACCACAGTAGCCCATAGACTGGATTGATCTCTGAGCACACGCCATTTCCATTTGATTAGTAAGGCTAAATTTAAATCTTTCAGGTTGCCCACTCCTAACCCGCCTTTTTTTTTGCTTTCACAATTTTCCTCCAGGCCACCCAATTTATTTTTTACCCCCGAGATGCCGCCCCACAAAAACCCCCTCCTTATGCCTTCCAGTCGATTGATTATGGAAACTAGCGCCTTAAACATAGAGAAAAAAAATACAATGGTAGGCTGCCTAAAACCGACTTGACAAGGGTTAATCTCCTGCCAAAAGAGAGATTTTTTGCTTCTCAGCTACTTAGCTTATCCTTGAACTTTTTAATTGCCGATTCCCAATGCTTTCTTAACTTCATATTGGCGCCAAGGGGCAGGCCAAGGTGCAGAAAGGGGAGCTGGTCTAGTGTACAACCCATTATTTCTGCCATATCCATCACTTCGTCCTCCGAGCAACCGATACCCATTAAACTGTACTTGTGGTAATTTATACGAAGACCAGACACGATGTAGAAGTATCAAAGAATACGCTTCAGATTCAGAATATTCTAGTGATCCCATTCACCTAAAAACAAAACATCGTCCGCGTACAAAGTATGCGAAATGATCGGGCCATTGTTTGGGAGCTATAGACCTTTAAATAAACATGTTTCCACTGCCACTCGAATTAGTGCTGAAAGACCTTCCATGGCAATGATGAAGATAAAAGGGGAAAGAGGGTCACCCTGGTGCACCCCCCTCTCCATAGGGAATTCATTCGTAGGAGAACCGTTAATGAGCATGGAGGTTCTACCCGAACGTCAAAATTGAGTTATTTCATCATCAAGTCAATAAAATGATAATTTACTGTATCGAACGCCTTGGATAAATCGACCTTAAAAATAAAAGCTTACCGAGGACTTTTTAGCCCAAGCTTGAACCGTATTGTCACACCCCGATATTTCCACGTATTTCCGGTGGGCCCGGTGGGAAGTATCGTGACGTAGTTGATATCATCATAGTCAAACAATCACAGTTCAATGCACAACGGAAGTCTAAAAGTAATAATTATACAAGCCGATTTGAAAGTAACATAAGTATTACAAACGGAATGTAAAAAGATCCACAGGCGGATCAAAACAAAAGAAGATAATTGTTCAACAGATTTTTAAGCATCTAAAGCTTGCAAGACTCTTTATTGATACTAGGAGTAGCCAGCCCATTTCGCTTAGTACCTGCACATAACCTTTTTGGAAAATACGTCAGCTTATACAGGTAAATACAATTAACCGACTCTTTTTGAAAAGTATTTATAAAATTGATTTAACTGCACAAGGCACAAATATTCTTTTATAACTTGGGATAATTATTTAAAAATAATCTTGTAAAAGAATTATATGTTTGTTATACGTTCAGTAGCCCGGGTTAAATACCGGGTTAAAGATTAATAGACACACCACATAATATAACCTACGGCGAGTTATTCTCGAACAAGCAGGTATATCATTTTACATACGCACCGGCAGGTGTATGCCTACACCCCATGCTTAAGTCGTGGCTATTTCAATGAATGAGCCAAGGATATCCAGGACATGGTCATTAACCCCCCAAATGCTTAAAACAAACAAAACGGATTAAACGGGTTATCTCAATAATTTAACCTTCATACGATTAAAGATTCAATACCCGACCAAGCGGTATTTCATATACCGTACCCCAAGCCCGTATAAGGAAAAAAATAAGTTAAAAGTATTTACCTGAGCAAAAATATAAATTTATTCCCAGACGTAAATCAATCAAGCAAGTACAGATAGCTTTTACCGGGCTCCTAATCTGGAACGAAGGTTTTTAATAACATATTAGAATCCTAACGGGTCTTATTTAAGTCTTAACTTAGACCGGTTAGTTTTAAAGAAAGGCATACGCATCAAAACGCAAGATTAAGCGAAGACCGTATTAGAATGTGATTTAGACCCGAAAAGTACGAAGACTTGTTTAATATGGGTAAACCAAACACATTCTGAATTTTGAAGTGAAAATGATAAGGTTTGATCCGTTTCGGTTAATTTATGTAAACTAGTTACATAAACCGTACCGAACGCGAAAAATGCATAACGGGTAACCAAATGAGTCATGAACAGGTTTCCTAAGTTAATATGCTTAAAATGTGTTATGATATCAGTAGGATACCTTCCATTATGCCCAAAACGAATTTAAAATCAATTTAAGCCCCGTAAGGGTAATTTGATCATTTTAAAGCTTATAAAAGAGGTTAAACAACAATCTGAGTTTTTGGTCTAAAATAATCATTAAAAATATTTATTTTATCAATTTATATCAGTAAGATTTTGTATATAAGTGAAATTTATCATTTATGACCAAACTATGCACCGTATGGGCATTTTGGTCATTTCACATAAGCTTTAAGGGTCAGTTCTGGAAATCTGAGTTTAAAACTTTTACCTACTGTTAAAGTATTAAAATTTAATTATAATATCAGTAGGTAATGGGTCTTAAATGTTAAACATGGTTTTAACCCATACTATGTGTTTAAAACGCGTAAAAAGTCGGTTTTAGGCGATTTTGTAGGTTATATAAGGAAAGCTGAGATTTTTATCAGTCTAGAAGGCTTTAAATATTTTATTTAACATATGAAATCAGTAGAAAAATATTTGGTATCAAAATGTTATGTAAAATTCATTTTATTAGTAAAAAGGGTATAACCGTCAATTACCGAATCAAAGCAAGAACCCCATGTTATGAAAAGTTTAAAAATTAATAAAAATCTCCAAAAATCCCAAAATATTATATTACATCAGTGGGTAAAAGGTTTGGTGTCAAAATTTGGGTTTAAATGGGTTTTATGCCAAAAATATCGTTTAATTAATAAAAAGGCTTCAATTTACGATATCGAGCATAACTCCTAATTTAGACCTCAAACTTATGTCAAATTTTTAGGACATGTTTATAAATCAGTAATAAAGGTTTTTGTCCTCTCACATTTCCAAAAATCTCGTTTTAATATCAAAAGGGCATAATGGTCAACAATTAAGCAATTAACGGAAACATGCATATGAATCAGATTTAATAAGAACCATTTAGTATAATCTCAGAGGGTTATACTAACATGTAATATGGTCCTAATGGAACCCTAAAGCATATCTAAACTAAGCTAAATCGGGTCAGAACTGAAAGTCAAAGCAAAAGTCTACTTTTGCGACTTTCGGTTCCGAACCGAGCCTAAACTCGGAATTGTCGGGTTGAACATGCTTAAACATGTTCTTACATTATTTACTAAGTTATTTTAGTGTTAAAACATGTTCCATAACTTCTACATTATCAGTTATGAATTTATTTGCAAAAATAGTTTCTGTTGACTTTTTAATATTAGGTTTGACCCGACAATTGACCAAGTTAGAGTGATAAACAGTGGGTGCCCTTTTAAGGGTTTATTACCCACATAATTACCAACTCATAGCCACTTTCAATTCGAATAATGGTTGGACCGTTTGTGATTAATCACAAAGTCAAAGCAGAATTACGTCAACTTTGACTTTCGGTCATTTCACTAATAAAAACTTAATTACAGAGGCTAAGTACACTTACAAGATTCCTTAGTACGAAGATTGAGACTAATAGAGTTTCCTTCAAAAGTAGGATGCTCCAGAAAGTGATTAAAAAGCTTAAAGACTTGGGAGTAATGTTTGAGAGTATGAATTGATCATGCAAGTGAGAAATGCTGCCAAAAACCCACCTATTTATACCCATTGAAGGTGTCATCAGATCAATACAGGTGTCTTGGCTCTTCCTTGATCAGTACATGTGTCCAAAATGGTTTTTAAAACCATCAAACAGTCCCTAGATTTGAGTTAAACCATGCAAGGGTGAAGAGAGGTGCAGCAACCTGCACCTGTGCATGCTTCTGCCCAGATCAGGGCGTCGCGTCGCACGACGGAAGAAGGTGTTGGTGGTGGCATGATGCCACCATAGGGGTGACCAGATCAGCAAGTTTCAATAATTGACATTTTCACCCCCTGGACCTTCTAAAGCGTAAATTCTTTCATTTTAAGCTCATTTAACCCATTTAACTTTTATTTCTATGATCCAAGAGATATAACCAAACACCGTTAGGTCCGGTTTCGTTAAATGATAACTGAAAACACAAGTTTTGCCTTGTTGACGCTTTTAACCTCTTAATTACGAAAGTTAACGTATTTTCCTCATACGATATCGAAACCTTGTGAAATTTTTATCACTTATTCTTGGGGGCATAATTAATCGTTACAAGGCTCCAGGTTCGTTAAAAGGTCACTCAGAGGTATTATTTAAACATGTCGACACATTTAACCCTCGCGTCGTGTAAACTTTCACTTTCTTCCACAAACGGTTTCATACGCTTCATGATTTATTCGTTTAAGGGTATAAACATCGTGTAGGGTTGTTGAAAGGCAAAGTTATCAAATGTTGACACTTTGAATCCTCTTACACCCATACTTTCTTCGTTTGTCAACTTTTGTCCCTTGTAATCAATTTGTTACGCGTTTAAGGTCCATGACACGTGTCGATACTATATTGGACATGATTTTTGCGAGGTGTTCCATCCTCACCCCCTTAAAGAAATCTCGACCTCGAGATTTACTGAAATAAATGAGGGTACTTCTGTTTCATTGTGGATTCAACCTCCCACGTATATTCGGGACCTCTACGGGCATCCCATTTAACCTTCACAATCGGTACATGCTTCCTTTGAAGCTTCTTAACTTGTCGATCCTCGATCGACAAAGGTTTTTCAACAAACTTTAAGCTCTCATCAATATGCACATCCTTATGTGACATGGCTAGCGATTCATCAGCTAGACACTTCTTTAAGTTGCAAATGTGGAACACATTGTGAATTCCACTGAGCTCTTCAGGCAGATTTAGCTTGTAAGCCACTGTTCCGACACATTCGATGATCTCGAATGGTCCTATGTATCTTGGGCTTAGCTTGGCCTTTTTGCCAAAAAGCATCACCCCTTTCCAAGGTGATACCTTAAGTAGCACTTTATCACCTACCATGAATTTCAGAGGTTTACGCCTTTTGTCTGCGTAGCTTTTCTGCCTATCCATGGCAGCTTTGAGAAGATCACGTATTTGCACAATCTTATCTGTCGTCTCTAGGACTATATCAGGTCCTGTTAGTTGGACATCTCCAACTTCCCCCCAACAAACTGGCGTCCTGCACTTTCTTCCATACAAAGCTTCGAAAGGTGCAGCTTGAATACTCGAATGATAGCTACTATTGTATGAAAATTCAATTAATGGAAGATGATCATCCCAACTTCCACCTAAATCAATAACACAAGCTCGTAGCATATCCTCAAGCGTTTTAATCGTACGCTCGCTTTGCCCATCCGTTTGAGGACGATATGCAGTACTGAAGTTTAATCGAGTGCCCAAGGATTGCTGAAAGCTTTTCCAAAAATGCGATGTGTATCTCGTATCCCTATCAGAGATAATAGACACTGGCACTCCGTGAAGAGATACAATCTCATCCACATACAGCTGAGCTAACTTGTCGGAGCTGTGAGTTTCTTTAATCGGTAAGAATTGAGCTGACTTGGTCAGTCTATCTACTATAACCCAAATAGTATCATTTCCTCGCTTTGTCTTTGGTAACTTTGTGATAAAATCCATATTTACCATTCCCACTTCCAGGTGGGAAGTTCAGGCTGTTGCAGCAAACCTGACGGCTTCTGGTGTTCGGCTTTAACTTGCGCGCACGTCAAACATTTGGCCACATAAGTGGCTATAGATTTCTTCAAACCTATCCATCAATCACAGCCAGGATGAAATCCTGGTACATCTTATCACAGCCAGGATGAACAGAATATTTGGAGCTATGGGCTTCTTGAAGAATCACATCCCTGAGTCCTCCATAAATTGCAACCCATATTCGTTCATTCAATCTTAGGATTCCATCTTTGCCATATGATAATTGTTCAGCAATTACGCCCAACTTCTCATTTGGGTAGTTAGCTTCTAATACAGCTTCCTTCTGAGCGGCTACCAACCTTTCATTCAAGTTGTTCTTCAATTCAATACTCTTGGCATTGATTCTAATGGGCTTAACTCTTTCTTTTCAGCTCAAGGCATCGGCAACCACATTTGCCTTGCCTGAATGATATCGGATTTCACAATCATAGTCGTTCAGCGTTTCCATCCATCGACGTTATCTCATGTTCAGATCCTTCAGGTTAAACAGATGCTAAAGGCTCTTATGATCAGAATAGATCACACACTTGGTACCATATAAATAATGCCTCCAAAGTTTTAGTGCAAACACAACGACACCCAATTCCAAATCGTGGGTGGTGTAATTCTTTTCGTGCACCTTTAATTATCGCGAGGCATAGGCAATGACCTTGGCTTTTTGCATGAGTACACAGCCCATTCCAGTATGTGATGCGTCGCAGTAAACCACAAACTCTTCAATTCCTTCAGGCAATGTCAAAACCGGAGCATTGCTCAACTTCTGCTTAAGAATCTCAAAGGATTCTTGTTGCTTAGGACCCCAATCAAACTTTACTCTTGCGGGTCAGCGATGTCAGAGGTGCGGCAATCCTTGAAAAATTCCCAATAAAACGCCTATAGTATCCTGCTAGACCCAAAAAGCTACAAATCTCTGTGGGCGTCTTCGGTTCTTGCCAATTCATGATGGCTTCAATCTTAGCGGGATCCACCTGGATACCACGCTCGCTCACAACATGTCCAAGAAATTGGACTTCACGAAGCCAAAACTCGCATTTAGAAAACTTGGCGTAGAGCTTCTCTTGCTGAAGAAGTTTAAGAATACATCGAAGGTGCTTTTCATGATCAGCCTGGTTCTTCGAATAAATAAGAATGTCATCAATGAAGACGATGACAAACTTGTCCAACTAGGGTTTGCAAACACGATTCATGAGATCCATGAACGCTGCTGGTGCATTAATGAGCCCGAAAGGCATCACCAAGAACTCGTAGTGACCATAACGAGTTCTGAATGCAGTCTTATGCACATCTTCATCTCTGACCTTCAGCTGATGGTATCCTGATCTTAAATCAATCTTGGAGAAATAACTTACTCCTTGAAGTTGATCGAATAGATCATCGATCCTAGGAAATGGGTATCTATTCTTGATTGTAACCTTGTTTAGCTCTCGATAATCAATGCATAAACGCATTGATCCATCCTTCTTCTTCACAAACAGAATCGGTGCTCCCCAAGGAGATGAGCAAGGTCGAATAAAACCTTTTGCCAGCAAATCATCTAACTGAGTCCTTAACTCTTTCATCTCAGTTGGAGCCAACCGGTAAGGTGCTCTTGCAACTGGTGCTGCTCTAGGAATAATGTCAATTCTGAACTCTACTTGCCTATCTGGAGGTAAACCAGGTCGTTCTTCAGGGAATACATCTGGATATTCAGAAATGATAGGGATGTCTTTGATCTTGGGCTTTGGTTCATCAATAGTCACTTGTGCCATGTAAATGACACAACCCTTCTTCAAACACCTTGACTCCTTAAGCATAGACACTTGCTTAGGCAACCTATACTGGGTATCCCCTTGAATTGTCAATGGCTCACCATAAGGAGTTTTAATAACCACTTGCTTCTTATCACAAATGATCTGAGCTTGGTTATGAGATAACCAATCCATGCCTATTACTATGTCGAATCCAGCTAGTTTCAAAGGAAGCAAAGATAACGGAAAAGAGTGGTTCCTAATGGATATAAAACATCCATCTAACACGGTTGAAGCAGTTTCTATGGTACCATCGGCCAATTCTACTTCATATTTTATGCTTAGGGTTTTAACAGGCAGATTTAATAACTTACAAAATTTATTATCCACAAACGACTTATCTGCACCCGAATCAAATAATACCCTTGCATAAACATCATTGATAAGAAAGGTACCTGTTATCACGTTGTCGTTTTGAATGGCCTCCTGAGCATTCATTTGAAAGACCCGAGCATTGGTCTTTTTACCTTCTTCAGGCTTCTTTGCATACTTTGGGCAGTTGGACTTGATATGCCATTTCTCATTACAGGTGTAACAAGTTGCATCCTTTATCTTCTTGCAATCTAATTTTTTATGCTCGCTTGATTTGCAGATCCCACAAGCCCTAGGCTGCGATTGGGATTTTGATTCGAACCTGCACTTCCCCAGATGACGCTTCTTGCAGGTTTTACACTTGGGTTTTTCACCCGTCTGCTAGCTATCCTTCTTGAGCCCTGAACTCTTCTTGTTCTCAGAGTTCCCCTTATAGAACGACGTGAGTTCTCATCCTCACGTTTCCTTTTCCCTTCATCGGAATTCCTAAGCGATCTCTGCCTGACCGCATCGAGAGTAAGAGATAACGACAAATCAGCCACTGACCTAAAAGTGGTGGGTCTAGACGCTTTCACACTTGCCTTGATTTCTGGGGCTAGTCCCCCAATAAAACGAGCTATGCGTTTTGGTTCCGGTGTAACCAAGTATGGAACCAATCGTGACATGGTATTGAAACTGGTAAGGTACGCCTGACAGTCTAAGTTCTTCATGACCAAGGTCAAGAAGTCAGTCTCAATTTTCTCAACTTCATGTTGAGGACATAAATTCTCTTTGATTAAAGCAACAAACTGATCCCATGTCAGATTATACAACGGGATCTTCCCAGTAGCTTGGATCAATGACTTCCACCAAGCTAGAGCTTATCCTTTAAACGATTGCGACACAAACTTCACAATATATTGCTCTGCACAACCACTAATATCGACCACAGTGTCCATCTCATCGAGCCAGGTCATACAATCGATAGCTCCTTTCTCCCCTGTAAAGTCTCTAGGCTTGCAGGAGACAAAATATTTATAAGAACAGGTCTTAGCACGGGGCTCTTGATTGAGCACAACTTTCTTAGACGGGACACTCCTCTGGTTTGATGAATGATGAGATTCACTCTTGCGAGCTGTATGAGTCTTGGAGGGTGGTTTTGAATGTGGTACAGACTGAGTTCTAACGCGAGTTCCACTCGATTCATTAAATTGTCTGTCAAGAGCTTGAGTAACGGCATTATCTATTAATGCCTGCAATTCTGCGCCTGCTACATTAACTCTGGTAGTATCATTATTCTCCCTCGGGTGGCTGTTGACCTCATCTGATCTAGCCATGTAGCTTGATGCTACATAAAATAATGACAATGATTTATTCAGAAGTCTATAACAGTATTGTCATTCTTGATGATTTATTAACCATGGTATTAATAAACCATATTGGTTAATTTGTTAAGCATATTCATTCAGGATTTTTCATTATAATTATCCTCAGTTATAATTCATTAAAATATTATAATGGCACAAAAGGCCCAGTCACAAGGACAATTTTAAATTATAAGCCATGATCTTATAGGATCGAGGCATTTAGGTTTGAACGTAGTTCATTACCTTTCTTGACAGCGAGTCATAGACTACAACTGTCTTTTGTCTTATATGACAATGAATATGGCCCGTAGGCCCTACATCACAAATGGATGTTTAAAAAATAAAGAAAGAAATTGGAAGAATCCAATATAAGGATGACTTATGTGATTTTATCGAATCACATTTGCCAGGAGTGTTAACATGTTTTCAGATGTTAACAAGGAATTGAATCTTAAAAAGGAACTACCATCATGGCCTTGTCTTAATATGACACATAGGCTAGGTTTTGCCTTTAAGATTTTCTTTAATATTTAATGGCAGATCAATATAAAATGAAATGTTTTATGTTGATTTATATCATATATATTTTATTTATACATATAATGACAAAATGAAATTTTGAACTAAAACATTCCACTAAATTAAGAAGGAGTACATAGGTGCCCTAAACGGGACTTTTACATAAATAACTTGCCCACGCAGGGGCTAAAATGAAAATACAAGTCCTCGCAGGGACTGAATACATAAATAGATGTCCACACAGGGACTTAATTGAAACTAAAAATTACAAAACAAATAAAATAAGGAATTTCAATAATCCTTTCTGTTCTTCCCCTTGATTAAATCAGCCAATCCCTTAAGTAGACACCGACGGCTTCTACGCTCCCTATGAACATCCCGCTCCACCTGGTTCAGCCTCTGAATGATCTCCTGCTGCTGCGGTGGTTGGACAAGTGGTGGGTGCGGCTGCTGCTGCGGCTGAGGCTGAAGAGGTGGTGGGTATTGATACCCATAAGCTGGGTATCCAGTCTGGTAGTAAGCTCCGTAGGGCCCTTCAGGATGAAGAGCATTGTAGTTTGCCGCTACAAGATACGGGTCAACGTCAGGGGCATTGTAGTAGTTGTAGCCAGTATGGGCTGGCTGCTCAAAAGGGTTATACGATGCTGCACCAGCGTACGAAGGAATTGGGTTATCAAAACCCATATGTGGTGCTGATGGTGGTGCGACTGGCGGAGAGTCGACCTCTGAAACTGGGTTTGAAGGCCCACCCATCTGTGGGTCTTCATACAGTGGTGGGTAGTGACTGCCACTGGAGTGTTGGGGGTGCTGAAGTGGAATCCCCCTAGCACGGACATCCGTGCTCCTGATCTTCTCCGCCTCGGAGGCTCCGGAGGCGGTTGCTGCTCTGGCGACGGCGGTGGCGGTGGAGTAACCGCCTGGAATCGTGAATCCTCAGAGGGATCCTGCTACTGCTGATGAGGTGGGTTAAAAGGGGGAGTGAACTCCTAAGGGTATGAGGCAAACCTTGCTTCATAGCTGTCTGGGCCCCGGTACGGAGAACCGTGAAAAGACGATCCGTCAGAAATCTCTATGGGATGCGTGGGCGTCCCAGATGGTGGCTCGGAAAGATCCGGATCTTCGTCCATATCCATGTCTTGATCACCGGAAAAATGATCTTCTGGTCCCAATGGGTTAAACCCCACTGGTTCTTGCACCTGATTCACCGGATTGAACCGGCTCTGAAAATACGGGGTCGGGTCTTGAAATGCGCGGTGCGACCCCGACCGCTGCAGTGGTAAGTAGGAGTGGCGAGAGTTATTGGGCTCATTTTCTGAATGTGGCCCAATGGAATGGTGATACGAGGGCAAAGAGCTTAGCGAGACAGATCGCCTCGCGGGTTCCAAATACGTCCTCCAGTCTTCTTGAGGACTAGTGCTCATGGTTGCTGATGGAGTTCGCCGGTGTGATTGTCCGGCCTCGTGGTCATGACTTGCAAAAACTGGGGCTTTTCCGCCTCCACCTCGTCCTCGGATACGCGGCGGCATTTTCTTGTCCCTGTCAAAACAAACAAAGGAAACAACAAAGGAAAACAATAAAGGACAAAATAAAAGATTAGAATATAAGTAGCTTACTAAATAAATATCCTTTGGCTTGCTCATTTGTTCACTCTTGGTCCGGATCACCTTATAAACAAACTCATCAACCACTTTGAGATTTTTCTTCAGCTCTGCTTCCGACCCGATATTCAAATACTTCTTGATCTTCCATGTTATGTCAACTAGTCTATTGTAAGTCAACTCATTTGCATCGTTGAATGCACGGCTGAATCTAACACCTTCTTCATTTGATCCACTCAAGTTGTCAAGATCAACTCCAAAAGCAACTTTAAATATTGAATCCGTTGTTTCTTTCATGAAAAAGTTCTGTATGTGTACATATCATGAATGTGATTTAGCTAGCTATAATGCCAATAATCAATGGAGTAATACATCATATGTTAACTAGTGATAAAGAATGAAAACTTTACGTTTATATCAACGACTTGATTGCTCTTTGCTGCTTCTAAAAATATGTTGCCTAGTTTTACTATGTTTTTTCTGAAGGTTACACCGCTAAAGTCTCTCAAAACTTTCGTAGAGAACTCGTGGCTTGATAACTTCCGCTGTTCTTGCCATTTGTCCCCATCAACTGTGAATATACCGTCACCTAGAAAATCTTCTAGCAAGTTGTGGACATGCATTCCCTACATTAATTTGCATAATTGTAATGTCTAGTGTGTGCATGCACGTCACAAAAATTTGAAACCCTTTATGTAAATTACGAGAAAATGCCAAATACTAGTTTTGAAACAATGTAATCCATATAGGGTACTTACCTTGCCATAATTTTGGGTGTGTTTTTTCGGCTTCGGCAATTCTTTTGATCTTTTCTCGGGGTTAAAATCTGATCAGGTCTGATGAATTCTGATCACTGTAAAATCATTATCTGCAACAATTTTTGAGAAACCTAAGGATGAGTACATCAGTTGGGGTTATATAAAAAGGGAGGGGTCTAGGGTATCCTTATTTAGTGTGTGTGTGTGTGTGTGTGAACATTTGGTGTTCAGGATTGGCACAAGAAGTTGGTTTGGATGTGTGTGCGTTTTGGCATGTGTATTTTATGGGATCAAGCCGGTTGATATCTAAAAGGGGGTCGGGTGATGCGAGGGTTGGATTGGTAAACTTTAAGATCAGTACAATGAAATTCTAAACGGGTCAAAATGGTTATATTTATATTGAAAGTTGCTCTAGTTAATATTTAATATTGGCTGAATATGAAATCAATCTTTAATTTTCAGAATACTGATAATTGACCTATTATAAAATAATACAAGCCTTCCCATAACTCAAATTAAGGGTGTGGCTGTTGGCTTAGTTCTCATTACAACAAACTACATTTTTGCGTGGTACTCTTTTATGCTATCAAAAATCTTATAGTCGATTTTGTTGTGTAAGTTCTTTAGAGTATCATCCCTGGTTTGTAGTACCAGAGTTTTGTATATTATGAATCTAAATTTTTAGGATCATGTGTTATATTTTTAAGCTGTAGGATATGTTCAACATTCTTAAGTTGGTTTATGCTTCACACAATATGGATGCCTATTGGGCATGGAATTGAAAATTCCACCTCGTCCTCCTTGCTATTGTTTTGCGGAGGTAACTTATTTTATTTCAACTTTATTCTCTTCGGTTTCTGTAATTTTGTTTGGTTTTGTGAAATTCTACAATAGTTGATTGCATGATGTTTAAAATTCCAGTTTGTAAATGCTCGAGATGTTGAAGATGCAATTAGGGGCCGGGATGGCTATAATTTTGATGGTTGCCGCCTGAGGTTACAATACGTTTATATTCATTGCTACAACTTATTACATGTTTTTATGCTATTAAAAAAATTGATATGTATATACAAACAATGTGCAATGAGACAATGACGCTAACTGGTTATTTTGAATTCATTAGCAATGAGACAATGAAGCTAAAAGAGGTATTGTCAAGTGAGGTTGGGTTATAAAGAGTGGACCGGAAAGTCAGCGACTGAATTGGGGAACTTTACAATAAATTCAATTGAACTAGTTGACCCTTATTCTTATCTTTTCATAGTTTATATGGTATATATGGGTTGAGATCCTGTACAAACAGCACATTCTGTGAGAACTATAAGAACAGATCTGAGCCATCCAACTTTTAGATCAATGGTTAGTGTTGATTACCATTAAAAACCTTATATTTAATTATTATCGTTATAAGAATAGGGGTAATATAGTAAAAGTGCTATTTGGATACCCCACCAAATCTCCGAACTTATCTGTCGGTCCCCCACTTTTGCGAATAACGGTACCTCTCTCCCTCCTATCTGAAACGTCGCATAAGAACATTCATAATCGTCTTCATCATCAAACGCAGAAACTGTGCAGGATGTCAACCCGGCCTGAAGAAAGAAGCAACGTGAAGAGAATATTGTGCTGATCGATCGAGGAGACTTGAAATCTTCTTCATCATCAAACATAGAAACTGTGCTATCTCCGAAATCTCTGTTAGTCCACCTTTGTAGATAGAAGCAACGTGAAGAGAATATTGTGCTGATTGATCGAGGAGACTTGAAATCAGGTAAGGGTTTTTCTTTTTGAGAATTTTGTGTGGTTCGTCTCCTGGTTCAGGTTGTTAGGGGTTTTTTTTTTTTTTTGGAGGGGGGGGATGCTGCTTGGACATGATTATTTTAGGGGGGAGTTCTGATTGTCGTTCATTGAATGTTTGTGCTATCGGAAGTTCAGATTGTTAGTAAACTAGGCTTTGTTGAATCGACTGACATATGTCGTTCATGGGATGTTTGTGCTGTCAGATGTGCTGCTGTAATGTGAGCACTGATTGTTGTCACCGAGTTTTGTTAATGGAAGTTCCCCCGGTGGTGTGTGTGTTGGCGGTTATGTCGACGGCAGTCTGTGCTACTGGGTGGTGTTATCTGACGAGTTGCGGTTATGTCTAACATGATGTGCTAACTTCAAATTATTATTTTGTGCTGACTTCTATATATTGTGTTGCTAGTATGTACTGACTATGGTGTTATGTGGTGAACAGGTTCTGAACATTGGATTGGGGCAAACCAAATATGGATGATACACAGAGGAAAAGAAACATCAGCCGAAAAGGTATTTTTGGGGTTTTTTGGAATTACAGATGAATCATACATGTGTTATGGTTGTATTTATTTTGGCTTTTTTAGACTTATACATGTGTTTAATGTCCTTAAAAACAGTAGATCACAAAGATGTTCCGAACGATGTTGCATCAGATAGGAGTCAAGAAGGGAATGTTAGGACGGCTAAACGAGGTGTGCTATCATTGTATTAATATGATTATTTTGATTGTCGTGTTGTTGTTTTGCTGTTGATTTTATTGTATTTTCAGTCTCTCCGAGAACCAAAAATGAAAAGTGTGGCAAAGTTGAGGGGTTCAAAGTTTTATCAAAGTCCTCGAAAGGTTTACTCATTTGAATAGACACAATGTTTTAAGATGTTTATAAAACTATTTTCTATTGTTTTACTTATGTTCATGCAGGTTTAGAAACACCACCCTCCAACAAAGGTAAGGGATACAAGATTGAATGATTGATACAATTAAAGTGCCATTTCAAAAAAATATGAAAGCGAAAACAATGTTAAGGTTTAAAAAAGGTAATGACGACTTGTATTATGATACAATTAAGTTTCCTTTTTGAAAATACTAATATTATGTATATAAAAATTATAGGAAACGGTTCTGATGGATCCAAAAAAAGAGGAGTCGATCAAAAAACGAAGAGATGTAAGTATTTATGTTTTTTGAACAATTGCAACTTTATTTCGTCAACATTAGTGTTATTTGTAGATCCAAAAAAAAGAGGAGTCGATCAGAAGACAACGAATATGTGCTATGTTATACAAGTTGATGAACTAACGGTGTGCCATATGTATTGTGATTTATATTAGAACGACAGCGATTTTGCGGGTCGGGGCAAGGTTAAGGAGGCCGCACGAGCAGCGAAATTTAGAAAGTCACTGCAAGATATATTGGTAAGCGCAGGAAAGAAAGATCTTGTTGATACGGAACTCCTTATCATACCAATGCTATATGGTAAACATTATTACGTAATATGTTTCAACCTTAAAAAAGGTTCAATATAAGTGTTGGACAATCTGAGGGGAGGAGCATATAATGTTAAATTGTATGGCGGCCAACCACGAAAGCTTGTAAGTGTAACTATTTTAAATTATTAAACAAAATTACCTTTTACAAACACTAATAGTGATGCATATTGAAACAGACAACTGCTTTGTGTCAATACTTGAGAGCAAGTAAACACCCAGCTGCAGACGACCTATTGAGCTGTGAACCAACTAGGTTGGAACTTAGATGGAGAACAACAAATAATTCAAATGATTGTGGTATCCTCGCGATGAGACACATGGAATATTTCAAGGGAGAAACAGCGAACAATTGGAAATGTGGGTTGGGAGAAGAATCACAAAATCAAGTGTACGAATTAAATGATCTCCGATTAAAATACTTAGCGAAAATCCTATTGTCAGACATTAACAGTCACAAAGAATTTGTGTTGGATGAAGTCCGTAGATTTAAAGCGTTGGATCTAGCATCGAGAAAAGAGCTCATGAAAGATGCATATAAGAGGATAAATAAGAGGGTGACCGATTTCTAAGTATTTAGTTAGCACCGTATTTTGGTATTCATATGTTTAGAACAATGCATTAGGCTTTTGTGCTTGACGGAATTTTTATGTTTAGAACATTGCTTATGGTTTTTGTGTATGTAGATATTTTGAAGACTTGTGTATTTCAATATTGATGGATATCGTATTTTGGTGAATAGTATGCCTCTTAACCCGTAAACATTTTGAATTGAAACGTATCAATTGTATTTGAAAACTAAAAAAAAAAGTTGGGTTTAATATAAACCATTACGTTGGAAAACCCAATATCATGGTCAAATTCTAACGAGTTCAGTCTCATATCATGGTCAACACAAAAAAGTTAAGTTCATAATATTGAACAATAAGCACATAATATTGAAAGTTAGCACATTGGACAGAAATTAGCACATAAGGTTAGCACATTGATATAAAGTTAGTCACGCAAGATATGTACAGAAATCAGCACTTAAAGTTTTATAGAAAAAAATATGAACCACACCAAAAGACTTACTGAAATTAAAAACCCATAACGGTGAGTACAAAATACTTAAAAAAAAGATTTGTAAAAAAATACATAACTCGGAAAAAAAGACTTGTAAAAAAAACTTAAAAACTAAAAAGTTGGATCAACTGGCTTCCGGTTTTCCTTCAGTACATGTAGAACGCATATGCTTCATCAAGTGTCCTAAAGCGCATAACGACTTATGGTCTTTTAGATATATTTACATCCGGAATATAAGTAATTTTACCCCTACGTGGTGATTTCTGGACAATTCCAGTTCCATATCTAGCACTACACTCTACATATAAAATGAAAAAAATTGAACTGGATTAAACATCATACCACCTAAACATAATGCATAACAACAGAACAAGGCTTAATAGTCAACGATACGATCATCACCATGTCAATTTTAAATAGCACATTTGGTATTGCTGGAAAACAAAAAAAAACATATTTACAAAAAATGGCACTTTGGATATCATGATAGCACATTGCGATTTGTATCAGCACTTTGGATATGATGATGAAACCAACCAGAAAACACACCACAAAATCATCTACGCAGCACATAAGCCAGTCGTATCAGCACATGAGTTATGAAAAACCACTACCATGAAACAAAAAAAAAATCGTATAGAGAAATTGCACAATACAGATTTATAGTTAGAACTCTCTAGATTCAATCTTTAAATTAATGAAAAAGTAAAACTTGATGGTGAATCTAAAAAACAAACCAATTTTTAAAATAAACAAATAACAAATTACCTGGTGTAACTTCAATTGGTGATGATCCTTCAACTGACGTTCCTGTGTTTGAATCCATCATAAGAAGCGATCAAAAAATATAAAATCGATCAAAATCGATGAAATCAACAATCTGCAAGTAAATCGCAATTGGAAGTTCGCAGATTAAAATCTGGAATGGGAAGTTACATATTCAATCTATGATTTCAAAATTTCCATGAATATAGGGATAATTAAAATCAAGAATTATTTAAATGAAAAAAAGGTAATACAAAAAGACTGAAATACCCTTATTCTATTTTTTTAAAGACAGATGTCACAAATTGGTTGGTTCTTACAGTTCTTACAGTTCTTACAGATATTGAGGTTTGTATTTGATCCCAACTCTGGTATATTTACCATTTTTGTTTTTTCATGCGACATGTTCTTCACAAAGCAACAAGCGCAAGGTGAACTCAACCCTATCGATCTTACGGGTAGTGAACGTCTTTCCAAAAGCGGGTTAACCGGGAACCGGTAAAAGGAAACTCGAGCTGTCAACAAAAGTTTGTCATCATCGTTAATGGTTTTGGCTAATTAGTTAGATATTTATCTTGAAAGATTGTACAATTATGAGAATTTATATTGTTAAAAATATTGTGTTTAATAAATTTTAGATGTTTTATATGATTTGGATGGATATATTTGTGGATATGTGAAATTTAATTTACATTATAGCAGGTTTAAAACAGAAAATAGCTAAAGCATATAAAAAGACATTTTGGTGGCAAAACGATCACAACAAGGCCAAAACCAGTCCAGTCACAAAACGGTCGCAACCAGACCAAAAACCATCCCGGTCGCAAAATAGTCACAACTAGGGGTGTTCTTCGGGTTATTTTTTCGGGTTTCGGGTTTTTCGGGTCGGGTTGTTCGGGTTTTTTGTTAGGAAACAGTGACCTGATAACCAACCCATTAAAAGTTCGGGTTATTCGGATATGGGTTATTCAGGTTCGGGTTAGTTCGGGTCGGGTTATTCGGGTTTCGGGTTTAGATGTAAAATGAAAAAAAGAATGCTTTCTTTAGAAAATATCATCATATATATCATGTTAAAAAAATATCATCACATATTCAAACATCATTTAACAATATGGTATGATAATATTCAAAAGTCTCAAAACTTAATGTTTCAAATACAAAACACTCCAAATCAAATCGCATCTATAAAAAAAGACAACTAATGTTCGGGTTTTTATTCGGGTTATTCGGGTCGGGTTGTTCGGGTTTTTGGTTGGGAAAAAGTGACTCGATAACCAACCCATTTAAGGTTCGGGTTAGTCGGGTTTGGGTTGTTCGGTTTTGGATTTTTCGGTTATTCTCTAATTCGGGTTCGGGTGACTTCGAATTGGGCCGATTTTCGGGTTTCGGATAAAAAAGAACAACCCTAGTCGCAACAAGATCATAACAAGAAGCAGTAGCAAAACTCATGACTGTTTCTGTAGTCGCAAAATCTGGTGGCAAACGTAAAGCAGCGGTCGCAACTTGGTTGCAATAGGGCAATTGCGACGTGTGTTTCTCCGACCACGCTTTCAGTCGCAACAAAGCAATTATAACCGTTTTGCGACTGCAAATGGGGTCGCAATACCCAATTTCAAGTAGTGAGATCGTTTATAACATGTTGTAACAATACAATAAAGCAAACAACAAACATTGAAAAACCTAACAATGAAGCATCTTTACACTACTACAGAAAAAGGCATTTGCTACGGCCAAATCCGTAGCAAATCCGTAGCAAACACCCTTTTAGCTACGAATTTGCTACGGATTTGATTCGTAGCTACAAGTCCCGTCGCGAATTTATTTGCTACGAACTTTAGCTACGGAAATTATGTTTGCGACGAATTTAGCTACAAAAAATGTCGTAAGTATTTTTGCCACGAAATTGCTATGAAGAAGGTTGCTACGAAATTTTGCTATGGGATTTTAGCTACGTATGTTTTTAGCTATGGAAACTTTTAGCAACGATTATTTTTAGCTACGGATACGTGTAGCTACGGAAAATTTTAGCTACGGATGTTTTTAGCTATGGTTATTTTTAGCTACGGAGTAGTTTTGCTACGAATGGGTTGGCTATGATAATTTGCAATGTTTTTGCTACAAAATTTAACTACGAACTTGCTACTAGTTTGGCTACGGATTTTGCTATGAGTTTGACTACATAAATTTGCTACAGTGTGTGTAAATCCATTGAAAATTTTTGTTTGTTTTTTTGCTAAGGATTTAACAATTTATATTAAGAAACTTGAAAATATTATTATTTTTTCATTATTTTTCATTCAATTATTATACTCAAATCTTTGATAAATATAAAAAACCTACATGACTTGATATACAAACCAACAAAATTAAAATACCAACTTATTCAAATAACACAATAAAATCCAAACTACACAAAAACCATCCACCTAATTTCAACATTAAAGAACATTTTGTGGCAGATTATTTGACAACAATTCTAGTCTCCCTTTCATTTAAGTGTATAAACAAACTTTCTTCAATTTTCCGGTCATAGCATATTTCTCTACTTGTTGCCTTCTTCCAGTCCAACTTCAAGGCACCTCAAACTAATAAATGAACATTAACTAGCTTTACATCAAATTACCAAAACCCAGTTACATAAACCAAACAAAACCTAACCCAACAAACCAATCTCCTCTAAGCGCTAGTAAACTTGGTAACAGCCTTAGTACCCTCGGAAACAGCATGTTTGGCCAATTCACCGTAGTGCGACAGTTCCAGAACGATAACGATGAGGCTTCTTCACTCCTCCGGTTGTTGGAGCAGATTTCCTAGCAGCCTAAACAAATCGTCACAAAAAAAAACAATCATAAACGACGAACAGTTTTGTAACAAAATCAAAACGAAAACTGTACAAAACGTTGAAAGAATCAAATACCTTGGTCCATCCCACAAAACTAATTTTGAATATCCAATATCCAAAATTCTTTAAAAAGAATATGCCACCAATATATGCTAGCATTCGCTGGCTGTTGACCATTTTCAATATTACCCACCACTTTTAATAATAATATTAAAAAAAAACAGAAAAGTTGTGAAGCTAGAAGCCAAAAAGACCAGACCTTTATCGGATAGCCAGCCACACCTCCGCCTTCTTCCATCACTTCTTTTCTGCACCTCCGCCGCTCTCCCTCGTTCTCTCTCTAAAAATCTCTACAAATTCCTTCTTTTTTCTTCAACAAAATGGTAACATTATACATCGGTCCACACATTTTTTTGGCATTTAGTGCCCGTCGCAAACGTCTTGTGCTTGCCGGAGAGGACGGGGACGTGGGGGCGGGATGCTGTTGATGGCGGCGCCGGACCTCGACGGTATGGGGACGTCCCCCATACCGCATAGCCTAATAATCTTACTGGAAAAGGTGAGAATAGATGGATTTGGGAACTAGGGTTTCAGATTGCGAAAAGGCTAATCAGGTAAATAATGCCTGGTTATATATATACGTGGAAGTTGAGTTCGCAATGGCTTTTGAATGAGAAATAGTGGATCCGTGTGCTTTATTCTGATTGGTGGAGATTAAAATGAAGGGTTTTGATTAGTTGGAAGGAGGTGACTCGGATCGGGAGTTTGTGTTTGTTTTGACTCGGTGGCTTTGTGTTTCTTTTGGGTGTGTAATCTGTTATGGCCGAGTGAACTCAGTAGCACGAGTCGTGTTCAGAACTTTTGACGAAGTCCCAAAAACATGTGTTTCTTTGTTTGGAGTTAAAACACTTCTATGTTCTATAATTAGTTGTTTTATTTTAATACTAGGTTAAAACCCGTGTGGTACACGGGGTTGGGAACCATGAAAAACTGAAAGATAAAGTTATAAAAAATAAATACATATCGTAATTGCAAATCCTTTTTTTATAATTACATATCATATCTACTATCACAATTAAGAAATCTATAGATACAACTTATTTTATGTATGATATGAAAAAATGGAAAAAAAATATTTATATTATATTTTATTTTTTACAACTTATTTTATGTCATAAATTAAGGGAAAAGATCAAATAGGAAGATTAATTTCGCTAGGAAGGATAGGAAGCAATAAGAGGATGACATGTGGCAATATTTAAAATAAAGAAAAAGGGTATTTTAGTCAATCCAACCCTTTTTTCTTCCTTTTTCAAAACCCAGTAACTTCAAAACCCACCATCTTCAACCATTTCTTCACTTTCTATCTCAATAATCACTACATTATAGTGCGATTTTCATCACCAATCAATGATTCAAACCCCCGATCAACGTGTTCTTCAGTTTTTTTGAAGAAAACCCAGTTTAATTTCATACAAAATCTCGTTTTTTCCGATGATTTTGAAGATAATCACTCGATTTGTTCGATTCAATCGCTGATAAGTGTTTCTATCATTTCAAATTTCGTCAATTGATGAAGAAACCGGCTTCGATTCATGTAAGAAATTCTTTAATTTCATTTTCACGATCTGGGTTTTTATTTAGTCATTGCGTTTTACGATCTTGGCGGGGGTCCGGGGGCGGCAGCCCCCGGTAGCGGGGTCCCAGGGGCGGCAGCCCCTGGCGGGGTCCAAGGGGCAGAGCCCCTGGCTGGGGTTGAGCTGTACTAAAAACGCATCAGAAAAATTAATTTTCCAGAAATTGACTCATTTCGAAGACAGTAATTCGTAGACAATTCAGACAGTTCACAGACAATTCACAAACAGTTCAGAAACAGTTTTATGTGTCCATTGCGTTTTAGAAATAAGAGAGTTTTATGTGTTTTCTGCCTATTGCGTTTTAGAAAAAACACATTTTTAAGTATCTTTAGTCATTGGTTTTAGGTAAAACACATTTTTGAAGTGTTTTTAGTCATTGAGTTTTAGGTAAAACACATTTTTAGGTGTTTTCAGTCCATTGCGTTTTACAGAGAACACTTTCTTTTGTTTTTTTAGGTCATTGCGTTTTAGAAATGAGACATTTTTAAGTGTTTTCTGGCCATTGCGTTTTACAAATAAAACATTTCTTTGTGTTTTCTGGCCATTGCGTTTTACAAATAAAACATTTCTTTGTGTTTTCTGGCCATTGCGTTTTACAAATAAGACATTTATTTGTGTTTTTTGTGCATTGCGTTTTAGGTAAAACACTTTTTTATGTGTTTTCAGTCTATTGCGTTTTAGAAATAAGACATTTCTTTGTGTTTTCTGGCCATTGCATTTTACAAATAAGTCATTTCTTTGTGTTTTTTGTGCATTGCGTTTTAGAAAAATGTCATTTTTTAGGTTTTTTTTTCATTGCGTTTTACGTAACTTGTGGTTTTTCTACTGCGTTTTACACAACTGGGTTTAATTTTTTTTTTTTTAAATATAGCAATAGTATACTCGTTTTAAAGATAAAAAAACGCTCGTTTTTTTGTTGCAATTTTTATAAAAAAATAATGTCGTATGAAATAGTTATTAACGTTTAAAAAATGGGAAGGAATTGGAGGAGAGAGAAACTATTGACTTGGATCGACTAGAATGCCCTTGAACAAACTCACGCGCCTCTTTTCTTCTTTTCAATTTCCCTGATTTAATCTTAGCCCTTGATTAACTAAATGGATGGTCAAGATCACTTCCTAGCCTTCCTAGCCAAATTAACTTCCTATTGTATCTCCACCCCATAAATTAAATGGGGTGTGAATTTTATGCCATAATTATAACTTAAAAAGAGAAATTAGCATAAGATTTATAATTTAATATAGTTGTGTTATATACATTTGTGTTTTTAAGTAAATTTTAATTTTAATATATTAATTTCAGAAAAAAAAAATAAAAAATTCGGGTTGAATGGGTCGTGTTCTGGTCAACCCACAAAACTTCGGGTCGTGTTCGGGTTCATATGTATGATATGATTTTCAATTCGGGATTGTGTAAAATTTTCGGGTTCGGGTCGGGTTAAACCCGCCAACCCACGAACACGACCCGTTTAGCACCCCTAACCAAAATAGGTTCAGGTCAAAATGTGTTGAACTAATGATAAAAACAAATGGCCAAAATCATAAAAAAAAAATATTAGAATCTGTTAAAATTAAAAGTATAATCAGAAACAAAATCATCTAAACCACCATGAATCCAATTTGCTACTTATGATGGTATTACCACCCATGCCCCGCAATGCGGGGTTAACACTAGTTATATATGTAATGAACTAGTTTTATGCCATGCCCGTATTGCGGGCCGTAGACCGAATATTTCGCTACCAATTAAAACAAAACACTATCATAGTTTTGCTAGATAAAAAAACTAAAACAATGGCAAGGCTATAATTTTTAGCTGGGGCAAAACTAAAATTTGTCAAAACAATGAGCGAGTGCAAGGGAGTTGCCAGACACAAATATAAATTATATCGAGTCAACCAATTAAAATAAAACACAACCATAGTTTTGCTAGAAAACTAAAACGATGGGAATGCCGTAATTTCGAACTAGGGGCAAAATCATAATTTTTAACTGGGGTAAAATCGTAATTTGTCAAAAGCTAAAACAGTGGCAAGAATGTAAATTAGAATTAGGGGCAAAATCTTAATTTTGAAAAGGGGGAAAATCGTAATTTTAAATTGTGCGTAAAATCGTAACTTGTCTGGGCCAATGTGGGAGTGACGGTAGCTGCTTGGCACTGTTCCCCCTCATGGTCTTCGTAGTACTAGTTTATGACCTGCCCACGTTGCGGGCGCTCGGCCAAATATTTCTCTACCAATTAAAACAAAACACTATCAAAGTTTTGCAAATAATATGAAAACATTATAGAAATCGTTATAGAAATAAAATGAGTGCAAATAATATGAAAACGTTATAGAAATCAATTAACTAGAGATGAGTTCGGTGTCAACTGGTACTGAAAATCCCAAGAATGGGCACCGGTACCGAAAATACCTGGTATCGTACCGGTATTTGAGTGGTAAAACTGATAAATACCGGTATCGTACCAAACCGGTACCAAAAACGTCAAAAGCCAATACCAAATATATTCGGTACCAGTACCCAACACCATTTGCTCATCTCTATGCTTAATTTGGTAGGTATTATTTGTATGAGATAGCTATATTAAATGTATTTATGTTTACGTCAGTGCTTGTAAAATTGACATTTTTTAACTATTTTTAAGTAATTAATATTTTTGCTTTTGCTTTTTCTATAGTATATATTATTAATTATTTTTTAATATTTCCTTTGTCCATTTTTTCTTATGGATTTTCTTACGCGTCTTTTTTTTTTTGTTTTTTGAATATTTATTTTGTTAGTTTGCTATGGATTTTGCTACCACTATTATTAATTAATTTTAATTGTTTTTTTTTTGCAACGTATTTTGCTATTGCTATGGATGTTGCAATGGATATTAGTATATTATTTTTGTAACACTTTCTTTTTCTTATTTTGCAATGAATTTTTCTATGGATTTGCTACCGATTTTGCTACGTTAGTTTTTAAGAATTTTTATAGATTTTGCTACCAATTTCCCTGCCGACTCTATTTACTTACCGATTTTGCTACCATTCTTATTAAACCTTAGTTAGTTAGTTTTTAAATATTTATTTTTATGATTTAGCTATGGACTTTGCTACCAATTTTACTAAGTTTTTTATTAAATTTATTTTCACAATTTTGCTATCGATTTTGCTACAAATTTTATTTTACTTTTTTTAGTTTATTTCTTAAAACTTATTTTCATGGTTTTGCTACGGATTTTGCTACCGGTTTTGCTACATTATATGATTTATATTAATTTCAACAATTTTGCTACGAATTTGCTATGAGTTTTGCTACGAAATTCATTTGCGACGGAAGTTCGTAGCTAATCCGTAGCTAATTCGTAGCAAAATGAGCTCGTAGCTAATCCGTAGCAAACTCGTAGCAAAATTTGCCACCATTTTTTTCCGTAGCAAAATTTCATAGCAAATGCCTCTTATTGTAGTAGTGTTATCTCTTATATATTCTTGATCCATGGATGTTCTGTAAAAAATTAAGAAACAATCAAAATTAGAAATATATATTAACAAATATAAGGAAATGTTTTGAAAATAAAATAAATACCTAAAACGCCATCAGCGGTAAGGCAAGAAGAAGGGTTTCGGTTAAGCATCTTCGTGAGAAGATCGATCGCCTCGTTTGATATATTAGGCCATGTGTCACGCCCCGCATAAATTCAGCCCGAAATTTCAACAATCTAGAGCTTTCCGGGACCATCTAGTCACATCTAGAGCTGCGCGAAAGGTTCCAGAACAACCCGTACTCTTTCAGCAACGTAAGGGGCACAAAACACATAAACTTCCAGCAAAGAAGACTCTAGAACCCGCTAGAAATGGCTGGACAAAACAACCATAAAAATTTGCCATGGAAGGATCTAGATTTCAGCAAATATCATGATATTATGTAACAAATATCGTAGATATTTAGGCATGATATTTTGTGAGGAGTGTTCTAGATATAGAACACTCTAGATAGGCAACATTGCACTATAAATAGGGATCATGGGAGCTCATTTGAGACATACCCAATACTTGTAAACATCTAACAGTTGTAACCATAATACAAAGCTTTTCTATTGTATACTTGTGTTCAAGTATTACAAGCCACTTCCTTGCGATCCAACGTTCCCCTTAGCAACTTTCACAACCAAAACCCAACGACACTAAGTCGGCTAGGCTTACTTAGATCATGTTCTAAGGCCGCACGCGAGTTGAATAAGTAACTCCGTGACACATGGCTCCCTTCTAAAATTTTCAAATCCTTTACGGATTATTTTCTTTAATCCTGAAATGGTATCTAGAATGATAATAAGTTATAGATTAGTTAAAAAAACATATTGAATACCAAAAAGTTGGTAATTTTTTAGAAAGTTAAACTCAATGTCATAAAATGGAAGAGTGCCGGAAAACAACGCATAGAGGATTACACCCGCACTCCATATATCTGATTCGGGTCCATAATGTTCTTGTATGACTTCAGGAGCACTATAGAGCAAAGTGCCTACAGGTTGATTGTAAAATAATTGACCCGATGTCAAGGTGATAGAAATTCCGAAGTCGATTATCTTCAAAGTCGATCCATCGTTATCATCTACGTACATCAGGTTTTCGGGTTTTAAATCCCGATGTATAACATAATTATTGTGGCAGACCTGGTGTAAGAAAAAAACGATAACCAGCTAGTTACAATCAATTAACCGAATAATTAAATTAATATAATTCTATATATCAGGTTTCACAAGAAATATAAATTGTTGTACCACGTTCTAAGTATTTTTCTTTTTAATTAAATGTGATGTCTTAAATGACCCTTATTCATCTACATATGTTTTCATCATTTGAAAAATAAAAAAAAACCACAAACAAACAAAACAAACAAATCGTATAAGATATAAACATGTAAAGGTTACTTTAATGGGTAACCAAGTTAAACAAATAAAAGTAAGCACCAACAACAAAATTAAACAAATGGTATGATTAATATATACCAAATTTAGATACAAGAGCCGAAAAACAACAAAGAGGTATAGTATTTATATATAAAGAGGACACAAAATAAAAGTTAGGTTTACGTACCTTGATACCTTCTGCTATGTCCCGAATGGCAATCGTAGCTTCCCGCTCGGTGTACCGACGTTTTCGTTTCATACGATCGAGCAGTTCCCCACCTGTACGCAAATCCATAATCAAATGGAAAGTTTCGGCATTTTCAAATGTTTCTTTCAAAGTTACTATATTGGGATGGAGCGGCAATAGATTCATGACAAGAATTTCCCTTGTGACCATGTCATGATCAGTATTTGTCATAAACTCTTTTGAAATTTGTTTACAAGCATAAATAGTCCCAAAAGTGCCTTTACTCATTTGTCGACCAAGTATATATTTGTCACTAAATTCACTTGCACTTGTACATGGTGAGGAGGACGAGGAGAGTTTAGGGTGTGCATGTGTTTGAGAGAGATTCGGAAAAGGAGTGTAATTGGCCATCGGCTCATGGTTTGTATCACTCTCAAAACTATTTTTGTCGACATCGGAGGTTTTTTCTGACATTTTCAGCCTAAAACAAGAAATGTGGAATTTCAGAAGAAAAAAAGGTATAAAAGAAAACCCTAAACGATCATGAAACAAAAATTTTTAGTTACTGGGTTGTAAAAGATGATCCGCATGCACATTAAGTTTTATCGTTCATGGTTTCAATGATTGTTTTAGTTACCGGGTAATTTCAAGAAATATGGTTTTCAATCAAAATTTAGAGAGATGTCGTTCATGGTTTCAATGATTGTTTTAGTTGAAATTTCAAGAAATAGGGTTTTCCATCAAAATTTAGAGAGAGAGAGTACAACTTTACTTTTTACTTTTTTTTTTCTTTTTTAACGGTTGTTAGTCGACTTGGATTATTTTTTTCTTTCATATTTTTTTCCACCGTTCACCTAGCTTCATAAGTAGATGAAATGTCAATATATTTTGTCTTCTTCGACGAAAATCAAAATACTCATACATAAGCAAAATAATTTAACCACATTCGATTAAGCAAAACATATAGTTTAATCATAAATAGTATAATCTATTATTAGTTTAATATATTAAAATTTTAACCATTTTTTTATTTAAATGCTTACTATACTATTTTATGTAAAGGGTAAATTACATTTTTCGTCCTTTATGTTTGTATCAGATTGCAATAGATAGGCTTTAACTTCAATAATTACAGTCATAATCATTTATTTGAAAAACTTAGTACATATTTCCTCCTTTAGCACAAACAAGGTTAAAATTTTCAGTCAAATCTATTCACTTAAGGGCAGTTTACTCTTTTTACCAATTTAATTAAATTAAAATTTAGAACAAAGCTTAATATTTACCCTCACCTCCTCTCTCTTTCTATCTATCTTAGTTCTCTCTCTCTTTCTTTCTCTCTCTCTCTCTCTCTCTCTTCAACCAGTTTCCTTTCTTCTTCCCTTAAAATACAAACATGAACCCTAATAAATTGCCACCAAGATTTCAGAAGTCTTTAGGCAAAATGAGTGTAGTTCATGGAGATTTTGGTATGTACAGTCGCTAGATCTTTGAAACCCTAATAAACAGTCGTCGTCGCTAAACCCTAATAGCTTGCAACATCACGAGATTTCGCCCCCTTCACCTCTCTCTCTCTCAACCCTAATAACCTACAACGTCACCGGCGCTAGATCTTTGAAACCCTATCGCCGTCGGAGTTGTTGAATATTTGAGGGCTGGTGTTTCATTCAAAGACGAAGACCATGTTGATGGTTGTCGGGTCAAGTGTGGGTGGCGCAATAGTTGTCGGATTTGTGAGCCAGATTTAGGGGTGTTTGGTGGTTGTTACAGACGGTGGTTGTCGGATCTGAGCTAAATTTGGTGGTGTTTGGTAGTGGTTGTCAGTTTTGGATATGACAGCTAGATTTGGTGGTGGTTAGTGGTGGTCAGAAGCGGTGGTTTTATTTCCAGAGGATTCAAAGAGGGTTGAGGGGGAGAGTGTGAGTTGAGAGAGAGATGGAGGGGTGAGGGTAAATATTAAAGCTTTGTTCTAAATCTTAATTAATTAAATTTGGTGAAAAAGACTAAACTACCCTTATGTGATAGGATTTAACTGAAAATTTTAACTAACTTAGTGGTAAAGGACGTAGGGTGTAATGAGTTTTCCAAATAAATGATTGTGACTCTAATTATTGAAGTTAAAGGCTATGCATTGCAATCTGATACAAACATAAATGGCGAAAAGTGTAATTTACCCTTATGTAAATGTAATTACCTGTGCTGACACCAATGATCTCTTGGCCTAGTGGTTAAGGGGGAGGTGGGAAACTTTGCTTCTCTTGGAGGTCCTGGTTCAAGTCCTTGAATCAATCATATTTGAGTTTATTTGCTTTTTTTTCTTATTTTAGAGTAAAGTGCAATTTGCCTCCCTCAGGTTTGGTCCAGATTGTCGTCTGTCTCCCTCTCTTTTGGTTTTTGCCCTTTGAAACCCTGACATGGTTATTTTATTACCATCTGCCTCCGAAACATTAAAGGCTGTTAACACATGTTGTAAAAAGACCCTTTTGCCCTTACTGGATGATGTAAAATACTATATTGCCCCTCGCTCTATATTATATTCAAAATTCCTTCCATTTTCACATTAGGTGCAGGTTTGGATGTATAAAGTCAAAATATTGAAGCATCATCAACTCGTTTTGACTTTATAAGCTCAGGACTGAAACATTGAAACCCAATTCGTCATTTCGACCTTTATTTGAAACCCATCTACCTAGGTAAATTGCACTAAACCTGCGTCTTGGGCATGGCATTCAAGCTTTGACGTTAGTGGGTCAACTTCAGCAAAGCTGCACTTAGTTGGTCAACTAACTTGCATCCAGTTCATCACTGTCACTAATCCGCCTAACTAGCTGACGTGCGTGCATGTGTATATATTTTTTAGATATATTTTAGCTTTTTTTACTCACAAATTCAAGTTTTAAATTTATAAAACACGATATTCTACTGTCACTCTACACACACGTTAGGGCAAGCACCCATCGCGGACATAGTATAGTGATGGCAAGATACCGAGGTCGTCCAAGGACACAAGAGCTTTTAATACCGGCTTATCGTTAACGTCTAATCTAACCAAATTTTGATGAAAAGATTTTTAAAACTATAAAAAGATAAACTAAAAAGTAAAAAATAAAAATAAAGGAAAAACAAATGTACAAGAAGGAATCACTTGATTCCAACTCCTCTTTTATGTATCCTTTTGATGATTTCCGCACTTTGGGCATTTCAAGAGATTATCTTTAAGTTATAGTAGTAGGCCCCCTTCCAGGCAGCGTTACCCTCAACCCTTTGGTCTGAGTGAGTAGGGATACAGTCCTCGTAGGGTTGGTTTAAAGTTTTAATAGTAGTTTATAGATAAGGGATTCAAATGGTTTCTTACTCTTAGTCGGGCCAGTCATTGCTAGCCAATCCATGGAGTAATACTAAGATTGAACCAGGTTCTCGCATGATCTATACACTAAATGAGACATAGAATTACCCAACCACCCTTCTAACTCCTTTCCAAGTAGTTAACGATCTTTATATAGACCGTAAAGACATGAATACGTGAATCAACAACATATGAAGAATGGTTAAATAAATCCGCCTTCAATATAAAAAACTAGTTATTAAAGTCATTAATACATACCCAATTAAAAAGGAGCCAAGATTGGAAATCAAAAAGTAATACACAAAAGATTTGTCTTCACCAAGTGATTTAAGGGTTTAGCCAAGCATAGCCTTTGTTTGACAAAGACTCTTACGATCGATCTTGGATCCCGAGACTACTACAGACACTCTAAATGATGGAAGATAAATGATGGTGTTGTAGTGGTGGTGGAGTGGTGGAAAGTGAGAGAAAAGTGGTTTGCCAAGGGATGAGTTGAAATGAAACCAAGCACCCCTATTTATAGCTGAAATCAGAGCATCAACACTGCCCCGTACCCACCTGACACGGCCCCGTGTTGGTCATTCTCTCTCTTCTTCATTAACTGTAGTGTCAGATCTTATATTAACAGGGCCCCGTGTGTCAACGGCACGGCCCCGTGGCCATTGTACTTACTTATACTTGTTGTACTATCCAAGATTCTACAAATCTGGGAGTTGACCATGGCCCCGTTGCCATTGTACGTGCTTGTACTTGTTGTACTATCCAAGATTCTAAAAAGGGGCCGGGTGATATGAGGGTTGGATTGGTAAACTTTAAGATCAGTACAATGAAATTCCAAATGGGTCAAAATGGTTATATTTATATTAAAAGTTGTTCTAGTTAATATTTAATATGGGCTGAATATGAAATCAATCTTTAATTTTCAGAATACTGATAATTGACCTATTATAAAATAATACAAGCCTTCCCATAACTCAAATTAAGGGTGTGGCTGATGGCTTAGTTCTCATTACAACAAACTACATTTTTGCCTGGTACTATGTTATGCTATCAAAAATCTTATAGTCGATTTTGCTGTGTTACCAGAGTTTTGCATATTATGAATCTGAATTTTTAGGATCATATGTTATATTTTTAAGTTGTAGGATATGTTCAACATTCTTAAGTTGGTCTATGCTTCACACAATATGGACGCCTATTGGGCATGGAATCGAAAATTCCACCTCGTCCTCCTTGCTATTGTTTTGCGGAGGTAACTTATTTTATTTCAACTTTATTCTCTTCAGTTTCTGTAATTTTGTTTGGTTTTGTGAAATTCTACAATAGTTGATTGGATGATGTTTAAAATTCTAGTTTGGAAATGCTCGAGATGCTGAAGATGCAATTAGGGGCCGGGATGGCTATAATTTTGATGGTTGCCGCCTGAGGTTACAATACGTTTATATTCATTGCTACAATTTATTACATGTTTTTATGCTATTAAAAAATTGATATGTATATACAAACAATGTGCAATGAGACAATGACGCTAATTGACTATTTTGAATTCATTAGCAATGAGACAATGAAGCTAGAAGAGGTATTGTCAAGTGAGGTTGGGTTATAAAGAGTGGACCGGAAAGTCAGCGACTGAATTGGGGAACTTTACAATAAATTCAATTGAGCTAGAGGTTCTTTTTGTTGACCCTTATTCTAATCTTTTCATAGTTTATATGGTATATTTACCATTTTTGTTTTTTCATGCGATATGTTCTTCACAAAGCAACAAGCGCAAGGTGAACTCAACCCTATCGATCTTGCGGGTAGTGAACGTCTTTCCAAAAGCGGGTTAACCGGGAACCGGTAAAAGGAAACTCGAGCTGTCAACAAAAGTTTGTCATCATCGTTAATGGTTTTGGCTAATTAGTTAGATATTTATCTTGAAAGATTGTACAATTATGAGAATTTATATTGTTAAAAATATTGTGTTTAATAAATTTTAGATGTTTTATATGATTTGGATGGATATATTTGTGGATATGTGAAATTTAGTTTACATTGTAGCAGGTTTAAAACAGAAAATAGCTAAAACATATAAAAAGACATTTTGGTGGCAAAACGGCCCCAACAAGGCCAAAACCAGTCCAGTAACAAAACGGTCGCAACCAGACCAAAAACCATCCTGGTCGCAAATAGTCGCAACAAGATCATAACAAGAAGTGGTAGCAAAACTCGTGACTGTTTCTGTAGTCGCAAAATCCGGTGGCAAACATAAAGCAGCGGTCACACTCGGTTGCAATAGGGCAATTGCTACGTGTCTTTCTCCGACCACACTTTCAGTCGCAACAAAGCAATTGTGACCGTTTTGCGACTGCAAATGCGGTCGCAAATAGCCAATTTCAATAAGTGACACCGTTTATAACATGTTGAAACAATACAATAAAGCAAACAACAAGCATTGAAAAACCTAACAATGAAGCATCTTTATCTCTTATATATTCTTGATCCATGGATGTTCTGTAAAAAATTAAGCAACAATCCAAATTAGAAATATATATTAACAAATATTAGGAAATGTTTTGAAAATAAAATAAATACCTAAAATGCCTTCAGCGGTAAGGCAATAAAAAGGGTTTCGGTTAAGCGTCTTCGTGAGAAGATCGATCGCCTCGTTTGATATATTAGGCCATGTGTCACACCCCGCATAAATTCAGCCCGAAATTTTAACAATCTAAAGATTTCCGGGACCATCTAGTCACATCTGGAGCTGCGCGGAAGGTTCCGGAACAGCCCGTACTCTTCCAGCAACGTAAGGGACACAAAACACATAAACTTCTAGCAAAGAAGACTCTAGAACCTGCTAGAAATGGCTGGACAAAACAACCACAAAATCTGCCATGGAAGGATCTAGATTTCAGCAAATATCATGATATTATGTAACAAATATCTTAGATATTTAGGCATGATATTTTGTAAGGAGTGTTCTAGATATAGAACACTCTAGATAGGAAACATTGCACTATAATAGGGATCATGGGAGCTCATTTGAGACATCCCCAATACTTGTAAACATCTAACACTTGTAACCATAATACAAAGCTTTTCTTTTGTATACTTGTGTTCAAGTATTACAAGCCACTTCCTTGTGATCCAACGTTCTCCTTAGCAACTTTCACAACCAAAACCCAACGACACTAAGTCGGCTAGGCTTACTTAGACCATGTTCTAAGGCCGCACACAAGTTGAATAAGTAACTCCGTGACACATGGCTCCCTTTTAAATTTGCAAATCCTTTACGGATTATTTTCTTTAATCCTGAAATGGTATTTAGAATGATAATAAGTTATAGATTAGTTAAAAAAACATATTGAATACCAAAAAGTTGGTAATTTTTTAGAAAGTTAAACTCAATGTCATAAAATGGAAGAGTGTCGGAAAGCAACGCATAGAGGATTACACCCGCACTCCATATATCTGATTCGGGTCCATAATGTTCTTGTATGACTTCAGGAGCACTATAGAGCAAAGTGCCTATAGGTTCATTGTCAAATAATTGTCCCGAGGTGAAGGTGATAGAAATTCCGAAGTCGATTATCTTCAAAGTAGATCCATCTTTATCATCTATGTACATTAGGTTTTGAGGCTTTAAATCCCGATGTATAACATAATTATTGTGGCAGACCTGGTGTAAGAAAAAAACGATAACCAGCTAGTTACAATCAATTAACTGAATAATTAAAATTAATATAATTTTATATATCATGTTTCACAAGAAATATAAATTGTTGTACCACGTTCTGAGTATTTTTCTTGTTAATTAAAAATGTGATGTCTTAAATGACCCTTATTCATCTTTTCATCATTTGCAAAAAAAAAAAAAAAAAAAAAAACCACAAACAAACAAACCGTATAAGATATAAACATGTAAAAGTTACTTTAATGGGTAACCTAGTTGAACAAATAAAAGTAAGCACCAACAACAAAATTAAACAAATGGTATGATTAATATATACCAAATTTAGATACAAGAGCCGAAAAACAACAAAGAGGTATAGTATTTATATATAAAGAGGACACAAAATAAAAGTTAGGTTTACGTACCTTGATACCTCCTGCTATGTCCCGAATGGCAATTGTAGCTTCCCGCTCGGTGTACCGATGTTTTCGTTTCATACGATCGAGCAGTTCCCCACCCGTACACAAATCCATAATCAAATGGAAAGTTTCAGCCTTTTCAAATGTTTCTTTCAAAGTTACTATAATGGGATGGAGCGGCAATAGATTCATGATATGAATTTCCCTTGTGACCATGTCATGATCAGTATTTGTCATAAACTCTTTTGAAATTTGTTTACAAGCATAAATATTCCCAGTTGCTTTTTCTGTACATATATAAACAGTCCCAAAAGTGCCTTTACCCATTTGTCCACCAAGTATGTCACACCCCAACCGATGGCGGAAACATCAGGGTGCGGCACTGAGCGAAACAGATTGTCCAGGAGAAATCCATAACAACTAAATTACCAGATACTTAACATTATGTCCCATACCATAACATATCAAAATAAAGCAGTTATTACAGACATAGTAATCTAAAAGACAAATCATAATTTCGACAACTCATAAATTAATTGTTTGTTTCTAGACTCCCCTACTTGATTCTTAAACCGCAAGCATAGCACAAGCATCCTAAACACCTGTCACATACGTTAAAATAGAGGTCAATATACATAGTGTAAAGGTGTGCATACAAGTTTAACAGTATAATAGATAGCGAAAGCGATTTACGCATAACCAGCATGTAACATGTTGAAAAGTGAAGCTAGCAGGTTATCGACAATGAAATACGCACAGTCATGACTGCGAGTTGTAGAATGCGCAACACATATCACCACCGTGACACGTGAAGTAAAACCCTTAACAACCCCTGTCTACGACAGGTGCTGAGTCCAAACTATAGTACTATCGTTGCTAAGGTGTCAGGCAACAATCACTGTGTAAACATAACACACAAGCATTCATCGAGTAACACGTATGACATGCAATAACGGTCAGCGTATAAAAGTGTTTGCGTTGTGTGTCGATTGTGATTTGAATATAGGTAACGTATGTAACACCCAAAAGTGCGTAAAGCAAAAAGGGTTTGAGTATACTCACAGATAACGTTTAATAAATAAACACCGTCTTGGATTGAAGGGAGCACTAGAAAGTTAGCCTAATTACATAATGATAGCATAAGCGATGAACGGTGCATAAAACGGTGTCGAGTAAACTGAGTGACGAAGGGTCATCCGGTCAGATGGCCATTCAGTCGGATTGTCATTCGTTTGTGATGGATGTGTTTGTGTATGATGTGACTTTGAAGTTTTCGTTGTAGCATTTTGAAAACAGAGAAGTATCCCTACCTTTCAGGTCGTCCGGTCGAACGGTCGTCCGATCGGATGACCATTCGTTTGGATACTGATATGTATTGAAAATTTGTAAAATGTTTAAGTATTTGAGACCACAAGTCATCCGATCAGATTGTCATTCGATCGGATGGCAATCCGATCAGACGGCAATCCGTTCAACAACCTGATCGTTTGAAACTTGTAAATATTTTGTTAAGTCTGAAAATTTTGCGGTTTGACCGAGACAGTATGTCAACGTGTTAAACAACGGAAACTCCACCAAGTCCAAGTCATCTGATCGGATGGGAATCACCCTGTCCGAGCAGTTAACTGTTCTTGACGATTATTCATGTTCAACCCGCTAAGTCGGTTATCTAGTCGATAGGAATCAGTTCTCAGACCGACACTTCACTAGAGAATGAGTGGAAGGCCTGAATGAGCTCCGATTCTATCGGTTTTGAGTGCAAGAGTGTAAAAGAGTTGAAAGAAGCGTAAATCGGTTTGAAAATGTTTGGATTTAGGTGAAATCAGTGTTTAAACATGTTGAAATCTCTTAGATCTGAGTTGTTCTTGGCGAAATGAGATCATACTTCAAAGTTCATAAGAACCCGAAATGACGTCATCAACGAACAGCCCAAATCAGATGGATTTCATGGTGAAAAGTTAAGATTTGATGGTGAAAATGATGAAGAAGTGTATAAAGATCAAAGTAGTACAAGATTTGAGTTGAAAACTTACAAGAATTGCGAGGAATCGAGAGAATATAGGCTGAGAAGTAGAAGGGTCGGAGGAGAGCAGTCACGTCACTGTTCCTGATGTGACAGGTGAGTATTTATAGGTGTAGAGGAAAGAAAGGCGGTGTAGGTGTGCGATCGGAGGGCAATCCGATCGGATGGTCATCCGGACGGATGACCATTCAATCGAATGGTCCTTCGATCGGATGGGTTTTGCGAGTTGGTTTCCAACTTTTTGTTTCGTGCGTTGAGCGTTGCGATGCGTTTAAGTGAGTGTCGAATGAGCGATGCGATAGGTTTAAATAATAGTTACACAAATAACATAACTAACATACAACATCATAAATAACCTTGCGTTTAGCGTTTGCGATTAGATTGCGATGCGATTGAGTTGCGATTGCGTTTTCGATTAATCACCACAAACAAAATATAAACATGCACAGGTAACACATAATAGCACACTGATGCGTGTGAAGTGTCGTATATTTTTAATGTATATTTTCAGCCCTTTAACACTTTTTAGCCAAGTTTTAAATTTATAAAACACGATATTTTCTAACACTAAACACACATATGGGCAAGTGCACCCATCGTGAGCGTAGTATAGTGTTGGTAAGATACCGAGGTCGTCCAAGGACACAAGAGCTTTTAGTACCGGTTTATCCTTAACGTCTAATCAAATCAAAAGTTTAGAAAAAGGTTTGAAACTAGAAAAATAAAACTAACTAAAATGCTGAAAAATAAAATAAAAATAAAAACAGATAGACAAGATGAATCACTTGGATCCGACTCGTGTTTAGTGTAGCCTTTGATTATTTCCGCACTTTTGCACTTTTTAAGAGATTATCTTAGTTATTGTAGTAGGCCCCTCTTCTGAAGGTGACGTTACCCTCAACCCAGTAGTTTGAGTCAGCAAGGATACAATCCTAAAGGGTTGGATTATTGAAAGATAATTAATTAAGTTATTAATGCATATTGTGGTAGGCCCCTCTTCTGGAGGTGACGTTACCCTCGGCTAAGTAGTCTGAGTCAGCAGGGATACAGTCCTAAGTAGCCGGGTTAAAGTATTAATAGTAGTTTACATATGAGGGGATCAAGGAGTTCGGACCCCCGCCATCCAATACCAGTGGGTATTGAAGGAGGTCCTACTAAAGTTGACCCAGGTCCTTGCAGGATCTATACACTGAACAAGGGAAGACTCTTACCAAATCGTTCCCTTAACCCCCGACCAGGTAGCCAACATACCTCCATATAGACCGTGGAGATATGAATGGTGAAAATCTTTTATTTTATATAGATAGTAAAATAATGCCAAGACACCACGGACAAACGATAAGGAAGACTCACCTTCAGCATAAGAAACTAGTTATTAAAGTCATTAATACAGAACCAAATAAAAAGTGCGAAAAGATTAAAAATAAAAAGTATTACACTAAACACTTGTCTTCACCAAGTGATGTAAGAGACTTAGGCAAACATGGCCTTTGATTGTCAAGAACTCTTACGATCAATCTTGGATCCCGAGACTACTCACACATTCTATGATGGATGATAGATGATGGTGGTGGATGATGGTGTTGTGGTGGTGGTGGAGTGTGGGTGAAGTGTGAGAGAGGTGGTTTGCCAAGGGATGGTTTGCAAATGAGCCAAGCACCCCTATTTATAGCCTGCACAGAAGCCCGGACACGGCCCCGTGTCCATTGGGCACGGCCCCGTGTCCACCCATCTTCTCTTCCTTCATTAAATGCAGTTTGTCTGCATTAGTTGACCACGCCCCCGTGTCCGCTGGGCACGACCCCGTGTGCAGAAGCGTATCTGTACTATCAAGATTTCCTCAGATTCTGCGAATCTTAGAGTTGACCACGACCCCGTGTCCGCTGGGCACGCCCCCGTGGTGGGTGATAGAAGCTTCTACAGCTTTGTCTTTTCTGCAGACACTTGGGCACGCCCCCGTGCTCATTGGGCACGGGACGTGTTCAGCCTTCTGTTCTCTTGTTTTGCTTGGGAAGATGCTGTCGAGGGGTCGGGCATGCCATGTTTATCCCTTTTCTTGTATTTATGTTAGTTTTAGCTGCCTTTTTGCTTCTTTTGTTCATTTAAGCTCATTTAATCCTGAAAATACAAAAGGAAGACAAAAACACACTTTTTCCAACATTAGTACTAAAAAAGGGTTAGTTTAATGCCACATTTGATGTAATTTATATGTTACATTTTGCACACATCAACACACACGTAAAACAATATCCAGAACATGCAATTCAAGTCGCTATGCGATAGCGATGAGATAGCGATAAATAGATTAGCAATTAATAGTCGATTAACTGTGATTATTAGCATTTACTCCACATAATACAACTAAAGTAACATAATTTAGAGTATCGATTAACAAGTCAGCAAGGAGTGACAGATTGCATTTTGCAATCTTTTCTTCCTTTGACTTTGACTTTGACTTGTCCTTTGACTTCAAAGACGCGGGTTGTTACAGCCTCCCCTACTTTAGGGAATTTCATCCCGAAATTTGGCCGCAGGCATAACAAATAACTGTGGATACTTCGCCTTCATGTCACTTTCGAGTTCCCAGGTGAACTTGGCGCCGCATTTGCCTTCCCAGCGAACCTTCACAATGGGAATGTGTGAGCGTCTGAGCTTCTTGGTTTCCCGATCCATGATCTCGACAGGCTTTTCCACGAAGTGTAATGTTTCGTCCACTTGTAGATCCTCAAGTGGTACATGTAATTTCTACTCAGCCAGACACTTTTTGAGGTTTGAAACATGGAAAGTCGGTGGACGTTGCTAAGTTCCTCCGGTAGTTCAAGACTGTAGGCCACTTTTCCAATCCTATCCAGAATTTTAAAGGGTCCAACGTATCGAGGCGCGAGCTTTCCTTTCTTGCCGAATCTGATCACCCCCTTCCAAGGTGAAACTTTTAGGAGTACGTGATCGCCAACGTCAAATTCAAGGGGCTTGCGGCGTCTATCGGCGTAACTTTTCTGACGACTCCGAGCTTTCAACAGATTCTCTCGAATTTGGAGGATTTTGTCAGTCGTTTCTTGCACCAGCTCAGGACCGGTTATTTGCGCATCTCCGATCTCATGCCACACAATCAGCGATCGACATTTTCTTCCGTATAGTGCCTCAAATGGTGTCATTTGAATGCTAGAATGATAACTGTTATTGTACGAGAATTCGACCAAAGGTAAGTGCGCGTCCCAATTACCACCGAAATCTATGACACACGAGCGAAGCATGTCTTCTAGGGTACGGATCGTTCTTTCAGTTTAACCGTCGGTTTGGGGATGGAAAGCGGTACTTAGATTAAGGGTAGTACCGAGAGCATATTGAAACGTTTCCCAAAGACGCGAGGTAAACCGACCATCGCGGTTAGAGATGATATCACGAGGCGTCCCGTGTCGACAGATGATTTCGTCGGGGTAGATTCGGGCTAATCGTTCTACCTTATAGTCTTCTCGTATCGGCAGGAAATGAGCAGATTTGGTCAATCGATCAACGATAACCCAGATGCTATCGTGACCTGATGGCGTGCGCGGAAGTTTCGTTATAAAGTCCATGGCTATACTCTCCCATTTCCACATCGGGATCTCGGGTTGCACGAGTAAGCCAGAGGGTCTTTGTTGCTCGGCATTAACCTTTGAACAAGTCAGGCACTTCGAAACATAGATTGCGATATCCTTCTTCATTCCAGGCCACCAGTACCGCAGACGAAGGTCATGGTACATCTTGTCGGCACCAGGATGAATGGAATACCGAGACTTGTGCGCTTCAGTCAACAATATATCTCGAAGATTATTGCGACTTAGAATCCAGATGCGATCTAGATAGTAGTAGATACCGTTCGATTTGGTGACAATGTGCGATTCAGCGCCACACTTCTTCATTTCCTCTCGCAAGGTATTCTCAATGAAGCAGGCGTGCTGAGCGTCATGAATCAAGGCTTCGAGGTCGTGCTGGGCGTGAGTATTATGAACGCTATGCAAATAGCTTCGTCGGCTTAGAGCGTCGGCAACGACATTAGCTTTGCCAGGGTGATAACGAATCTCACAATCGTAATCGTTAAGAAGTTCAACCCATCGGTGTTGGCGCATATTCGGTTCCTTTTGGTTGAGGATGTGTTGTAGGCCCTTATGGTCGGTGAAGACCGTACACTTGGTACCGTAAAGGTAGTGTCGCCAAAATCTTCAACGCAAAAACAACTGCGCCTAGCTCGAGGTCATGCGCCGTATAGTTCTTCTCGTGGATCTTGAGCTGACGAGAGGCGTACGCGATAACCTTGTCCCGTTGCATGAGAACACAACCAAGACCAAGGTTCGAAGCATCACAATAGACAACGAAGTCATCGTTTCCATCGGGTAGAGCAAGGATAGGAGCATTGCAGAGCATATGCTAAGAGTTTGAAAGGCAGTCTCTTGTTCGGTTCCCCAAACAAAAGACTTGTCTTTATGCGTCAAGGAAGTAAGCATAACGGCGATTTTAGAAAAGTCAGCGATGAATCGACAGTAATAACCCGCCAATCTGAGGAATGAACGAACATCGGATGGTGATTTTGGAGTAACCCAACTCTTAACAGCTTCGATCTTCGCAGGGTCGACGTGTATACCTTGACTATTGACGATGTGACTGAGGAATTGAACCTCCTCTAGCCAAAATTCACACTTGGAGAACTTGGCATAGAGTCAATTCCCTTGGAGTAATTCGAGAACCAAACGTAGATGTTGCGCGTGTTCGGCTTTCGACTTCGAATAGATCAGGATATCATCGATAAACATGATGAAAAAACGGTTAAGAAATGGTTTACACACGCGATTCATCAAATCCATGAAAACCGCGGGTGCATTGGTTAAACCAAAGGGAATTACGACGAATTCATAATGGCCGTAACGGGTTCGGAAATCGGTTTTGGGTATATCTTCCTCCTGGATTCGTTACTGGTGATAGCCTGAGCATAAATCAATCTTCGAGAAGCACGTTGCGCCTTGCAATTGACCAAACAAATCATCGATTCGGGGCAGGGGATAGCGATTCTTGATAGTCAACTTATTCAATTCCCTATAATCGATGCACATCCGGAACGACCCGTCCTTCTTTTTTACGACAAGAACTGGTGCGCCCCAAGGAGAGGTGCTAGGGCGAATGAAGCCTTTGTCAAGCAATTCCTGGAGTTGACTCGAGAGTTCGCACATTTCAGACGGAGCGAGATGATAAGGAGCTTTAGCAATAGGATTAGCTCCAGGAATGAGGTCAATTCAGAAATCAATATCACGACTCGGGGGCAACCCAGGTAAATCATCAGGAAAGACTTAGGAAAATCACAAACCACAGGCACCTTATCTATTGCCTTCTTTTCCTTTTCCTCCGCTACTACGATGTGTGCCAAGAAAGCTTTATATTCCTTGCGGAGATACTTGCTTGCTTGGATACACGACATGAGTTTGAGATTCTTCGATGCGATTTCACCATAGACACAAAGTTGATCACCATTAGCGAGCGAGAAACGAGTCATTTTATCAAAACAAATGACTTCAGCACGATTTTTGAGAAGAAAATCCATGCCTACTATGATATCAAAACTACCAAGCTGCATCGGGATAAGGTCGATAGGGAAGACGTGATTGTTGAGTTCAAGCGTACAGTCACGGAGAACAGAACGAACAGTAACGGTTCTTCCAGTGGCAACTTCTACGTCGAACGTCGAAGGGAGGTGGGCGCGCTTACGATTTAGGAGCTTTTCGAATTCTAACGACACAAAATAGTTATCGGCTCCAGTATCAAATAAACATGAAGTATATATACCATTCACAAGGAACGTACCATTAACCACGTTGTTATCTGCTTGAGCCTGGCGGGCGTTGATGTTAAAGGCACGCCCGCGGGCTGCTGGCTGCTGCTGCTGCTGTTGATGTTGTTGCGGCTGCTGCTGTGGCTCTTGCTTCACCACTCTGTTGGGGAAGACATTTGCAAAGTGGTTGGGATCACCACATGCAAAGCAAGCTCTTGCATGGGCAGCGGGTGCAAGAGCTGCTTGTTGACCCTGGGGAGCAAGAAGGAGAGCTGGTGGTGCAAGAGCTTGACATTGAGCTTGAGCTGAAGCTTGGTGGGGACCAGTACGGCAATTGGCAGTAAAGTGGCTGTACAGGTTGCAGTGAACACAAAACCTGCATGCAATCCCAACAGGTAGGGCAGAGCGGGTGAGGACCAGTATATGCACGCTTGGCCGGCGGTGCGTTGGTCACTGGTGCCGCTACTTGGCGGTTCTGAGGTTGCGGTTGAGCAGGGACAGCTTGGAGCGAAGTGGCGGTTACAACACAATTCTTGTTGGCGTTCTTACGTTTGCGGCGAGAAGTCTTGGAAGCTTGCGGAGCGGCGGTATCAGCGGTGGGAGTGGCGGTAGCTTGATGAAGACTTTTCGGAGCGTTCTTGAAGTACCCAGCGAGAACTCGCTTGTCATTAATCTCGGCAGCGAGTAGGTAGGTCTCTTCGATTGTTGTGGTCTTCGCGGGCACGAAGTCAGCAACACAATCTGCTAAAGCACGGATATACTTCTTGATCGTCATGTCAGGTGTTGCCACCTGGCTTGGACAAATGATACTCAGCAGTTTGAAGTGGGCAGTAAGACCGGCGTTATCGCCACCATCCTGCTTGATGTTCCAGAACTCGTTCTCCAGCTTCTGGAGCTCGTGGGGTGGGCAGAATTCCTTCATCATGAGTTCTTTCAACTCATACCAAGTGAGCCCATAGGCTGCGTCGTTCCCACGCTTGTTCCTTTCGGCGGTCCACCAATCCCGAGCCCTGGATTGGAAAACGCCAGTTGCTTTGACAGTACGTAGGTGATCGGGACATCCGCTCTGGCGTAGCGTGACTTCGATTGAGTCAAACCATTGAAACATAGCGCTTGGTCCGTCTTCGCCCGTGAAGTCTTTTGGGCCACAGGCCTTAAACTGCTTAAAGCTGAAAGTACCCTTTGGAGAGTCAGTCCTTGATTCTTCAGAGGACTTGCTAGCATTCTCATTAAGCTCGCTGACAATTTGCGGAATGACCTTAGCCATCTGCTTTGCGACTAGAGCAGCGATGCGTTTGTCCTCGTGATTGCGGCGAGCAGCGCGAGAAGTGTGTGATCCGAATGACAACATTATCTGCAACAGACATCGTCACAGGACTCAGACACTATATAATCGAATCTCACCTCACATCATACTAGTACTAGATAAAGCTCAGGATCACATCTAATCACATAATCACGTAGACAGATATTTTACAGTAGCACGTAAGCACGAAAGCACATTGTCCATGTAAGCACGGAAGCACATAAGCACGTAGTCCACGTAAACACATCTTCAACTATATTTTGCACATATTCACCTACATACATTGCACGTATTCACCTATCTTTCACAGCCGCGTAAAGCGTTCGAGAGTAGCGATTAGCGAGTAACACAGCGAGTAGCATAGCGAGTAGTATAGCGTAAGCGAGTAACATAGCATGCGATTTGTTAACGTTTTGAGATAGATGTGCAGTGCGAGTGGTGCGTGTTGTTCAAAGCAAAAAGTGAAAAGCGTACAAATCACCAAAATCGATACACATAAACATGTAAAACCACATAAAACACATAGAATCCACATAAAATCGATAAATCACAGAGTCGGTGGCGACGAATCCAGAATCGAAACACATAAAATCGAAAAAAGATTGTCTCAGCTGATAGACGTCGACTACACAAAGTGATTCGACTATTCTCAAAGACTTCAAGTTCACGTTTTGGCCTAATGGACTATGCTCTATCACCGGCATACGGTGAATGGCATGCATCCTTTCGGCTATTCACGCGACTCGAGTCATCAGAATCCATCGAGACTTTGGTGAGAGTTTTTTGTAAAACCAAAATAAAGAGCGGAACAAGTCATATAGGTTCGGGTTTCACCCCTATCTTGACGACTACGTTCCTGTTTGTGTGATAGAATCACGAGATAGAGAGGGAGATTTGCGTCAAAGTATGGATTTCACTCCTGATTCAACGCAAATTCTCGTGTTTATAGTAAAAATACGCGTTGAACAAGCGATCTAATCGAGAGTTTGCGGTTTTCACACCTAGTCTCGATCTAATCACTCGTTCATTTTCGAAAATAGTGTGTGGTGCTAGCCTTAGGAAAGGCTAAGTGATAGTGCTCGACCTTAGGAAAGGTCGATAGAGTGTAGTATGTTTGCGAGTCGATCGAATAACATAAATATGCTCGCGCGGAATCCCTACCGGGTTCGCACAAGGCGGTCTGTTGGTACTTAGACTATAAACTAGGTCGTTTCTAAGACATCGACCCGGTCTAGGTCGAGTCTTGCCTAATTCCCTATAGTTATGGCTCTGATACCAATCTGTCACACCCCAACTGATGGCGGAAACATCAGGGTGCGGCACTGAGCGAAACAGATTATCCAGGAGAAATCCATAACAACTAAATTACCAGATACTTAACATTATGTCTCATACCATAACATATCAAAATAAAGCAGTTATTACAGACATAGTTATCTATTTGACAAATCATAATTTTGACAACTCATAAATTAATTGTTTGTTTCTAGACTCCCCTACTTGATTCTTGAACAGCAAGCATAGCACAAGCATCCTAAACACCTGTCACATACGTTAAAATAGAGGTCAATACACATAGTGTAAAGGTGTGCATACAAGTTTAATAGTATAATAGATAGCGAAAGCGGTTTACGCATAACCAGCATGTAACATGTTGAAAAGTGAAGCTACCAGGTTATCGACAATGAAATATGCACATATATGACTACGAGTTGTAGAATGCGCAACACATATCACCACCGTGACACGTGAAGTAAAACCCTTAACAACCCCTGTCCGCGACAGGGGCTGAGTCCAAACTATAGTACTATCGTTGCTAAGGTGTCAGGCAACAGTCACTGTGTAAACATAACATACATGCATTCATCGAGTAACACGTATGACATGCAATAACGGTCAGCGTATAAAAGTGTTTGCGTTGTGTGTCGATTGTGATTGGAATATAGGTAACGTATGTAACACCCAAAAGTGCGTAAAGCAAAAAGGGTTCGAGTATACTCACAGATAACGTTTAATAAATACACACCGTCTTGGATTGAAAGGAGCGCTGGAAAGTTAGCCTGATTACAGAATGATAGCATAAGCGATGAACGGTGCGTAAAACGGTGTCGAGTAAACTGAGTAACGAAGGATCATCCGATCGTGTTACACCCTAAATCATACATGACAAAAGTCGCAGCGGAAACACTAACCATAAAATTTCTTGCATTAAAAATATCTCAACTTATTTAAACTTTTAACTTTAACTTGATTCTTAATCAAAAATCTGTTATCCTCTTATTTGTTAACTAAAAACATAGCTTTCACTTGTTACATTTTACATTCAACGTCCCCGTACAATCTCTCTAGTGACTCGGTCTTCGATCTCTAATCCTTGTGCTAATCGCTCATCATCCATACAACCTGCATTCACCACATACATTACATTAGTATAAAATACATAATTAGAATTCAATCTCGTACACTTCCATTCCATTATTTATCTTATCCAACTTTCAGCATTTCATCTGCGTATCCATATCCTGGTGAGGCTTCGTTAATGCACCTGCATGACGTATCATTCTCAAGGCACACCATTAATAGCGTATTACACAACATATCCAGTTCACGCATACATACATCCTTACATGCATACATATACTTCTACAAACGTACATGCCTTCTTATTATACATCTACATGTATGCATACACTCATATGTAGCTACGTATATACCAAATACCCATCTACATATACATATAGTTACTACATTTCTATATACGTACATATACACATACGCATCTTCGCATATACATCATTACATCTATACATACTTACATACATTACTACGTACTCATATACAAACTTACCTACTTCCATTCACATATATATGTATATATTCATACCTATACACGCGTATACCTTTATACTTAATCACTTAGAGCTCATACACATACATATTACTTGATTTCATGCATACACCAATGCCTACATATAAACATACATGCATACATAACTTCACGCTTACATACGTTCAATCAATAAATTATTGTAGCTATACATATACATGCTCTCACACAACCGTACATATACTACGCAATTACCTAATCATACATAGATATCATCTCATACAAGGTTAAGGAGCCTTTCGGGAGCTTTACATGCTACCGGGTCGAAAACCGGAGCACCAGAACACGTTACGGGTCAACCGGAAACACCAGACGCGAAAAATAAAAGCTTACAAACAAGTGCCCGTCGCCGACGGGCTCCAAGCCGTCGGCGACGGGTTGTAGATATGCCCGTCGGGCCATTTAACCCGTCGGCAGTGTGTTAACCCGTCAGCAAAAAAAGTGGTTTTCCCTTGCCCGTCGGCGACGGCCTCCTTGCCCGTCGGCGACGGGCTCTCTAAAGTGCATTTTTCTGCAGCTCCGTTTCGACGTCCGAACGCACTAAAACGCGCGTAACTTTCGAACCGTTTACCCGTTTAACCTCCCGTTTCTTCCTACATGCTTGTAAATTCACATTCTAACATATAAACTTAAAATCCTATATCCGGGTTAAGAAAATTCCTAACTTACGCGTTTATGCCTATATTTTCATTTTCGGACAACTTTACCCATTCTTGTTTTCATCACACAGCTCATTTGTTTTACCCCGAAACTTGCATGAACTTTACTACCAAGATACCTTTACATTGTCCGGAGTTTCGTACTTGGGGTTTACACACCCAATCCCCGTTACCCGATTATCATACCGTAACCCTTTCCTACTCTTATTCCCGATATAACGACAAATCCCATCTTTGACCCGTTATATCTTCTTAACGAAAATCATCGATTTCATACCATCTATCCTCAATTGCCTTCAATCATCATACTTTAATTACTAACACATATCCTTACGTAAACAACTAAGAAGTGATTACGGAAATCACTTACCTTGTGCATCCGCGTTCGTAACATCTTCCTTGCCTCATCTTGACCCGTTAGCCTTCCATGCTCGGTCCGTGTTAGTGTGGTTCCTATCCTTTCATGCCGTCATGCCATGATTATGTTAGTATTCATGCTTATTCATATTAACACATATTTTCCAACTTTTATCTATTTGACTTTCACTAACACTCATATGACATGACTTGTCAATCACATAGTTCAATATCTTCGAAATCTAAATTCGTTATCACACATACACATAATTGGTCTAACACGTATTCCTTGATTTCTCGATTCTTATATTTGTGTCAAAATACCTAACCATGTTATAATTTCTCGGTTGACTTTCAGAAAGTCAACCTTTTAGCATATAACTCCCAACTTATGAACACGCATTCATGTTGATATAGTGGACCATATTAATGACATGATATTCATTTCATACATAATGTTGTTTGACACAAACAACTACATGATCGCCTATACACATACACAATATACACATACTTATGCTTTCATGATTCTACATTTGACAATCACATAGCTAAGTTAGACAACTTAACGTAATTCATAACATCACTCTTTACTAGTATGGTCATATGTTATACATTTAATATACATTCACTTCTTAATCGCAATTAAGTGATCAATAGAAACACATGGCGAGCATCGCCCATTCAAGCATAATGTACAAGCCTCTAATGCATAAACTTGACAACACATACATTCAACCCGAATTCTTGTACTAGTTCCATCCAAAGCACACTCTTTAAGTTAGTATACCACTAATTACATCATTATCATACATCATTCATATATGTCAAGCCGCTTCCTAAAATCTCACATCTTAACTTCACTTAGACATTTTATCATACACTTGGTGTGCATACTACTTCCTAAGCATAAAGTACAAGCATTCTTTGCATCTTCTTACTAGTTCATATCAAGATCATCAATTTCCTACAAATTCTCACATAACTTTCATCCTAAATCAAGGTTATTAACAATAATCCACAATATTCAACTTCATATACATCAAAACCATACTTGATTTAACACATGCAACATCATCATCTTCATAACATTACTACTAGAATTGGGTTTCATCATTAAACATCAAATTAACCTAAACCATGCATAATCCATGTTATATATGATGATTCTAACACATACCCATCATCAATTTCATACAAATTTCGAAATTTTCATCATAACCCACTTCGTGAAAGATCACCAATCTAACTTTTAAAACATACCTTAGAATCCCATTGAGAAGGTGATCGTTAATCCGTACTCGGTTATGGATTTAGACTTCATTTACCCTTCCAATTTGAGGATTATAGTGAAACTAGGGTTGAACCTTGTTTCTTCCTCCTGGATGTCGACACACACACACACTCTATGTGTGTGTGTGGTGTTTTATGTTTATTTGTAAAAATCATGTTTCCCACTTAACGGTTTTGGTCCCTCTAGTTTGCTCCCTTGCTTGCTTTGGGAAACATTTTACCACATTCAATCTTTTAATAATTTTAACCATACATTTAAGTAGGTTAAATAGCCTAGTTATTTATTTCTTAATGTGTCATAACATAACATTTTAACGAATATAAATATTCGGGTTTTGGGGTGTTACAAGTCTACCCCCCTTAAAAGAGGTTTCGTCCCCGAAACCTTGCTCATATCTACGGGACCATAATCCTTTACTTACCGGTTACTACCATCCCTCCTAAATAACATGCTTCTAAAATATATATATCTTTAGACCTCAACTTCTTGCCTCATGATAATTTCTTAGTGATGATCATCACTACATGTTTATTCATTCATTCCATAATCACGTCTACACGCTTAACTCCATAGTTAACATCTTTCTACATTACTATTCCTCTCATTTTGCGCATTTACTTAAGTTACATAGGTATACGCATCATGTACATTCATCATACAAGAGTTTAACTAATACTCGTATATTTTACTCAAAACATTAAAATTTCACTTCTTAATGACATAGTTTTCATTCCTACGTCAACTATTAGAACCAAGCTTCCCATATTACGCCATGCCCATTCCAACATTTTTGGTTTCGTCCGCTTATATACTTTCATTTCTTTCACGCATTCGGTTATCCACTTAATTGGGTAATAGCCTATACTCTCATAATGAGATTCAAGCATACCACTTACGACCCGGTAACATCGGGTTAATTGCTTTCAACATAATTCTTCCGTTCTATCCGTATAACGGATTGAACTTCATACATTCGTTATTGCATTCGCGACCACTCGTTCAAAACGGATGGTACCTCATCCTCACTCGACTTGTTCAACTTGAACCGGTCGACGTGCATAGCTTGTTACAGCTTTCGCTTATCATAACCAATTTCACAAGGAATTTGCATTATTCATATCTTTCATTCCTTGAATCCGTCTCGCGGATTCAAACATTGCATATGCGCTTCTCATCCCTTGAATCCGTCTCACGGATTCAAGCATCGCATTCATACTTTAACTTCTTTCATGTTTCGAATCCGTCTCGCGGATTCTAGCATAGCATTTCATGTTTCGAATCCGTCTCGCGGATTCTAGCATAGCATATCATACTTCGAATCCGTCTCGCGGATTCTAGTATAGCATATCATATTCCGAATCCGTCTCGCGGATTCTAGCATAGCATATCATACTTCGAATCCGACTCGCGGATTCTAGTATAGCATATCATGTTTCGAATCCGTCTCGCGGATTCTAGCATAGCATATCGTATTTCGAATCCGTCTCGCGGATTCTAGCATAGCATTTCATACTCTCATTCTTGAGAGTCTTACATATCTCTTCACCCTCACGTCCACCTACTACTTACTTCTAGCGGACATACCTGTATCAATTATCACGGTCCCACGAACATCATATGCTTCACGTGTACTGGCCAGGTACACAATCCACATACTAGTTTCGTGTCTTCGTGTAATTGTCACCTTATGTCCGAAGAATTTGGTTTCGGCACGTGTATCATTTTTCAAAACTTGTTTACTATACCATCATGGTCCTTCATTTAGCATTTTTCTTCCCTTAATGCATTTTACCATTTCATATACCGACATATTAAATTTACGTACCTGGGTTCAACTTTATCTTATTTCATGCCTTGGTGTCGGTACTTGACCGCTCTCGCGGATCATCCTCTTCAAACGCTTATACTTACCTTGCATATACAAAACCGTCAGTTTCTTTATGTGTATACATAAGTACATACTTACATTCTCTTTTACCTTTGGATCTTGACCGAGTCTTGGATTGTACGGGTTTCTTATCACAAGAGCACACAGGTTTGAGTTCAAGCACTTACCTTCTTACACTTGATTCTCTCAAACCAGGGCTCTGATACCAACTTGTTACACCCTAAATCATACATGACAAAAGTCGCAGCGGAAACACTAACCATAAAATTTCTTGCATTAAAAATATCTCAACTTATTTAAACTTTTAACTTTAACTTGATTCTTAATCAAAAATCTGTTATCCTCTTATTTGTTAACTAAAAACATAGCTTTCACTTGTTACATTTTACATTCAACGTCCCCGTACAATCTCTCTAGTGACTCGGTCTTCGATCTCTAATCCTTGTGCTAATCGCTCATCATCCATACAACCTGCATTCACCACATACATTACATTAGTATAAAATACATAATTAGAATTCAATCTCGTACACTTCCATTCCATTATTTATCTTATCCAACTTTCAGCATTTCATCTGCGTATCCATATCCTGGTGAGGCTTCGTTAATGCACCTGCATGACGTATCATTCTCAAGGCACACCATTAATAGCGTATTACACAACATATCCAGTTCACGCATACATACATCCTTACATGCATACATATACTTCTACAAACGTACATGCCTTCTTATTATACATCTACATGTATGCATACACTCATATGTAGCTACGTATATACCAAATACCCATCTACATATACATATAGTTACTACATTTCTATATACGTACATATACACATACGCATCTTCGCATATACATCATTACATCTATACATACTTACATACATTACTACGTACTCATATACAAACTTACCTACTTCCATTCACATATATATGTATATATTCATACCTATACACGCGTATACCTTTATACTTAATCACTTAGAGCTCATACACATACATATTACTTGATTTCATGCATACACCAATGCCTACATATAAACATACATGCATACATAACTTCACGCTTACATACGTTCAATCAATAAATTATTGTAGCTATACATATACATGCTCTCACACAACCGTACATATACTACGCAATTACCTAATCATACATAGATATCATCTCATACAAGGTTAAGGAGCCTTTCGGGAGCTTTACATGCTACCGGGTCGAAAACCGGAGCACCAGAACACGTTACGGGTCAACCGGAAACACCAGACGCGAAAAATAAAAGCTTACAAACAAGTGCCCGTCGCCGACGGGCTCCAAGCCGTCGGCGACGGGTTGTAGATATGCCCGTCGGGCCATTTAACCCGTCGGCAGTGTGTTAACCCGTCAGCAAAAAAAGTGGTTTTCCCTTGCCCGTCGGCGACGGCCTCCTTGCCCGTCGGCGACGGGCTCTCTAAAGTGCATTTTTCTGCAGCTCCGTTTCGACGTCCGAACGCACTAAAACGCGCGTAACTTTCGAACCGTTTACCCGTTTAACCTCCCGTTTCTTCCTACATGCTTGTAAATTCACATTCTAACATATAAACTTAAAATCCTATATCCGGGTTAAGAAAATTCCTAACTTACGCGTTTATGCCTATATTTTCATTTTCGGACAACTTTACCCATTCTTGTTTTCATCACACAGCTCATTTGTTTTACCCCGAAACTTGCATGAACTTTACTACCAAGATACCTTTACATTGTCCGGAGTTTCGTACTTGGGGTTTACACACCCAATCCCCGTTACCCGATTATCATACCGTAACCCTTTCCTACTCTTATTCCCGATATAACGACAAATCCCATCTTTGACCCGTTATATCTTCTTAACGAAAATCATCGATTTCATACCATCTATCCTCAATTGCCTTCAATCATCATACTTTAATTACTAACACATATCCTTACGTAAACAACTAAGAAGTGATTACGGAAATCACTTACCTTGTGCATCCGCGTTCGTAACATCTTCCTTGCCTCATCTTGACCCGTTAGCCTTCCATGCTCGGTCCGTGTTAGTGTGGTTCCTATCCTTTCATGCCGTCATGCCATGATTATGTTAGTATTCATGCTTATTCATATTAACACATATTTTCCAACTTTTATCTATTTGACTTTCACTAACACTCATATGACATGACTTGTCAATCACATAGTTCAATATCTTCGAAATCTAAATTCGTTATCACACATACACATAATTGGTCTAACACGTATTCCTTGATTTCTCGATTCTTATATTTGTGTCAAAATACCTAACCATGTTATAATTTCTCGGTTGACTTTCAGAAAGTCAACCTTTTAGCATATAACTCCCAACTTATGAACACGCATTCATGTTGATATAGTGGACCATATTAATGACATGATATTCATTTCATACATAATGTTGTTTGACACAAACAACTACATGATCGCCTATACACATACACAATATACACATACTTATGCTTTCATGATTCTACATTTGACAATCACATAGCTAAGTTAGACAACTTAACGTAATTCATAACATCACTCTTTACTAGTATGGTCATATGTTATACATTTAATATACATTCACTTCTTAATCGCAATTAAGTGATCAATAGAAACACATGGCGAGCATCGCCCATTCAAGCATAATGTACAAGCCTCTAATGCATAAACTTGACAACACATACATTCAACCCGAATTCTTGTACTAGTTCCATCCAAAGCACACTCTTTAAGTTAGTATACCACTAATTACATCATTATCATACATCATTCATATATGTCAAGCCGCTTCCTAAAATCTCACATCTTAACTTCACTTAGACATTTTATCATACACTTGGTGTGCATACTACTTCCTAAGCATAAAGTACAAGCATTCTTTGCATCTTCTTACTAGTTCATATCAAGATCATCAATTTCCTACAAATTCTCACATAACTTTCATCCTAAATCAAGGTTATTAACAATAATCCACAATATTCAACTTCATATACATCAAAACCATACTTGATTTAACACATGCAACATCATCATCTTCATAACATTACTACTAGAATTGGGTTTCATCATTAAACATCAAATTAACCTAAACCATGCATAATCCATGTTATATATGATGATTCTAACACATACCCATCATCAATTTCATACAAATTTCGAAATTTTCATCATAACCCACTTCGTGAAAGATCACCAATCTAACTTTTAAAACATACCTTAGAATCCCATTGAGAAGGTGATCGTTAATCCGTACTCGGTTATGGATTTAGACTTCATTTACCCTTCCAATTTGAGGATTATAGTGAAACTAGGGTTGAACCTTGTTTCTTCCTCCTGGATGTCGACACACACACACACTCTATGTGTGTGTGTGGTGTTTTATGTTTATTTGTAAAAATAATGTTTCCCACTTAACGGTTTTGGTCCCTCTAGTTTGTTCCCTTGCTTGCTTTGGGAAACATTTTACCACATTCAATCTTTTAATAATTTTAACCATACATTTAAGTAGGTTAAATAGCCTAGTTATTTATTTCTTAATGTGTCATAACATAACATTTTAACGAATATAAATATTTGGGTTTTGGGGTGTTATAGATCGGATGATAATCCGGAAGGATGGTCATCCCGTCGGATGGCCATTCGGTCGGATTGTCATTCGTTTGTGATGGATGTGTTTGTGTATGATGTGACTTTGAAGTTTTCGTTGTAGCATTTTGAAAACGGAGAAGTATCCCTACCTTTCAGGTCGTCTAGTCGAACGGTCGTCCGATCGGATGGTCGTTCGCTCGGATGGCGATCCGTTCAAGCGAGACATTTCTAAGATCCAAGTTCACAGTAGGATGGTCATTCGATCGGATGGTCGTCCGATCGGATGACCATTCGTTTGGATACTGATATGTATTGAAAATTTGTAAAATGTTTAAGTATTTGAGACCACAAGTCATCCAATCGGATTGTCGTTCGATCGGATGGCAATCCGATCAGACGGCAATCCGTTCAACAACCTGATCGTTTGAAACTTGTAAATATTTTGTTAAGTCTGAAAAGTTTGCGGTTTGACCGAGACGGTATGTCAACGTGTTAAACAACGGAAACTCCACCAAGTCTAAGTCATCCGATCAGTTAACTATTCTTGACGATTATTCATGTCCAACCCGCTAAGTCGGTTATCTCGTCGATAGGAATCAGTTCTCAAACCGACACTTTACTAGAGAATGAGTGGAAGGCCTGAATGAGCTGTGATTCTATTGGTTTTGAGTGCAAGAGTGTAAAAGAGTTGAAAGAAGCTTAAATCGGTTTGAAAATGTTTGGATTTAGGTGAAATCAGTGTTTAAACATGTTGAAATCTCTTAGATCTGAGTTGTTCTGGGTGAAATGAGATCATACTTCGAAGTTCATAAGAACCCGAAATGACGTTATCAACGAACAACCCAACAGATGGATTTCATGGTGAAAATTTAAGATTTGATGGTGAAAATGATGAAGAAGTGTATAAAGATCAAAGTAGTATAAGATTTGAGTTGAAAACTTACAAGAATCGTGAGGAATCGAGAGAAAATAGGCTGAGAAGTCGAAGGGTCGGAGGAGAGCTGTCACGTCACTGTTCATGATGTGACAGGTGAGTATTTATAGGTGTAGAGGAGAGAAAGGCGGTGTAGGTGTGCGATCGGAGGGCAATCCAATCGGATGGCCATCCGATCGGATGGGTTTTGCGAGTTGGTTTCCGACTTTTCGTTTCGTGCGTTGAGCGTTGCGATGCATTTAAGCGAGTGTCGAATGAGCGATGCGATAGGTTTAAATAATAATTACACAAATAACATAACTAACATACAACATCATAAATAACCTTGCGTTTAGCGTTTGCGATTAGATTGCGATGCGATTGAGTTGCGATTGCGTTTTCGATTAATCACCACAAACAAAATATAAACATGCACAGGTAACACATAATAGCACACACACGTAAAACAATATCCAGAACATGCGATTCAAGTCGCGATGCGATAGCTATGAGATAGCGATAAACAGATTAGCGATTAATAGTCGATTAAACTGCGATTATTAGCATTTACTCCACATAATACAACTAAAGTAACATAATTTAGAGTATCGATTAACAAGTCAAAGAGTACAATCACTAATTAAGCAAGGAGTGACAGATCGCATTTAGCAATCTTTTCTTCCTTTGACTTTAACTTGTACTTTGACTTTAACTTGTACTTTGACTTCAAAGACGCGGGTTGTTACAAAGTATATATTTGTCACTAAATTCACTTGCACTTGGACATGGTGAAGAGGACGAGGAGAGTTTAGGGTGTGCATGTGTTTGAGAGAGATTCGGAAAAGGAGTGTAATTGGCCATCAGCTCATGGTTTGTATCACTCTCAAAACTATTTTTGTCGACATCGGAGGTTTTTTCTTACATTTTCAGCTTATAACAAGAAATGTGGAATTTTGAGAAGAAAAAAGGTATAAAAGAAAACCCTAAACGGTCATGAAACAAAACTTTTTAGTTACTGTGTTGTAAAAGATGATCCGCATGCACATTAAGTTTTATCGTTCATGGTTTTAATGATTATTTTAGTTACCGGGTAATTTCAAGAAATATGGTTTTCAATCAAAATTTAGTGAGATGTCGTTCATGGTTTCAATGATTGTTTTAGTTGAAATTTCAAGAAATAGGTTTTCCATCAAAATTTAGAGAGAGGGAGAAAGTACAACTTTACTTTCTATTTTTTTTCTTTTTTACTAGTTGTTAGTCGACTTGGATTTTTTTTTCATATTTTTTTTCCACTATTCACCTAGCTTCATAAGTAGATGAAACGTCAATATATTTTGTCTTCTTCGACGAAAATCAAAATACTCATACATAAGCAAAACAATTTAACCACATTCGATTAAGCAAAACATAAAATTTAATCATAACTAGCATAATCTATTATTATTTTAATATATTAAAATTTTAACCATTTTTTTATTTAAATGCTTACTATACTATTTTATGTAAAGGGTAAATTACACTTTTCGTCCTTTATGTTTGTATCGGATTGCAATAGATAGCATTTAACTTCAATAATTACAGTAACAATCCTTTATTTGGAAAACTCAGTACATCTTTCCTCCTTTAGCAGTAACAAGGTTAAAATTTTCAATTAAATCTATTTTTTTACAAAGGAATACAATAATAGTTCCAATCATAAAAAAAAGGAAAATTGGTTTTTAATAAACCAACCTTTGCCCCATTGGTAATTAATAATCCTACCTACAGAATTGGTAATTAATAATCCTACGTTTCAATATGTTGGTACTCAATAGACATCCGTTAGTTTTTTTTAACTGAAGTTAGTTTTTAAGTTTTATTTGTTACACAAACAGTCCCTGTAGTTATAATTTACTAGTTTTAAGTTTTATTTATTACACAAACAGTCCCTGTAGTTATAAAAAAAATCATAAAAATTCAAAAAAAATCAAAAAAATCATAAAAATTCTAAAAAAATCAAAAAAATTCTAAAAAATTCAAAAAAATCATAAAAATTCAAAAAAATCAAAAAAATCATAAAAAATCATAAAAATTCAAAAAATTCAAAAAAAACAAACGTTTCGACGCGAACCGTTTCGAACCGTACCACCACCACCGCCACCACCGCCACCACCACCACCACCGCACCGCCGCCGCCACCACCACCGCCACCACCACCACCACCACCGCAGCGCCGCCACCACCGCCACCACCACCACCGCCACCACCACCGCCACCACCGCCACCCCCACCACCGCCACCACCACCGCCTCCACCACCGCCACCACCACCGCCACCGCCACCACCGCCACCACCACAGCACCGCCACCACCACCACCGTTTTTGAAACGGTCCGGGTCGAAAACTTAAAACTAGTAAATTATAACTACAGGGACTGTTTGTGTAACAAATAAAACTTAAAAACTAACTTCAGTTAAAAAAAACTAACGGAGGTCTATTGAGTACCAACATATTGAAACGTAGGATTATTAATTACCAATTCTGTAGGTAGGATTATTAATTACCAATGGGGCAAAGGTTGGTTTATTAAAAACCAATTTTCCTTAAAAAAAACACATAATAGTTATAGATAATAACTTTTATAGCAACTAATATAAAACAAGAAAAATACAAAAAGGACATTGTCTCCATCTAATCGAGTAATGTATATAATAAAAAACCGTTCAAAAAAAAATGTATATAATAAAATAATAATTATAACTTGAAATGCTCACCTAGTTTCTTCTACAAATCATCTACAATGCCGATCGTCTGAAGCATAAACACTGCCGATGTTACGGAATCTCTCTCTCTCTCTCTTTCTCTCTCTACGTTGTTATCAATTTCGGATAACTCAAAGCTTCACCTACTAAATCACCGATTCAATTCACACACACAAACAACATGATGATAGCTCTGTTTCAACCTCCTTCAGTCTCTAATTCGATGTCCGTTGCGATTACTTCAGTCAACAACGTCTTTTCACCGGCGTATTACCGGTTCCGGTACGTCAACGCCACGGTCAACGCCCGCAGTGTGTGTTTTCATAGCAGAAAGGTTGTTCGTGATCGTGCTAGTCGGTGTTATGGAATTCGAGTATATTCCGAATCTAAGGTATCCGAATTTATCCGAATTACACTTTTATGTGAATTGATGCAGAATCGGATTCTGTTATTTGTGATTAGTTAGTTAGTTTGTGTGATTTGATCTGGTGCATTGATTTTGCTGTTATTGGTTTTTACTTTTTTATGTGATTATTCTGTAAGCATAATTGAAGTGAAATTAACCTAATTTTTGGAAAGCTAAGTGCATAGGAAAATGTCAAATAAATAAGTAAATTTATACATGAAGAACATTTAAAAAGGAGGATTGGCTTATTGGAGTTTTGTGAGATTCCAGATTCAGGAATATTGTGATGTAAAAGTCGAGTCGCGGTTGATGTTAGTGTTAGTGATTTAAAGCTGATTCTGCTTACAAGCTGTGTCAAAGGTCCAAACACGAATTGTGTTTTGTGCTTGAAAACCGGAACTTTTTTATATAGAGAGATTACGATGAGAAGCTAACCTACTAATGATAATGATAATACGTCAGTAACTATCCTAACATTCAAACTAGAGAGAAAATAATGACTAACAAACATAAAAGATAAATGACAATCAAATAATAATAACTGTAATAGATAATAAACTCTATTAGTGTATATATGTTGCTGAGTTTGTTATGTTATGAGTAGTTACGAGTCTGTTAGAGATGTAGGCAATTATAGTAGTTTGTTAGTCGAGCATCTCATGGCTTCTCATCATCACTATACATGAGACGTGCATTGCATTGTGTCATCATCACATAGCTTGATACCTTGTCTTTAGCTTCACGACTGTTTCGTTGAAGTTGTAAGTGATTATATGGTAAGCTTGTATGTTAATAAAAATGATGATATTTTCAACATATTGCTGACTTGTAGGCAGAGGTAAAGCAAGTCAGAAAGTATTCACCTCTTCTTGAGAGCCCCTTCCCGTCGGAACACAATGTATCAACTACAGAATTTAAGGCAATTCCCGACATTTGGAGATCCTCAGCAGAAAGGTTTGGTGATCGGGTTGCATTGGTCGACCCGCATCATGATCCGCCTACAAATATGACTTACAAGCAGGTCTTCACTTTTATCTTAAACAGACAATTTTCGATTTTTATAACTACATAACTCTTTAACCTAAACCTTCACTTTTGGTTACGAAATTTGTAGGTGGAGCAGGACATTCTAAATTTCGCTGAAGGTTTAAGAGTGATTGGAATCAAGCCATGTGAAAAGCTAGCACTTTTTGCCGACAATTCCTGTCGGTGGCTTATTGCTGATCAAGGTGGATTGCATTTTGATAATAATTAATCCTTATAATAAACTTAATATCTGCAGTGCTTTTTTATTATAATTTATAACTGATCCATATTTAACGCATGATTATATCTGTTTGTTCCTTATATCATAACCGTGAAACTATAACATATGTGGTGCTAACAAGTCAGCTAAGAAATTATTTTTTTGAACGGCTAACTCACACGCCCTCGAAACCTAACACACCTTGATACTGCTAGGTTACAAGCCCTTTGGTTATTAAGAAATTAAACGTCTAGTAACACTAACAAGTTTGGGTGTAGGTATTATGACCACAGGAGCAATAAATGTTGTCAGGGGATCTAGGTCATCCGTCGAAGAGCTGTTACACATTTACAATCATTCCGAAAGGTTAGCATGGTCATTCTCGTTTGACCTTTTGAGAGTCAAACAAAGTACTTTCAACTTCCAAACTGATTTTGAGTGATAGACATATAGCAAGTCTAGAATTAGAATAAAGAGGCTATGTTAGCTTGCAAAAAGATCATGTTAAATGATATCACCTGCTTTCTTTTATACTTTAGAGAATAAAATGACATTATTCTTTTGTACTTTTTTCATAACAGTGTTATTCTTTTGTACTTTTTCCATAACAGTGTTGCACTTGCTGTGGACAATCCCGAATTATATCACCGGATGGCGGATGCCTTTAACTCTAAGGCATCTGTTAAATTTGTTATTCTACTTTGGGGGGAAAAATCATCCATATCTAGCCATGTGAAGGAGGGAATTCCTGCTTATACATACGAGGAGATCATTGATATGGGTCGTGGAAATCGTGCGAGTTTTGCTGATTCACATGATGCCCGTAAGTCAATTAACATTATTGACTAGCAGATTCATTAAGACTTTAACTGAGAATATAAGAGTGTGTGTGTGTGTGTGTGTGTGAAAGAGAGAGAGAGAGAGAGAGAGAGGTATATGGAGTTATGCGTTAAGTAATATACTGGAACTACAATAGTACTGACTTTGTAAATCTTTAGATGAACAGTATGTTTATGAGCCCATCAAGCCTGATGATGTTGCTGCTCTTATATACACAAGTGGGACCACAGGCAACCCAAAAGGAGTAATGCTTACACATAATAATCTTTTACACCAGGTATTAATGTGTATCTTTTGCACCTTCCATTTTTATCCGTATGCTTGGTTAAGAATCATACGTTTTAAAGGGTCAGTTTAGTTATGCTTTTATCTTGAACGGGTCAAACGGTTAATCACGCATTAAAAAGATTTTAGAATTACTTTACCAATATTATTGTTTTCTAATCATATTTAGCTCATTAGTTATCTATAAAATTAAGCAAAAGAGTAAAGGATACAGATAGTCCCTGTTGTTTACCAAAATTTTGGATTTGGTCTCTGGCTTTCCAAAAGTACACAGATGGTCCCTGTGGTTTACATTTTGTAACGCATTGAGCCCCCAGCCAACAAATCTAAAGGTTTTAGCATGTCCAAGTTAGCGACTAAATGTGTTACAAAGTGCAAACCACAAGGACCATCCATGTACTTTTGGAAAAAGGTTGGGGACTAAATGTGCTACAAAGTGCAAACCACAGGGACCATGTATGTATTTTTGGATATCTAGGGACCAAATCCAAAAATTTGGTAAACCACAGGGACCATCCGTGTACTTTACTCTAAGCAAAATGTATAAAAATCTGTTTGGGGATTTGCCCAACCCATTTCGGTCCACAATAAAAAGTATCCATTTGAGCCAAGTCCCTTTTGACCCTTTACCTGAGTCCGTGACCCACCCATATTTCCACCTAACATATAGTTCAGTTTTATATTATTGTATCCCTCATATGATCATTCTGCTTTCATACTTCTTCAGGTTCATAATTTGTGGGACGTTGTCCCTGCTGGGCCAGGGGATAGATTTCTAAGCATGCTTCCACCTTGGCATGCATATGAACGTGCGTGTGAGTATTTTATACTTTCTTTGGGAATTGAGCAAGTATACACAACAGTTAAACACTTGAAGGTATTTTGATATTTTAGTCGGAATTCTTTAGACACAAATAATGGAAAATATATTACCATGCTACTTTCTAGGGGTGTGAATTTCTGACATGACCCGAAAACACGACACGAACTTAACATGAAATTCGCGGGCTTGGGTTTGGTCTAAATGGGTTCGGGTCAATTTCAAGTTGAACCTGCGAACCCGTTTAACTAAACGGATCAGGTTCGTGTCAACCCGATCGGGTTGGCGGGTTGACCCGTTTAACCCATTTATATTAGATATTTTATTTTTTACAATATGTTTTGTCATAAATTAAATTGGGTGGGTGTTTTATGTCATAATTATAACTTAAAAAGATAAATTGACATTTAATTTTATAATTAAAATGTAATCGTATTATATACAGTTGTGTTTTTTTATAGTAAAATTTTAATTTTAATGTATTATTTTGCGAAAAAAAATTAAAAAATATAAAATTCAGGTTGAACGGGTCGTGTTCGGGTCAACCCACGAATATTCGGGTCGTGTTCGGGTTAATATGTATGACACGATTTTCGAGTTCGGGTCAGGTCGCGTTCTGGTTTGTCTAAAATTTTCGGGTTCGGGTCGGGTTGAACCCGCCAACCCATGAACACGACCCGTTTAGCACCCCTACTACTTTCACGTGATCCTGAAAGTATGCTGTGTATCCTTAAAATAAGTAACTGTTCTCACATTTGCTGATTACACTCCCACTCTGTTCACCTGCCTTATGGTATGCAGTTGTTGTTGTAGGATGATTTGCGGGAATATCAACCACAGTATATGATATCCGTCCCTCTAGTATTTCAAACTCTGTACAGGTACAACTTTTCTGTTTATGCTCTACACTGTAGAATGTATAAATAAAAGCAATGTGATATATTTAATTCGCTGACTGTGTATTAAAAGTACCAAAAAAACAAATCTTCATATATTATGTTTTTCTTGTTCGATGATCAAAACACGGTTCCTGCTCTCCAGTGGGATCCAGAAGCAGATATCCACCAGCTCAGCTATCCGTAAGCTAATTGCAGTATCCTTAATAAGGATCAGTATGGCATACATGGAGTTCAAAAACATTTATGAGGTTCAACCTTCAGCATCTAGTTTTTATTTACTATCTGTACTTATTTGATAATCTAGAGTTCTAGTTAGTTTTCATATTTCTGTGTAGGGTAAATATTTGTCAAGAGATCCGAAGCAACCTTCTTTCCTTGCTGCAATCTTGGACTGGCTATATGCACGGTTTATTGCTGCAATTTTGTTACCTTTGCATTTATTGGCAAAGAAACTTGTGTACAGTAAAATTCACGCGTCTATTGGGCTTTCAAAGGTTTGATATACTACTCATCTCATGCTCCTTCAGTTTTTATAATGTTTTTAGAGTAAAATGCCAGTTTCGTCCTTGAGGTTTGGCCAGTTTTGCGCCTTTGGTCCAAAGGTTTGTGTTTTCGCATCTGGATCCAAAAGGTTTGAAATCTTGCTATTTTCATCCGGCTCGTTAACTCCATCCATTTTTCCCGTTAAGACAGGGGTATTTTCGTCTTTTTAGTTAACTTAAAGGGCAATTCGGTCTTTTTCACTTTATGTAAAAAGACCGAATACCCATGAAAAAGACCGAATTGACCTTTAAGTTAACAAAAAAGACGGAAATACCTCTGGATTAATGAAGAAAAATGGATGGAGTTAACGAGCCGGATGAAAATGGCAAGATTTCAAACCTTTTGCATCTAGATGCGGAAAAACAAACCTTTGGACCAAAGTCGCGAAACTGGCCAAACCTCAGGGACGAAAATGGAATTTTACTCATGTTCTTTATATTTCAAGATGCTAAGTTCTGATTCTAAATATGCTTCAAGATCTGAAAACTTTTGTGTAACTACTTATATCGTTGAGAATATTACTGAACATATAACAATAATTAATAGAGTGCAATAAATTCAGGATATAAATGGTGATTGAGGTGACTTTAAAGAAATTCTAATCAGGATATTTCTTACATTGTACAGGCTGGCATAAGTGGAGGTGGTAGCTTGCCTATGCATGTCGACAAGTTTTTTGAGGTTGAAGCTTCTGTTTCTATTACATTACCAGTAGTGGAGGCAATTTTGACCCCTTTGCTTGTGAATGGGTCAATTGGGTTGTGCTTTATCTCAAACGGGTCAATAAAAATATTTAGTTAAAGGCTAACATGTTAAACAAGTCTATTTTAACTTATAGAACGTCCCAAATCATTTTATCTAATGTTTTGGATTCTAATTGTAGGGTTGGGTTCAATGGGGAACACTAAAAAACTGGGGAACCGACTCAAACGAACTCCGATTGGACTCATTCCAGCGACATTGAAACCGGCTCGTCTAACCCTAACTAGAAAATCTAAACCCTAAAGCTAAACCATAAGGCTAAAACCTAAGCTAAACCGTAAAATCTAAACTGTAAACCCTAAAAGCTAAAAGCTAAATCGTAAATCCTAACGATGAACCCTAAATCCTAAAAGCTAAACTCTAACCCTAAAAGCAATACCCTAAATATATATATTATAGGGTTCAACGAGCCGGTTCCAATGTCGCTGGAATGAGTCCAATCGGAGTTCGTTTGAGTTGGTTCCCCTTAGTTCCCCACTTTTTTTGTGTTCCCTATTGAACCTCCCTACTTATTATTGTATATAGTTATTTGTATATAAAAAAAATTAAAGATAGTACAAAAAAGTTGTGGGTCGAGCCACGCTGACCCGGACTAAAAATGACCCGTTCTATACTAACCCACCCATCATCCATCTTGCCTCTGCTAATTACCATGCTGAAGAATAGATACAAGTTGTGCTAATGTTGATGTCTTTACAGGCAATTGGCACAAAAGTCCAAGTTGGGTATGGATTAACAGAGTCATCTCCTGTTGTAGCGGCTCGACGACCACATTGCAATGTAAATATACCAATCTAAGTATGACATTCTTTTAATTATATATTTTTATGTAAGCTGGAACTGTATGACATCATAGATGTGACATTTGAAGGTTCTTGGCTCAGTTGGGCCTCCTATTCGACACACGGAAATAAAAGTTGTAAACGAGGAAACGGGTGAAGACCTTCCTCCCGGTTCAAAGGGAATTGTCAAAGCCAGGGGACCACAGATCATGCAGGGTTATTACAAGGTACCTCAAAAAGAAGGAAAATTGGATTTTAGTAATCCCAACTTTGACATATTGGGACTGCTTATGTGACAGTCCAAGTCAGCAAAAACCAACTGATGTAACTTTTAGTTAGTATGTGATGATAGCTAATAAAAAATAGGTTAAAAGTTGGGACTGTCACAAAACATTTCCTTAGTTGCGACTGTTGCCTGCCAATATGTCAAAGTTCGGATTATTAAAATCCAATTTTCCCAAAAAGAAAAACATAATAAATTGTTTTTTTAGTTTTTGGTAATTAATTTATCTTTATTATTGAAATAGAATCCCATTGCAACAAATCAAGCCTTAGATGAAGATGGTTGGTTAAACACCGGAGATATTGGGTGGATTTCCCCTGTTCATTCAGTAGGACGAAGTCGTAATTCTGGTGGCATTGTTGTTCTTGAAGGACGTGCCAAGGATACTATTGTCCTTTCAACAGGTAATTATGACATTGTTGGTGTTTTCTTTTCTTCCTTTTTTTTTCTTTTTTTGTTTATATTTCCTTATCGGGCTGAATATTTTTAATGGGTAATAGGTGAAAACGTTGAACCGGAACAGCTAGAAGAAGCTGCCATGAGAAGTAGTTTGATACAACAAATTGTTGTCATCGGCCAGGTAACACTTTAATTTAAATTCTCCGGATTCAGATCCTTTAATTTCCCTTATATGGAATTGAGAAAATTGGCGGGTCGGTTATAGGCCCAAACGGGTCGCCACTTTTTCCCTGTTTTATACAGAACTAATGGGTTATATGGTTTCCAAAAATGATGTGGTTGTACACGGATGGTCCCTGTGGTTTACCAAAATCTTGGATTCGATCCCTAACTTTCCAAAAGTACACAGATGGTCCTGTGGTTTGCATTTTGTAAGACATTTAGTCCCCAGCCAACAAATCTGAAGTTTTTAGCATGTCCAAGTTAGGGACTAAATGCGTTACAAAGTGCAAACCATAGGGACCAATTGTGTACTTTTGGAAAGCTAGGGACCAAATTGAAAAAAAAAATCACAGGGACCATCCGTGTACCTTACTCATCTTTTAATTTGACATGTTTGAGATAAAACATAAACCAAATCGACCCGTTGGTACAAATTGTGATCTCTATCCTTAAACATCACACACAAGTTTGTCCGCATTTACATCATGGGTGATATTTCTATGTGTTGTATCACAAATGACAACCAGGATAAACGTCGTCTTGGAGCTATCATTGTTCCAAACAAAGAAGAAATTTTGTTGGCATCCAAAAAGTCATCTACGTCAGATTCAGATGCTGTTGAACTCAGCAAGGAAAAAATAATCGGCTTGTTATCAGAAGATCTTCGAAAATGGTAATAAAAACTTTATCACAAAATGCATTCTCCTTTTTTTATTTATATTTTATTACCCGTTTCCAGTGTCTCCACATATAACTAGATTCATCTCTTCATACAGGACCTCAGATTGCTCGTTTCAGATCGGGCCTATTCTCGTCGTTGAAGAGCCTTTTACGGTAACATGGCTGCATTAATTATACTCCCTTCTTATTACTTAGAGCATCGCGCGCTGGTCAAACTACTCATTTGACCCGTTTCCTTGTTTCATTTCTTGTGTTTGACCCATTACAAAAATTACATAACCAAGATTGACTTGTTCATAAATAAATGGGTCAAAAACCATCACTTTTAATTTTGTTGATTGTTACAACTTTTAAAACCCCTAACAATGTTCTTTCGACATTTTTTGATGACATCCCGTATAGAATTTCAGTTTGATAGCAGGTCAACACCTTGGTCAAACTACCCATTTGACCCGTTCCTTTTTTCATTTCTTGTGTTTGACCCGTTACATAAGATACATAAACCTGATCAACATGTTTACGAGCACATGGGCCAAAAACTCATTTTTAATTATGTTGATTGCTTTAAAACTCCTGACAATGTTCTTTCGACATTATCTTGATGACAACTCATATGGAATTTCAGATCGATAGCGGGTTGATGACCGCGACCATGAAGATCAGGAGGAATCAAGTTATGGAACTATATAAAGAACAGATAGATGATCTATACAAGTAATCTTTAAGTGGCTCTTTGTTTAAATGTAATGTAAAAATAAGTGAGTTATTATTGTTTTACTTTTTTATTTTCTTACATGTATGAGAGAAAGCTAATATTTCTTCTATGTTATATTTTTAATAAGTAAATAATAGCTCACAACTTCACATATCATTTTCATTGTCCTTTTAGTTTCTTTTCACTTCATTTCACTTTTCTTTAATCCTTACGTTTTTGTTATAAAGAAATTATTTATGATGACTCTCCACGTTCTTAACTCCCGTCTCTTCATGTACTCTTGTATTAATAACATGACCTATATATAGAGGTCATTTGTATTTGATAATATATACTCAAGATCAATAAGAATGATCTCATTCTCCGTATTTCTTTCTCTACATGATCTATGTTCCTATGTTTATCGTGTATATTGGTTGCTAATAGACCATTGTTTTACAACACGTTATCAGCACGAAAGTGCTCTCTCCAAAATCCATATTATCTCCTTCTCTAATTCCTTGTGAACATAAGCAACCGTTTCGGCGTAACGCATCCGACAACATGAATGCCACACCCGTCAGAGATCCGAGTTTGCTCTTGAAAGAACGAGACACGACCGACTCTTTTTTGTCAATCAGGTAACAATATATTTGTTTGTATATATGATACCTTACGTTTGACAACTTATTCGAACCACGCATGATACCATGAAATCAATTTTTTATTATTTTTTGAATGCAGTGCAGCCCCATGGGGCTGATAAGGTTTGTAGGATGAAGATAAATAACTAACAATACCTTTTAAACTATTTAATCATTCGGAAATTTCATATAATATTGGATTAGATAAATTGTTTTGTCACCCTTGCATTCTGAAAACGTTGGTTCGAACTTGTAGCCACACCCATACCGTCGGTGATATTTTTTGTTATATTGTGCTTTTGATTTGTTGCGGCACATACCCAATTAATTAGCCTTTTATTTATTTAGCTAGAGTATACCAAAGAGTAGACTTTTGTTATATATATATTTTTTTTGTTACATAACTAATGTTTAAGTTTCTTTTCATTAGATTCTATTAATTAGCAATTAAATAAATGTATTTAAGATTTCAATAAAAAATTTTAGATATATTAAAAAAACAAGGATTTGCATATTATAGAATCTCGATATTTATAAGTTTTACTAGTACTATATTACTTATTTTGAATATAATTGGTAATGGCCGACCTTGTAAATCCCAATATTCATTTAATCAACGTTTATGTTTTTATTGATCTTATATATATGAGAATACGGTCCTAAAGTAGCAATATCATTATAAGAGTCATGAAAAAATGAAATGCTTTTCTACTCATGTGACCAAGTAAATAATGAAAAACTATGAAGCTTGTTTTGGTTCTACTCCATTCCCAAAAGTGAATGTGATTATATATTAATCATTGTATATGTAATGATGGACCTAATTGAGAAACTTGTAATTATGAGAATGACTATAAGAATTGTAATGATGGTCATTTTAATAATGATAATGGACCACAAAAGTGGCAAACTAAGGAGTGATTGCATGACGTGATGGTTTGAACTTTGAAGTTGTAATATATTCTCTCGTATCATACGTTTAACGTTTTGTATTACATACGAGCAAGTAATACACATACGATCATAAACCAGAAGTTTATGGATCATAATTATTTAATTAGTTGGCATGACCGGTTAGACCACACCGAGTCAATGATGATGTGAAACATAATGAAGAACTAGAAGATTCTTCAAGCTGATAATTAGCATGTATTGTTTTGCTCTCAAGGAAAATTTTATTTTTGCCAAATAAAGGAGTGTGTATATCCCTAAATATTTTGGAAGTGATTAAAGGATATGCATATCCCAACATGATACCATTTAGTATTTTAAATCGATTCATCGTCTAAATGGTTATCAAATCCACAACCTGAAGTCTGTGTGATTGTGGCTTAGCTAATGTGATAGTAAGCATATTAATCCAGATTAGTATATTTATTTGATAATAGTGAATTTGATTCCCAAGTTATTAACGATCATTGGAATAAGTATTATTGTTGAGATGATCACTAAACGTCTACTATTGGTTACAAACCCAATGATCATGAGAGGAGCAAAAGTTCATTTAGGTACATGTAATTTTATATATAGTACCATCAATTCACATCAAGCCAATAAGTTATAGTTCTCCCCATACAGTTGGTTTTTGGTCAGGAACCAAAGATGTCTCATCAACGATTTTGGTTGTGCGGCATATATTGAAACTCATCCACCACACCGCACAAAGATGAGACTTCTAAAAAGTTTGACAATATGTTGGGTATAAATAATCTTCTATGATTAAATACTTAAAGCCATTAGTAAGAAATTCGTTTATGGCTCATTGCTTTTCACTTTAATGAATGAATGTTCCTAACATTAGGGGGAGATAACAAGCAGTTGAAAAGTGAAACGAATTATCATCTCATCTTGATCCTCAGACTATAAACTATGAACTAGAAGTTTAAAGTATAATTCATTTACCAATATTAAAGAACAAATTACCAGACAAGTTCACTGACCTAAATAGAGTGACTAAGTAAGTCACATAAACAACTGCTTATGCTCCAGTTTTATTTGTGTCCCAAGAGGACAACCACATATTTTTGTAATGAGTCTATTGCACGCCTAAAGCGTGGTAAACTAGTTGATTCTAATAATAAAATTCCTCGAAAATTGGAGCAAGTAATTAAGATGGTCAAGTCAAGGTTATAGTAATAAGATCTCCTGAAGAGATAATAGACATGATGGTTCAAGAAGAACCTCAGGTACCAGAAATAAAGAGATCTCGATAAGTTGTATCATGTCTAAGATATGTATGGAATCGAAATAAAAATCGACGTCGTTATACTTTTGTATATAATGTAGCACTTAAAAGGATTAAATGACGAGGATCAAGATTTAAGATCTGCCTATGAATGAATATTAAGAAATGATTGGCCAAAATAGAAAGACGCAAATAAGGTAGAGTTTAGTTCTCTAATGAAATTGAAAGTTTCTGGACCAACAGTCCATACAACTAAAGTTGTAAAATATGCTGGATACAAAAGTGTCTTTTATGCAAATCATGTGAAAATCAAATTAAGTGATATAAGTCAAAATTGGTGGCACAAGAATTTTCACAAAGACCTATGATTGATTATGAGAAAACGTATTCTCCAGTGGTGGATGCATTGACTTTCCAATATCTTATTAGTCTGGTAATATATAAAAGAGAATTGACATGCGTCTTATGAATGTTATGTATCACTTGATACTAAGTCATACAAAATAAGTTATCGAGAATATTATGATATAATTTCAAATCTGAATACATATACATGTTGTATATGTTATTGAATTGAATATAATTGGAACTACCCATGAGTATCCTAAAGCATTTGAGTGCTTAAGAGGTTAATTGAGACACCTTATGGATGTAATTATTGTGCACCAATACTCCAATAAGCATACATAGAAAATGCGTACCTGGTTGTTATGGCATCTCAATGTACACAATGTACAAACATGGTACAATATGGATTTTGGAGATAAAAGCAAGTGTTCATGATATTTTTGCATATGATATAGATATCTGTGTGTTAAAAACGCAAATTTATGTAGCAAAACTTCTAAAGAGTGAAAGCACATGCATATTTGGATAAGATGGAAAGAATTCCCTCATGGATTGATAACGCTAGAAGCATTAATGATGTAAAAACCACAAGAACGTATTATATGAAGTTGACAAAATACGTATGGACTAAAATAGTTGGGTCGAGTGTTGTACAACTCGAGATATTCGCATAAAGAGAGATATAAGTTTAATTAAATTAGCCATGTTCTATGAACATTCTACTTTTAAAAGTTCACTATAATCGCAATTTACAGTAATGATGTCTAGGCATCATTGAGAGAAATTGTCGAGCTTTTAGAGGGAGAATTTTTTAATGACCTTGGCACAGTCTAATTATTACTCGAACTGCAGTTCGAGTATATATGTAATTATATTTTACTAATCCCTCAAGTACATCTAGAAGATGATGTTTGGATATTCCAGTATGGACATAGTTGAACCTTAAAGTATGTTAAAGGTTGTTAAGTCATTTATTATAAGAAATGCCTATTATCATCTCCTACCAAAGTAGAGATTCTCATTGTAGAAGTACCATCGTTATATGCATAAGTGCACTAATATGTTTTGCTAGTTGTGCATGGTTATAATATCTTTCACTTGAGCTTATTGTCATGATATAACCTTTGTCAAGCGAAGAGACATTGGAATGAGTTCAAAGAAACATTTCAGGTATAAACGATATTTGATTATATTTTACTAACCCATCAAAACAAGTTTGGTTAGTCTTGTAGATGCAGGAATGTAACGAAACACAGTCGTGGACATATGATAAATTTTGGAGAGAGGCACCTAAAGTCTCGTTAGAAGATTATACAACATTGCTCAACATAAAGGATTGCACATTAAGGGATCAAGCGACAAATCATTCGCTACAAAGGCTTTATTCGACTTTCAAGAAAGATGGACACACGTCACTTAAAGGACACATGTTAAAATGAAGGGGAGACTTATTCAAGTTGCAATCTTTTTCCCTTCACTAAGTTTTATCCCATTGGGTTTTCTTAGTAAGGTTTTTAATGAGGCAACGTACATGATCTAGAAGTATCAGGGGAGACGATACGTGTTGCACTCTTTTTCCCTTGGCTGAGGTTTTGTCCCACTGGGTTTTCCTGGCAAGGTTTTTAACGAGGCAACATCTCCAAGTGTATCAAGTTGATAACCAAACGTATTAAAAGTTTATAGATTATTTTCATTTATCACGTGGATAGTCAAGGGGGAGTGTTATAAAGAAATTATTTATGATGACTCTCCACGTTCTTAACTCCCGTCTCTTCATGTACTCTTGTATTAATAACATGACCTATATATAGAGGTCATTTGTATTTGATAATATATACTCAAGATCAATAAGAATGATCTCATTCTCCGTATTTCTTTCTCTACATGATCTATGTTCCTATGTTTATCGTGTATATTGGTTGCTAATAGACCATTGTTTTACAACAGTTTTAACATAAAATACCTAGTTAAAAAAAAACATACTTTATGTCTTGACTTAAAATAACTAGGTATTTTATGCTAAAACGTAAGGATTAAAGAAAACTAGCATCGGGCTTTTTGGTTTAAACGTAATTACTTCATATGAATTTGTATTTATATTTTTTTACAAGTTATGTAGTTTTAATTAATTAAGTTAGAGGGTAAAATACATTATACTCGTGGTTCACATGTCTGACATAATTTTTAATTTTGTATCGAGTTTAGCTTGCCAACCTACGAAAAAGCATTTAACACCTTATACATAAAAGTTTGTAATTAAATAGTAAAAAGGGTAGTAAAAAAGAAAAACTAAAAATATATTACATTTTGATATAATAAGTTTTTAACCCAAGAGAAATATATAATATGGTTAATGGGCCACTTCCAAAACTCTTCCATGAACCCAAATCAATCAACCAACTACCTCATGGTAACCCAAAAGTACCTGAATGAACTTGATTTAATTACGACGGTGTTCTTGATTCACCTGATGTACCAGAACCCAATTTCTAACCTTTTTCTAACGCTCTTCTTCGTTTCCTCTCTGGTTCACGAGCCAAAAACTTGATCCCGAATCACAACACGCAATAATTGTGGTGGTGTACCCGATGAATCCGGTTCACTTACCTCAAGGTGCCCCTCGCACTAGGAGGGTTCATTATTCGGTTTGAAACCAATTAAACCGAAACCGAACCTAATAATCAATTCGGTTTCCGGTTTGGTTTGAAACCTAAGGGTATACGGGGCACCAGCGGGGAGTGCCTTCGGTGACCCAATTCCCCGAGCGGGAACACCGCCGCCATCCCTGCGGTGACCCAATTCGGTGAATGAGATCGGTGGGAGGTTACCGCATGAAGGGAGAGAGGGAGAGGGTGGCCCACAAGCTTTTCAACCAATCAAATTATTTTCTTTTTTTTTTCTTTTTGAATAAAAAAGCAAGTCCCCTAAGAGGGGAGTGCCGCCATCAAATTGAGGGTGTGAGGGGAGTTAAGTGGGGAGTTGACGTGGCGCGTAGAGCTGGCAATTGGGTACCTGTTAAGACACGATTAGACATGTTTGACTGAAAAATACACACTTTGACTTTTTTAATTTTTAAAATAATTAAAATTACAATGTTAGGATCTATCATTTATTCATCTTTGTACATAAAACATAAAACTGTTTTATAAACATGAGGTAGAAAGTAGTTAAACGAGTCGTAATCATGTTTGAAACTTATGTTGTGCGCGCTGTCAGAAACCTGTTAAACCTGCTAAGACACGATTTGCCAGCCTTGGCGCGTGCTGATTAGCCGTGCGTAAGAGAGGGGACTCCACTAAGAGGGGAGTGCCCCTCTCACCCTAAATCGAATAAGCAATTCGGTTTTCGGTTGGGTTTGAACATTACTGGATTCGAATTGTTACAACCCTAACCCATGAACACCCTTCACACCCACATATATCTAATTTAACAGGGTACCATGCGACCAGCACTCAAAACATCAATGACTTCAGCTGCCTAAAACCGTCATGAATGCATCACCATCTCCTCCAATCCCTCCGCCTCTGCGCCACCGGCAGCAACCCATTTCCCGGCAAGACCCTCCATGCCCACATTCTCAAGCTTGGTCTCGACCAATACGGAGCCCTTCCCAACACCCTCATCTCCATCTACTCCAAACATGGTCTCATAAAAGACGCCCACCAACTGTTCGACGAAATGCCTCAACGAGACCCCGTCTCATGGGCCTCTATTCTCACCGCTTTCAACCGAGCCAACCTCCCTAACCGGTCCCTTTCCATCTTCCCCAACATGTTTGTTCATGACTGCTTGCAGCCTGATCACTTTGTTTTCGCTAGTTTACTGAATTCTTGTGCTGCGTTGAACGTGTTACACCTCGGTCGTCAAGTGCACGCCCAATTCGTGTTGTCCCCGTTCTCATCGGATGATATCACGAAATCGTCTTTGGTTGACATGTATGTAAAATGTGGAGCAGTGGACATTGCCCAAGCTGTTTTCGATAGCATTCGTTTAAAGAATTCGGTTTCTTGGACTGCTATGATTTCCGGGTATGCCCGGAGTGGAAGAAAATCGGAAGCGGTTGAGCTTCTTCGAGACATGAAAGTACAAAGTCTGTTTTCATGGACTGCTTTGGTTTCAGGGTTGATTCAAAGTGGACATTTTGTTAGTGCGTTGCGTCTATTCGTTGAAATGAAACAAGAAGGGATCAAGATTGTTGATCCGTTTATTTTATCGAGTGTTCTTGGAGCTTCGGCTAATCTTGCAGCGTTAGAGCTTGGTAAACAAGTTCACTGTTTGGTTACAAAACTTGGTTTTGAATCCAGTTTATACGTCTGCAACGCGCTTATTGATATGTACGCGAAATGCAGTGATATAATCGCTGCAAAAATCGCGTTTCGTTATACTATTAAAAAAGACGTTGTCTCGTGGACGTCGATAATCGTGGGGCTGGCTCAACATGGAAAAGCTAAAGAAGCATTGGCGCTATACGATGATATGATATTGACCGGACTTAAACCAAACGAAGTAACATTTGTCGGGTTGATTTATGCTTGTAGCCATGTCGGTTTGGTCAACACGGGTCGTGATCTGTTCAAATCTATGGTAGATGATTACGGGTTAAACCCTAATCTTCAACATTATACATGTTTATTGGATCTTTATAGCCGATCAGGGTACCTCGACGAGGCGGAGAATCTCCTTAACACCATGCCGTTTGAGGTTGATGAGGCGGTTTGGGCTTCTTTGTTAAGTGCTTGTAAGCGATTCGGGAAAACCCAAATGGAGATTCGGGTTGCTGATCGGTTAATGGGGTTAGGTGTTGAAGATCCATCGACTTATATACTTTTATCTAACGCGTATGCTGGTGCTTCCATGTGGGAACATGTAGCAAAAGTTAGGAAACTAATGGTGGTCACCAATGTGAAGAAGGAACCGGGTTATAGTTGTGTTCATTTAGGAAAAGAAACCGAGGTTTTTTATGCTGGTGAGACGGGTCATCCAATGAAGAACGAGTTGCGCGTTTTGCTTGAAGATTTAGATGAGAGAATGAGGAAAAGAGGGTATGTTCCTGATGTTAGTTATGTGTTGCATGATATGGGGAAACAGGAGAAGGAAAACCAGTTGTTTTGGCATAGTGAGAGGCTTGCAGTGGCGTATGGGCTGCTTAATGGTGTCCCGGGATCTGCCATTCGTGTTGTGAAGAATCTTCGGGTTTGTGGAGATTGTCATACGGTTTTGAAGTTTATATGTAGTATTGTTGGTCGGGAGATTGTCGTTCGTGATGCTAGTCGGTTTCATCATTTTAAAGATGGGAAGTGTTCATGCTCTGATTTTTGGTAATCAGTAGTCATCTATGATGGTGTGTTGGGATAATGAACAAATTTTCATTTGTATTATGTTAATTTTATAGTTAATGTCTTGAAGTGTGTGAGTGTGTAGCGAAATATATGTACACACACCCAAGAAACTTTCATTATTGGATGGTACAGCTTCAGTTTTTCTAATAGCAATCGCCCATTACTATATATACAAGAATAGAAGCGGTCTAACAAACCACCTAACTAACACAATAACCGACGCAAGGTGGTAGAGATTGTTACGGATGTGAAGACGATTACGTTCTTATGGTTTAGTAATAGACACAAATGCAAAGATAGAGATTGGAAGTCTTGGTGTAATCTGCTTTTGATGTAATGTTGTTTTGTGGCCCCTTTTCTCCGTCTTGGAGATTGGGTGGTGTTCGCGTGTTTTAATGATGTTCACTTTTCAAAAAAAAAAAAAAAAAAAAACTAACACAATAACGGGCTCAACTAACTGTACTCATATCATATACACTCTAATAGAATCTCCTTTTTAGATTTGAAATATTGATTTGAAGTGATTGTCTTTTCAGATGTGAAATCAAGGGTTTATGCTTGCATTTGAAATCTGCTGTTACATTATTATCTCAATTGAAGTGATTTCTTATTTTAGAATGAACTATTTACTCCCATTTATTACAACATTTTATATACAACTACTATGACTGAAATCCACACATTCCATCACTTGTAACATCTAGTATAGATGTCTTACAAGGACGAGAGATATTTAGAATTTCAATCATCAACGGTTACGAACAATACATCTGAAAGATTATCAAGTATGAGCCATGTATTGTTAGTTTTGAATTCCGGGTCCAAGGGGTTTAAAATTCGACGTGTTTGAATAGCTAGTCTAAGAAGATCTTGATCTGTTTCTAATCAAACTTTACAAAATTTGTTTAAAAACATGCAATTCCTTATTCACAAGAAGATCTTCCCGCGTAAACATGACTATGATAAATCAAGCGTCCTCCAAAATACATCAACCCAAATCTAACGGAATACACTAATGTGCACAGAATGTCAAATATTCTTTTAGTTTACATCTTATTAAACATATAGATAAAAGTCAGATGAGAGTAAAGTATATATAGACTAATATACTTTAAGTCTATACAAAGGGAGAAGAACCTGGAGGCTCAAAGAGTCAAATTTCGTAAGTTCCTAGAATTCCCATGGCCCGATCGTCTATCCTCTTGTTCATATGCCATTGACCTTAAATTCGAGCCCGTATCCTCGACATCCGACGACCCCGGCCTTTCGGTTAAAAACTGCTCCCAAAACACATCATTAACCCGAGGCTGAACACTTGCAGGCGCTGCTGCATTTTTAGCCGGTTCATCACGTGCGGAAGATAAACTCACGTTTTGACCCAAAGGTTTTGCAACACCCTCAAATGATTCAGGGATTGTATCTGTATCTGGACTCCGGTTGATTTGAGATACACAAGATGCTAAAGTGAGATTCAATTGACAGGATAAATGGCCCTCGGTTTCTTCATTAGCATCTAAACACGGCCCGGTCTTGTGCATGAAAGAAGATTCCATGTTAAAACCGAACGATGTGCAGGTGTCTGAAAGCTCTTGAGGCCCGCCAGGTGTCAACTCATTATTCGTTCGGCAGTCTTCGGTTAATCTGATTTGTGGACTTCCACCGTCTTCGTTTGAGCTTTGAGTGCTGTTGGAGACGAAATTGACATCGGAAACGGCTGGTGATAACTCGAGCCGAAGCTTGTTTGAAAAATCATGATGAAAAACATTCCCGAAATCAGGCCTCGACGGGCTGTGATTGTCTACAAGACTATCTTCAGGGGAAACGCGAGACCCAGGCAATCTTCGTTTCTTGTTATCAGCTGAAAAATCCATGGACTCGAGCTTTTGAGCAAGGCGTTCGACAAATTCGGGATTTTGAGATGCTTTCTTTAAAAAGTTCAACAGTGTGTCTTGTTTTTGTTCCATATTGTTGACACGTTGAGTAAGATCTTCGAGTTGAAGTTTTGTACCGGGTTGTTGGTGTTTAAACCTTTGAATGTTCTTCTCGAGTGAATTCTTTTCACGTGTAAGTGTGTCGATTTGTTCCTCAAACGCTGCTCTTTCAGGGTCGGCTGTTGAAGATTGAGGATTGTTACTGTGACTGTGAATAGGTTTTCTTCGATGAATGTTCTTCAACAGGTGTTTTTTATCTTTGATAAATTCTTCATTGGCGAATTCCCATCTTTCAGGATCGATCTTTCTGAACCCCTGTAAAATTTGTAGTAATTACAATTAAATGTAGATCTTCTTGAATAAGTAAGCAATTGATTTACTGAACCTGAATTTCCTTTTTGTGATCAATATTTCATGACTTCGTTTACTACTCTTAGCACATACATGTAAGTACCAAGAACATGTTAGTATCTTTCTACATAAAATTGAAACCAGACCAGCCTATCATAACAACGTTATACGTATATAAGAAATTTTGCATGTCATAGTAATTTTACATTTATAGATAGACTCCATGCACAAGTTCATGGGAAACCTGCACCAGATGAAACATAGAGCCCACAAAGTATAGGTTGAAGGTTTTAAGGGTAGCGGGCTGAATTGATGAACCCGAACACGACCGATATATTTATTCGTGGCACTGGCATCAACCCTAACCCATACACGCACTTAAAATCATGGAAACCATTTACCTAAACATAACAAACCGTTGACGAATCGTAATCAAGTTACAAATGGAACATAAAAGGTTGTCAGGCTGTAATATTTATTCGTGTAGTGTCACGAATTGCCACCCCTACCCACAATGAACATGCAACAATCTGAAGTAGACCGGGATCGGCTTTAAGGGAATCTGGGACACACCCCACTGCCAAATCTGGCAAATCTAATATAAAAGAACTAAGCCACGAGAACTCATATTTAAAACAGACAGTTTGTTATTCTAAAAGATCCTGACGGGATGGCTGGACCTACTGCCGTCACGAAGAGAACCAAATAAACGATTTTAACTTTGAACAAGATCATTAATCCGGTTACCTATCATTGACAATGCGAGACGCAAATGAATCAATACTCTTCTCTTTATCCTGCACTTTATTTACCCTAATTAAGCCTACATACCAAACTATCACCAAACTCTAAGATCTACTTATCAATTCACAGGCTAATCCACCATCATTTAACTCATTTCCACCACACGCACACCAGATCACCGGTTAAGATAAATTAGGTCAAATTTAACCTAACACTAGATCAATCAAAATTTCAATCACATATTCTACAAAACAAAGGATCTACCCACAAACACATCAAATCAAAATCGAATTAGGTCAAACTTGATCCAAACAATTCATTCAAAACTTATATTAGGTCAAATTTGAACTAACACCAGAATACCAGATCAATCAAATATTCTACAAAACAAAGGTTCTACTCACGAACACATTAAATCAACATCAAATTAGGTCAAACTCGATCCAAACAATTCATTCAAAACATATAAAATGCAATTGAAACAGGCAAATGGCAACATCAATAACTTACATAAGTATTCATTTACACCACACGCACACCGATTAGGATGAATTAGGTCAAATTTGAGCTAACACTATCAAATATTCGATCTACTCACAAATTCATCAAATCAGAATCAAATTAGGTCAAACTCGATCCAAACAACTCATTCAAAACATATAAAACGTAACTAAAACAAGCAAAAATAGCAACATCAATCACTTACATAAGTATTAAGCTGTCTAATGAAGCTAGAAAAGTTGTTATGCTTGAAATACGTCGGTAACAATAATCGAGCAAACTCCGGTGGATTCCATACGACGAAACTGTTCCCTTTCGTGCTCCACGACACGATTTCGTCGGTGACGGAGTCGTCAACCATCTCATACGTCTTGATTAGGAACGGCGCCGGTCCACCGCCGCCGGAAGTCGCCGGAGTAACGTCCATTTCTCAGAGATGTACGGTTTCACACTTTCACCGGTAGAAGATTCTGGAAACCCTAAATTGAATGAAGCAGTTAAAAGAAGATGATGATAGTTGACTCTTTACCGGATGCAGATAGTCGTGTTTCAACAGCGGAACGACGCCGTAACATGCGGAAATCGCCTCCCTACTTTTTGGTTGTGTGCAAGTAGACCCATGTGCTTGTTTTTTATTTACAATATGGTCCTTGTTTTGTAAACGCACCAAACGTTTAGCGAGAAGTTTGTGAACTGTTCGATGCGAAGTTCGTTTGTGTTCATTCGTTTAATAAGTTATTGAATACAAACAAGAATTTCGTTCGTTTAGTTATATGAACGGACATGAACAGAGGTTGTTTTCGTTTATCACGTTCCTGAACGTTTAGTAACGTATTTGTTTATGTTCGATAGTTCTTTACGGTTTTTAATTGTTATATTTTATTTAAATAATTCAAAATTCCTATTAGTTCCGTACTTAACAAATATTGGTGTATGTATATTACATATCTTTTAATAAGTGTTCACGAGTTACAACCTTAAGCCTTCAAAAATTTCTCATCGCAATCTACATTGTCAATGTCGTCTTCTTGAGGACCACTGGATTTGTCTTCTCAATCATCACATCTTCTCTACCATTAGGGTTCACAACCTTCTCCAGCTTCGTGTTCATGAACGTTCGTGACTTAAAATTAACGAAAGAACACGAACAATTATTTCTTTAACGAACAACACCTTATTTATGTTTGACCGGTTCGTTTACAGCTTTGTACATATTTAGTGACTAACATACGAACTACACATCACAAAACACTACTTTTAAGGCACTGTAACAATACTTTAGGGTGTTTAGTGTAACTTTAAAGCTTTTTGTTTTTATAATTTATAAGTTTTTTAAACGAACACGCATACCACAATATATTTTGTTTATGTTTATTAAAAATTTTAAATGCAGACCCCGTGACTTTATCATATCAAACTTTTTGTTTCTTCTATATTTTCTAAGCACTTATTCTTTCACTCCTAATATCAAACTTTTTGTTTCTTCTATATTTTCTAAGCACTTATTCTTTCACTCCTAATATTACTTTTTATTTCTATATTCATATTTCTATATTTCTATGTATCTTAAAGTACAATGACGGTGGATTTTTCACTATCACCCCTTAACTTTAGGTATTTTTCATTATCACCCCTTAACTTTGGGTGATTTTCCACTGTTACCCTTTAATTTTGAAAATTTTCGTTTTTAACATATAATTTTATAATTTACATTTTTGACAAATAGAATTTTTCTTTTGACATAAAAATGCAAAGTTTAAAAGTTGAAGGGTCGGTACAAAGCATATGAACTAAAACTTGATTACCAAAGTAAGTATGGACCAAAAATGTAAGTTACAAAAGTAGAAGGTCAAAAGAAAAATTATATTTGTCAAAAAATGTAAATTATAAAACTATATGTTAAAAATGAGAATTTTCAAAATTAAAGGGTGATAGTGGAAAGTCACCCAAAGTTAAGGGGTGATAGTGGAAAATCCACCGCCATTGTACTTTAAGATATATAGAAATTTTTATGTTTCAGCGTAACGCTTTCGTGCTTTATTTTGTATGTTTCCTACATAAGAATCAGGTAGCATATAATACGTTTTGACTTGACAATATAAATTCAGGTTAGTCAGGTTGCATATAATGCGTTATGATTGTACGGTATAAACTCGATTTACTTTACGTTTTGATCCAATCATAATGCAACTATAGGTTACATTGAGTTCAATCGGGTACGCCGAAACGTGTGTTTTCATATGATTAACTCTTCGTATAACACTTGGACAAGTCCATTCGACGTTTGCGATGTACCCGCGCCACAACGTGTGCAGTAATTATTACTAGTACTATCTTAAAATACAAATATTGAAGACCTAATGTTACTTTTTATTAGTTATCTATATTCATATACTATCTTAAAATACAAATCTTTAAGATAAAAAAAAGTAATTTTATCACAATTTTAAGACAGTTAGGGGATTTTATAATATTTAAAATGAGAGTGAAATTACTCTTCCGTCCTACTACTTAAAATTGGAACTCTAAAAACATTTGCATTTTCGCTCATCCCACATCGGATGAGTAAGAAAGTCTCGATGAAATTAAAGAAATAACTACAAACTCCCCATTTCCTAAAGAATTCATCTATTCCATTGTTCCTTTGTCCTACATTGATGAAAAAAAAAGTTGAGCGATCACAAGACAAGTTAAGTCATTAAAAGAGTTAAATAATTATGTAACTTACGCACTCGGTCATTCGGCTAAGTAAATTTTATTTTTAGTCTTTTGACAAGTATAAGTTATATTATTTGGTCGAGTGAGCCAATTTGATTTTTCAGTTGAGCCGAGCTCGAGTTGAAGATTCTACCCCGATTTTAATTTTAAGCCGACTCAAGCTAGCTCGGTAAGAAGATAAAGTCAAGCTCGAGCTAGCCATGGCTCAGCTCAGCCTTTAAGTGTTGTGTTCCTCGCCGCTAGGCACAGGCATTAAGTGTTGTGTTCCTCGCCTCTCGGCACAGTCGTTTAGTGTCGTACAGATCCCTATTCACCATCGGTTATCTTAGTTTGAAGATTTTACCGTTAAAGCCGAAAAGTGAATCGAACTAGATTCAAAGTTGGTAAAGAAAAAAAGAAAAGTGAATTCTAATTTGGTTTGGTTTCAATTTCAAACATAAAAAATAAATAAATAAATAAAAACTTGTTTTTAACCAAAAAATTAAAATGTAATGTAGGTGTTCTTTGTTTTAACAAAATTGAGTTTTTTAGAAAGTCAGTTTAAAAGGAACCAAAAACTATATATGTTGTTCAGTTTTTGCAAATGGTTTTAGTTTGTTCCAGTTTCGGTTTAATCAATTTGAAAGGGAGTACTTAATTTATTTATTTGGTTCTTTTCAACTTATATATATATATATATAGAGTCGAGTTCCTATACAATTGGCTTCATGCTACAAAACGTACGAACTGAAGTTTTTTCAAATTTCGTGCAGTGCAAAAGTGTACTTAAAAGACATTCCATAGAATTCAACCGTCCATTCATTTTCTACCTCGAACCAAAACTGATTCGGTTTCAAAAAGAAGCAAACCAAAATTCTCCTAAAACCTAATCAGATTTAAATCCAAAATCATTTTATTCCGCTCCAAAATCATCTGATTCAGTTCTATAATTATTCAATTAAGTTCCAAAATTCTTCGATTCAAGTTGTAAAATCATCGAAATCAAACAAGATTCAACTCTAAATCATGTCTACGAAAGGTAATTACAAATTGTTTGTAGCGTAATTTGTTCTATAGTGTATAAATTCAGTTGTGATTTTTTTACTTTAAGAGTTAATTAAACAGATGGACCATGTGTTTTATAGCTAGTTTCGCCTTTGGGTACTTGTTATGGGTGAAATTTTGAGCTCATATCCTGACAATATATCTTGATTTTATGATAGCTGATTACGATCAGGATACCGGACTAGGATATTGGTAACATCCTGAGGCAGTATCCTGACTATTGCTAACAATTTGCTTGTAAACGTTGGTTACAAGGGACTAACGTTCATGAGGACCAAGTCATCCTGAAGACCCGCTCAAATTGGTTAGGATAAGGACGTTGATGGCGGAAGAATAGCTCTTGTAATGGTCAGCATTGAAGAAAGGCGTATTTTATGGGAGTTACGGATGTTGGTCAATGCTATTAATGTTGTAACGGTTATGGGAGCTTAAATCCCAGATTTATAGTTAATATGCACGTGGAGAACGAGTTGAAACAATCCCTAACGTTCAGAAGGGAATATTCCAAGTATCCCGGATTTTTAGCATAGTTTGTTAATTCTTGTAACTATAAATAAGGATGGCCAGATCATAGGAAACACACTTTCGAGCTCTCACATTCACACACTCTCATTTCTAG